>CM021105.1:307296567-307776700 GCA_007115665.2 Sequoiadendron giganteum
GGACCCTTAGGCTTAGTACACCAAGATGGATTCTTGCCTTCTCATTAAATTCTTGATGATATTTTTATTTGAATGTCTACATATTATAGCAGAATGACTCTCTTATTCTTGATTTTATATGTTGATGACTTATTGATCACAAGTAGCTCTTCATCATCTATTGTAGTAGTGGAAATTATATTATATGACAATTTTTTGATGACCAACCTAGATTTGTTGTAGTATTTTTCATATAATCAAGATCTATCAATTTAATTCTAGTATTAGCATTGCACAATCCAAGTATATAATTGAGTCACTTTCATCATTCCACATGGTCAATTATAAACCTAGTTTGACTCACTTTCTTTCTAGAGTCAAACTTGAGGCCAAGTGTTCTTCACCATTGGTTGATGCTACTTCATTTCACCAAATTATTGGAAATATCATTATTTAACTTATACTAGGCCTATCATTTCATATTTTTTAGCATGGTCTATACATTTATGTAGGAATCTCATGAACTAAATTGGATGGTAGCTAAGAAAATCCTCCTCTTCATTTAGGGCACTCATAGTTATAGGATTAATTATACAACAATCATTGATATTGGTTTCATTATACAACAATCATTGATATTGACTTGGTTAGGTATGTTTATTGTGACTGGCTAGACGATTCTTAGGATAAAAAGTTCACTTTAAATTATATTTTCTAGCTTGGGTTTGCTCTATATGGTGATTAAGAAAGAATCAAAATATTATTTATATTTCTTTCACAATTGTTAAGGATTGAAGTGTTATGAATACCACCACCAAGGCTCTTTGTCTTCATCATATTCTCACCATGTTCAGTATCTACTTTTGTAAGCCATCTATCATATTTTGTGGCAACCAAATTGCATTATCTTGATCTCTCATAATCTAGTTTTTATTAGTATACCAAACACATTTAGGTCCACATGCCTTACATTTGAGAATTCATTCATATATAGGTCATTAATCTTCATTATTGCTTAACTACTCAATAATAACTAACATCTTTACCAAACAGTGTATAGATCTATCAATTTTTTTCATTTATAAGCTTTATTGGGGGTGTACAACTACATCTTGATGGGGTTGGTTAATCCTCTCTTATCTCTATCTATTTAGGGGGGCCATTCTATCTCTTCTTTAGGGAGCTTATATTTTTGGGGGTTATTTTTATGTATATGGATACCTCATCAAGCTTCATCTACTAGTACCCATATTTTCATCCACCTAAATTGTTCTTAAGGAGGTATTAAAGTGTAGGTTTTTAATATTTCTTTATGTTTGGGTTTATTTACTTTTGATACATGTATATATAAGCTTTCTTAGAATGCCATAAATGGGATTTATGAGGGTAGATGACATCTTCAATAAGAGCAAGTGTGTAACTCCCACCTATTCTTAGTAGTTGGAATTAATTTCTCTCTTGGATGTGTATGCCACCTCTTTTAACCATTTTCTTATCTTTTATTAAATAGGTGTAACTATTTGTTTGATATCTTCTAAGTAGGTATAATTCTTTTGCTTATTTTTGGTAGTTAGAGTTACTTCTCCTATATGATGTATTTGCTCCACTTCTAGCTATATATACAACATTCATCCCTCATTTTTGATAATGGAGAGTGAGATTTTTTAATGATATTTTGCATGTCTCTTGTATTGATAAAAACTAATCGTGTTTTACTATTTTGATTCTAGGATAATTTATTAAACACTTTTATTATATTTGATCTTGCACTAGTCTTGTACAATTTCTCACTTAATTATAAAATCTAATAGTTTGGGCCCATGGAATAGTCATTGTCTATTTAAATTAAAGGCATGGGATAGATGATATATGATACATTTTGCAAGTTTATGCTACTAGATTTCTTCTAGAGGAAAAAAGTGTTGATTTTATTGAAGTATTGCAAGGAGAAGCTTTGTGAATGCATTGTAACCATGCTCATGTGGTAATAGATTGAATTATGTGGTGCTTTGGAGATCAATTTTTTCTTGAAAGGGTTTTCCCAATCCATATAAATGTCTCTTGTCTTCTTGTGGTTGCTTCTATTCTATTTATTTTTCTTTTCTTGTTCTTTTCCAAGTGTTGTTTACATGTCGAGATATTCAATAAATTCTTATAAATTATTTTTTGTAATATTCTCCTTAAAGGATTAATGTGAAAACACTTGCATGTTTAGTAGTTAATATTTGTTTAAAGTTTAGTTGCTAAGGTGTTTGCATGCATCTTTTCTTTAACACTAGTTTGTCCATTGCATGAACTTTGGATATAAACACACAATTAACTATTTACAAGCAATTAAGTTGCAATAAGACTTCTAATACTTACAAGGTGAATAACACAACTAATCTCGAGACATGCACCATTCACACATCTCTAGTATACTAGTATGCATGAGAATCCATCTTAATATATTTCATCTTATAAATCTCATCATAGAAATGGAAGCTCAAATCTATAAAATAAACAATAGATGCAATGTAAACACATCCAAATAAATTCATGTAATAAGAGCAATGATATTATGATATATAAAAAATCATGAATCAAAATATAACATCATGTGTATGGAAAACATCACCATGACATTATATGGAAACAATGAACTTGAAATATCTAAAATCATACACTAAAATTGTTATGTAATGTAAAATGTCATGAAATCCCATATATATAAAGTGTCACCAAAGTGCATCATAATAACATCATAATAAAACATCTTGATGCACCAAAGGTAATAAAATAAGGCAACCTTTACACAAGTTCTCCTCAATCAAACCCTTAGCATGCCAACTTTATGACTTTGAGCAAAGAATAACAAATAGCAAGCAAGATGCAATAAACCCAAGATGACATGTGTTGATGTGATTCTTTGATAATGTTGATACATTCTTATCTCTCTTTCTATATTGAATTTTAGATGTGCTTAAACATAATCCTAAATGATTTCAAAATGAATTAATGAATGTCCTTATATATGACAACTAAACACACAAATCAAAACAAATGTGCATTGGATTGACTCACAATGATTAATAAAAAAAGACGACATGATAACATTTGAATTTGAACATAAAAAAATAACTCTTAAAATGATTTGAATCAAGTTTGTAAATGTAAGATGATGGAAAATATATTTAAAGATCAAAAATAAAATTATTGACATCAATAATAACGAAGTCAAAACATAATAATATTATATTATAAACCAAACCTATACAAAAAAATATACCACGGGAAAATATTCTTACATATTCCAAACAAATTTAAATCCCTCCCAAACGGGAAAGCAACTTGTTGAAAAACATTCCCTCTGCTTTGTAGTTCTCTTTGGCTTGGGAGCTCTTGACTGTGGTACTAGGGCTTAAACTTCCCTTCATCTATATTCACTAAAATGTTCCCTTGAAGTTTTCACTGTGGTGTGAAGTCACTGGCCATTTCTTTTAATTTCCGTGGCGAAAATGAACGAGTAGGATCTTGTGCTGCTGTTAGTTCCATTTTTCTGTTCCTAGTTATTTAGGCCTTGAATTACATTTGTCTGTTCTTTTTAGGTGTTCTCTTTCGTTGAGCTTCAACTGAAATGCTTCACTTTTTATGTTGTTTCTGTTTTGTTTTCAGCCAATAAAATTTACAATTAATATCTTTAATTTTATATATTGTGTTTTTCAAATGCTCAGCTTTGTTACTGTGACCCTCTTTTGCAGGTCCCGGCATTCAAACATTGCTTAATTATTGTATTGGAATCTCTGAGACAATTTCATGAACATTGACAAGCATTTGCGTTTTCTATTTTTATAGAGTATTGTAGAGGCAGGATGACAGAAGACAGAAACCGTTGTCAGCCATCATCCCACGGCAGGAATTATGATTCTGGTTGTTCCAATGAGAGCAATCAAAGCAACCCATTTCGTGAATCACGTGCTTCTGGTCACTTTAGGGGTACCCCTTATGGCAATAAACCCAAGCGTAGTGGCCCCTGGCATCAAAACCAAGTGGGTTCTCCCAGAGAAGTTAGACAAGGGATTCACTACCATCGTAGCAGAGATAGTTCTAACCCAAATCACCATAGATCATCTCTCTGCAATGTACAAGACAGGAAATCCCATAATGCCTTCCCTTCTCAAAGGGCCAATAATGCCCAATTGGCCAGTGCCAGCACGGACCATTCTGGTGGGTGGCTAGAGGACGACAACTTTGTATGTCCAGAAAATACCACTCATACTTCTGGTTATACAAATACACAAAACCGTCTACACTCTACATATCATGGCATAGATAAACATCATTACATCGAAAGGCCAGAACAGTTTAATAGAAGGTCGTACAAGGATAACCGCAATCTTCAATTTCAGGAAAGCAATTTAAGGCAAAATGCAGATTACAACGAGAAGTATGATTCCACTTCCCATAACAAACAAATCAGTCCAACAAAGAATTTAAAGGAGACCTTTTATGGCAATGTAAATCTCACAGAGGATGAAGAGGAAGAAGACGACGACGACGACAATGACAGTGATTCTGACAAAAATGTGGCTATAGAGAAGGCGCAGCAGAAACTTTTGCCTAAAGTTAAAGAGGTCGTAGGCAAAATATGCGGGTCTTCCAAGCCAAGCCTTGTTGGTAATGTTGAATTGTCATGCTTAGTTTGTTCTCCACTCCAGTATTTCAAGGGATGGAAAGCAGTGTTGTCCCATGCCCAACATTTTAGGAAAAAAAGGGTAATTCAGCACCGTGGCTTCTATCTAGCTCTTGGCAGTGTCCTTAAGGTCAAAGAGGAGCATGGAGAAGGGCAAGAACAGGAAATGTCATCTGCTCGTTCAGCCCTCATTGACCTAAATATCTCAGAAAGCCATCTCATTGTGTGGCCACCTGTTGTGGTTATAGAAAGCAGTGACGCAGGATCACAATTGAGTCGAGGCAAGGTAACTTCAAAAGAGACTCATTTAAATCAAGGCGAAGGAACAAAGGAAGATGTGATGATTCAGACCCTACTTTCTCAAGAGTTGCAAGATCTTCATCCCAAAGATATCGTTGTTTGTGAAAGAAACCGATTCCTCATCTTGTTTGATGCATCTTCCTTGGGTTACATGGAAGCCAAAGTAATGAATGACAGACTACGTGACGGTAAACGTGGGCGGGAAGATTGGCTGCGCTTTATGGACCATGGACATTCTTCTCTCTCCACAAAATATTATGGAAGAACATCATTGCTGTTTGGTTATTTGGCTGAACCAGCAGATTTGAAGGTCATTGATCCAAATAGGACCATTGTCAAAGATTGGTCAGAAGAGAGCTATTGTGAGAAAGTGCAAAGCGCAAATAAAAGATTGAAACAAGTAATGAATATTATACTATTATTGGTTGTTTCCTTTTATCTTTCAGCAGCTACCCGTTACTTTACTGCAATGATTTTTTCCTTTGATTTTCCTCATTATCTCATTTCTCTTCCTGTTTTCACACAGCAGTGTATTCCTATTGATTTATATGTATATTTGTTGTATTTCTACAATTGCAAAGCATATTAAGTTTCTTGGATTAGACAGATATCTCGATAAGTGAAACCAAATATTTGAAACACCTATATTAGTTGCAAGAACGTACAAACAGGAATAGTTGAATCATGTTGCAAAATCAAGGGAGGTTCTGTGGAGATGCCAAACTACTGGTAAATCTGCACTATTTCCTTGATTACGATTGTTTTCCCATTATCTATAATGATAGCCTGCGGTATTGCAAATTGATAGATGATTCGGCTGTAGAGAAACATTGCAATCATTGGGCCCTTTGTAATGTTCCCTGTTTGGTATACTTGAATTCTGCCCTAAAATCACAATTTTCAAGTAAGAGACATATTTGATTAAATTACAATTTCTGATAGACAGTAGTTTAACCCTGCAATAATGTTAGCCAATGATTTATAATATAATATAATAAAATTATTATTAGTATTGTTACATCCACTACATTATTTAATATATACATGTACTGATCTAGATGAGTAATTCACAATGCTGATTCTGAATTATTATCCCCTTAATAATCAATCATTGGAGAAGATTAGAGAGGGAACCTCGATCCGGATGCTAGGAGTCTTTCCTACTTCTAAGCCCAAGAGTGTAATGTCCCTCTTCGCTTGATGACAAATTATGAAAAAATTTTCTAACCTTTTTTATTCCTGGAGGTTAGAAATATAATAGTCATTAAGGGAATAATAAGAATAATTAAATGGGAGCCAAAAAAGCTATAGTTCAGATTGATAATATTTAATTATTCATTATGTTTATAAAAGGAGGCCACTTTAAGTGACAATTTCTTCTTCACTAGGTGACTCAACATGGGGGTGATAAATTAAAAGAAACACCTAAGTCTGATTTATTGCAAAAGGATGATTTATTAAGGGAAGTGATATCTCTTCAAGAAATTGATAGCTTTTTTGTGAGGAGAAGATTAGCATCGAATGAAGGATAAAAGGCTTGATCTGATATTTGAGAGGCATTCAGAAATGCAATTGATTTTTATTCTCTATTGACTTATGAAGAAATCTTTCACCAGGACGAAACCCCTGAGAAGATTGGGACAAAAACCCCAGGACATTGCGTAATATGCTTTGGATCGACTGAAATTCTGTGCATGATCATTGTGTGAAGGTTGCTGAAGGTGTTTGGAAAGATTGAAAACATAACCAAGCTGTTTCTGGAAAGGCGTGAGTCCGTTGCAGCTGAATTGCTGCCTGTATTGGTTGAGACGTGGCCTGATTATCACAGAACAGTCACTTGCTGAGATTCACGTGAAGTTTGGAAGTGGATTTATGAGTTTGCAAAAATTGGAGAACCCTCAATTTCAAGTCGTGGCTGCTAAGAGAAATTCCGGGCACAATTACCAAGAATTCTATACTTCAACCAGTGTTTTCTCCAGGCTCTCAGACATTTATACCTTACTGTTCATTTCTGCTAACTGCATGTAGTTTAGGTGTTTGCTAGTTGCATGTTCTTGGGCTGCATTATAAACCTGGGCGGCTCTCAAGACAAATAAATTGTAATGAAATTTCAGAGAAAGTTCTTGATCACATGCCTTTTTCATTCTATGAAGTTGTTCACTATTCCTGCAATACTCTAACTGTTTTTTGTAAAGCATAAATTCTATTAATCTGGAAAATTTCAAAAAAAAAAAAAATCTCTTCATACATCTGGGAAAGAATATTTCAGTGGTATCAAAGCTGGTGATCTTGCCAGCCTGTTAGGGTTTCAGTGTTGCATGTCAGTTTGGTGGATACCCAGATGGTTGAACGTCAGTTTGATTTGATTCTATGCACTCTAGAGAGATAGGATCACATAGGTATTTCACCAGAAGTAGGTCAGGACAGCAGGAAGAAGGCGTTGATACTAACACAATTGAAGCAGAGATGGGTGAAAGAAGGGGTGAAAGCCCGCCTAGGGATCTGAATAATTAGCTTGATAATTTCTTGACCACTTTTGCCCAGCAGCAGCAGCAGCAAATGCTACAACAATTCCAGGATCGTATGATCACGGCCATGGGTCAAATGAGAATGGATCGTGCAGGATTGAGAAGGTCAAGTAGTGATCATAGCGGAAGTGATGTTGGACAGGGAAATCAAGATAGAGCAGCCTCTAATGCTGTTAGGACAGCGAGCACAAGGTCTAATTGGCCTCTATGTCCTACATTTGTGCCAAGGTGAGTTGAAGAAGAAGCAATTCCAAAGTTGGAGGAAGAGACAAACATCACTGATGATGTCATGGTGGCCTATGATGAATATAGAGCTCTCCCACTTGACGTAAGACAATTAATTAATCTGAATCAGTTTATGAACCAGTGGAAAGATAAAGCTAGAGTCAGATTGGAGAGACAGGAAAGGGGGCTCAGAGGGCAAACCGGTCAAGGCACTCAACCTAAGGAATACAAGGAGGCATTGAATAAAATTCCTTTACCAACCTTTGATGGAAGTGGAAAGATAAGTGCCAGATCATGGGTGCATAAGCTTGACACATTCCTTTCCTTGAAACCTATGGAGGAAGAAAAGGCTATACAATTTGCTATGATGCATTTGGAGGGTGTAGCATATGATTGGTGGCACCATGGGTCGGTATCACAGGATCATGCCTTGATACGTTCGTATGAGGAGTTTGTCAATAAACTGATAGCACATTTTGATCAGAAGGATGATGAGGTTTATTACAGGGGTTTGGCTTAGTTGAAGCAGGTTGGTCATGTTGAGGCTTACATCAATGAGTTCTAGAAAATAGTAGTCATGGTTCCTAATATGTCTGAGAGGCGAGTTACTATGTTGTTCGTTGAGGTATTGAGTGACAGATTGAGGGGTTTAGTGAAGGCTCATAAGCCTAGTACACTACATGATGCCATTGGCTTAGCCCTGGATTTGGAGATTACACCTCCCTTTCAGCCTCAAAGAAAGACTTTCAGTGGATTTCTGTCAAAACAAAAGAGTTTCGATCAACAAAAGAACACCACACCGAAATCTAATTAGGAATTTGGAAATGAACTGTGCAGGAAAAAGTTATGTTTCACCTGCAAGGAGCTTGGGTTCGTGACCACTATTGCCTTGGGAAAGGCACTTGGGAAAGGTAAGGTTCATTTGATTGAGGTCATCTCAGATGATGAGGAGCCGGATGGTCATGAGACTGGCTAGGGATGACAGTGGATAGGAAGAGTCGCCTCCACAGTTAGAGTTGGATGGTTTTGGAGCTAAGGAGACTTCCCAGAGCACCATAGCCTCACAATTCGAAGTCCCTAGACTTCATCCATTCCGTTTGAGAGGTGTCCTTAAGGGACAACGCATGGTCTGTGTAATGTCCCCATTTCCGATGTCCTCTTTCGGATTAGTTTGATTTGGATACACTTACTATTTTTAGTAAGTGCTATTTTAAGCAGGGAGTCTGGTACTGAGCTTCAGTCTTCAGTGAGCCCTTTGAGCATCTTAGTTTCTCTCCAGTGAGCTTTTGTGGTTACTTGCTATTTTTAGTGCTTACTAAAAATAGTAAGTCAATTTTGGGTAAGCTGGACTGGGTCAGGCTATTCTCAGTAGCACATTATCAGTTGGTTTTAAGTTGCTAAGGTTAAAGCATTTTTTAATTTGATTTTCCCCTTCGAAATTGGATTATTATAAAGTAACTTTATATTTTAACGTTGAGGGTGAGAGGGCATGAAAAAGTACCTTGGGCGCCTAGTTAATAACTGAAAGTTGTTTTTAAGCATCAAAAGTGATTTAGAATGTTGTTTAAGGGGTGGATGCCTTAGGCAAAGGAATGAAGTAAAAATTAAAATAAAAGCTAATGTTGAGTTGTGATTTGATTTAAAACAAAAGCAAATATGCCTAAGGCGTGGGTTTTAAGGAGGTTTTAGGGTTGCTACTTGCTTGGTCGCCCTAATTTGGTGTTGAAGCTTTTAAAAGCTCATTTGAAACCTCATTTGCTCATGGATGTTTTGGTTGCTTATTGAGATGTTGCTGGTTTCTCGCGAGGAGGTCGGATAAACGGAGTTCGAGGACAAAAACCCTCGATATCTTAGACTGGTTTCGGCAGTGCAAGACCTGCCCTAGCTGGTGGAAGGGTGATTTCATTCAGAAATCACATTTGGGCTTCAAGTTGTAGAGCACAAACTTGAAAGATGAAGATATTCTAGTTCTTTTGAGGTTTTTAGTTTGGTTTTTGGATGTGGGTTTGCTTGTTTTGCCTTGTGGAGACTTGGTATTCATTTGGGAAAGTTCAAGTTGCATTTTGGTGATGATATTGATGATTTCTAGGCACTTTTGGTGTGGACCTGTACTTGGTTATTGGCATATATTTTTTTGTTTGGAGTAGTTTCTCATTATGGGTATTGGTTATGACTGTGCTCCTAGTTGAGGCGATTCCAAGGAGGTTTTATTTATAATTTTCTAGGCAGAATTGAAATTTTCGTGCCAAATCGCCTCTTTATGCAAATCGCCCAGTTTATGGCTGTGAGTTTAGAATGACCTGTTGTGGTAAAGGCGTCTTTGGACAGTGATTAGGAGCTGATACGTGGACTTTAAGGGCAGGAAATCGTGGTTTTCAAAGTGTCACGGCGTTGGTGAAAAGTGTTGGGATTGGTGTTCTTCAAATTGCTATAAGGAGCTTCTCAAACAGTCGTCTTTTTTGGGTGTATTCTTTAAGTTTGGTCGGCCATTACAGTAAAGGAGAATCAGTCACTTGGAAGCTTTAAGGTGGACGACTTTGCCCAGTAATGTATTGAGTTTGAAACCCCTTACCTTGTGTGCTAGACGTGGCTATGAAGGAGTTGCAATCTACTGCTAAGGAGTTTATCCTAGGTCTGAAAATACTTGTATTTTGAGATTGAAAATTGAGTGTAATGAACAGTAATTTTTTGTCATTGAAAACTGATTAATGGAAGCTCTGAAAGTTTATCATTCTTAGTGCTTGTTTCCTATTTAATGTTCACTGCATTTCTATACTTTATGCAGGTTTTATGTATGATTATCACATGAAAACTCAATGCAAAAACATCTCCATGAAACACAATCAGCAAGAGGGAAAAAACAAAATAAAATAAAATTTGGGGTCGTATATTATAGTCTGCTTGGTGGATAGTCGAGCCACACACAATTTCATGAATGAGGGCCTAGTGGTGAAGCATGAGCTACGGGTGGAGGAGTTTTCGGGATTTAATGTGACTGTAGCAGATGGGTTTTAGTTGAGTTGCACTAGGATGGTTTCCCAACTTAGCATCCAGATTGGAGATTACACTTTGACTGATAATTTCTATGTGCTGAGTCTTGGTAATATTGATGCAGTTTTGGGTTTGTAGTGGTTGCAGTCACTTGGGAAGTACATTCAGGACTTCCGCAGAATGGAGTTAGAGTTTATGGTTGATGATAAACAGATTGTGCTGAAGGCTATGTCTGAGGGTGGTCCTTGAGTAGTGTTAGCTAGGAGGATGGAGGCTTTATTTAGACATGGAGAGGTGGATTGGGTAGTAGAGTGCTTTGTTTCTACCAAGCCTGCCTCCGACAACAAGCCACACTACCATGTTGACATCCAAATAGTGTTGGATAAGCATGGGGTAGTATTTGGAGGCATTCCTCCAGGTCGATCACCTGATCGTGTGTTCGAGCACGTCATTGAACTTGAGGAAGGGGCTAAGCTGGTTATAACTGCGCCCTATCGACACCCACACCATTTTAAGGAGGAGATTGAGAAGACAATCAAGGAGCTTCTGAGCATGGGACTAAGGAGGAATCAAGGAGCTTCTGAGCATGGGACACATATGACCCAATTCTAGTCTGTTTGCCTCGTCGGTTGTTCTAGTTAAAAAGAAGGATGGGACTATGCGCATGCGCATAGACTACAAGGCCTTGAATAAGAAAACCATAAAGAATAGATATCCTATTCCTAGGATCGACGAGCTGCTTGATGAGTTACACAGGGCTGTGTTCTTTTCCAAGATTGTTTTTCGTTCGGGTTATCACTAGATACGTGTCCAAGAAGAAGATGTTCATAAAACTACTTTATGTTGTCACTACGGGCATTTTGAATTTTTGGTCATGCCATTCGGACTCACAAATGCACTAGCCACATTCCAGTCATGCATGAATCACACATTCCGTGAGTAGTTGCGAAAATTTGTTTTGGTTTTCTTCGATGACATTTTGATATACATCAGGACATGGGATGATCACCTGCATCACTTGGATGTAGTGTTGAGTATCATGGAGGCACAATCACTTTACACGAAAGCTTCCAAATGTGAGTTCAAGATGACTGAGATACTCTATCTCGGACATGCGATTGGGGCTGATGGTGTGAAAGTACACCAAGAGAAAATACAAGTGTTAGTGTTTTATAGCTGCGGGAGGTATTTCCTTAAGCTAAATTTATCATAGGCAGGTCGGCCTATCACTTGTTAAATAAAATATTATATTCAACTAGAAGGTCGACTCTAGAGAGGAGCACCTAGTTTGTTAGATAAAGGAGAAGGTGTCTCCTCATTTGATCATCAATTTCAATTCCATTCCAATTCAAAATTCTTCAGCAGCAGGTTCGCCCTTCAAGAGTAGCAAATTCGACTCAAGAAGAAGAGTTAGATATTTTGTGGATTCAAAGAAATTGCACTACATACAAGTGCAGATCCATTGTATTGTATTCAGCCTTTCTAGGGCCTGATTTTGAGTGCTATTCCTGCACTTATTATTCTGATTTATGAGAGAATATCTTGCTGGGTTTTTCTCCCTCGAGTAGGAGGATTTTCCTAGGATAAAATATTGTGCTCATTGTTCTCTGTGTTGTGTTTTTTGCTTATTGCATTTCTGATCCTAAAACTAACAACAAGCAATTCTGGACTGGCCGCCATCGAAGAACATATCGGAATTGAGGGGCTTCTTGGGTTTGTGTTCTTACTACAGGAGATTTGTGAGAGGTTTCTCACAATTGGCATCATCTTTGACAAACCTTAGTAAGAAAGGTGCATTTCTTTGGTCTGAGGGGGCACAGGTAATGTTTGGAAAACTCAAGGAGGTCATGAGCTCGTGTTGAGTGTTAGCATTGCCGGATTTTACACAGCTGTTTGTCTTGGAGTGTGATGCATCAGGTCAGGGAGTTGGTGCAGTTCTAATGCAGAATCGACATCCGATTGCATACGAGAGGAGAAAGCTGAGACATTGAGAGGCTGTACTCTACTTATGATAAGGAGATGCTAGCGATCATGCATGCATTGGCTAAGTTCAGGAAGTACTTAGTGGGTACTAAATTTGTGGTCAGGATTGATCACAACAGTCTCAAATATTTTTTGGAATAGAAGGACTTGAACGAGCGACAACAAAAGTGGGTGAGCGAGATTCAGGCGTATGACTTCGATGTAGAATATATTAAGGGAAAAAAGAATATTGTTGCCGATGCTCTTTCCAGAAAACCAACACTTTGCTCTCTCATTGAGATTTCAGCTGATTGGAAATCTCAATCCGTGGCCGAAAACACCAAAAATAATTTTTCCTATGATTTGATTGATGGTTGGGTATAGGATGACAAATATTCAGTAGTCGATGACATCATTTATTATAAGAATAGGATTTATCTTGTACCAGGGTTGAAGTTGAAGGATAGGATTTTGAGGGCTATGCATGATACCCCTCTAACAGGACATCCAGGTTTCTTTAAAACTTATCGTTAGATTCGTGAGAGGTTCACCTGGAAGGGATTGAAAGATGATGTACTGCAACATGTTACAGAGTGCCTGGCTTGTTAGCAGAACAAGGCAGAACACACATTCCCTGCAGGTCTTCTGCAACCATTACCAATACCTGAACAGAAGTGGGAAGGAATATCCATGGATTTTATCACAGGACTTCCACGCGTTCGGGGGAGAGATTGCATATTTGTAGTTGTGGATAGACTAATAAAATATGCCCATTTCTTTGGTGTATCTACTGATTACACTGCACTTCAAGTGGCAGAATTATTCTTCAGAGAGGTGTTTAGGTTGCATGGGCTCCCCAAAACGATCGTCAGTGGTCATGACAATAGATTTCTAAGTATGTTTTGGAATGAGTTGTTCTGATTGCCAGGTATAGAGTTGACATCGAGCACAAGCTACCATCCTCAAACCGATGGTTAGACAAAGATAGTAAATAAATGGGTTGAGGGCTATTTGCGGAATTATGTATTAGGGCAGCAGCGTGCTTGGATCAAGTGGTTGTATTTAGGGGAGTATTGCTACAATACTACCTACCACATATCGATTGGCATGTCCCCCTTTAGGGCCTTATATGTGTATGATGCCTTATCATTTGTAGATTTGGCCTTTGATTATAGCAAGGTTCCACGGGCCAAGGAGACAATGTAGAACCATTAGGATATTCTCAGGGCATTGAAGGATAATCTCCAACATGCGCAAAATGAGAAAAAAATGTATGCAGATAGGCACCGAGTTGAGAGATCATTTGAGGTTGGAGACTTAGTTTTCATGCGCTTGCAGCCATACATGCAATCCTCACTAAATAAAAGTGGTGCAGAAAAACTTAAGCCAAATTTCTATGGACCTTACAGGATAGTGAGGAGAATTGGCAAGGTTGCATATGAATTGGAGCTTCCTGAGGGTAGTAAAATCCACGTCTTCCATGCTTCATGCCTCAAGAAGGCATTGGGCCAGCATGTTGTGACATCTCTAGAGCTTCTTCCATTTGATGAAGAAGGAAATTTGGCGTTAGTCTGCAAGGGTGTTGCTGATTGGAGAGAGAGGAAGTTGAGAAATAAAGTGATTTGGGAACATCTGATTAAATGGAAAGATTTACGAGTTGAGGATGCAACATGGGAAGGGGAAGAGATTTTGCAGCATCCTAATTTACGATTGCTAGAGGACCAACAATCCCGGGAAGGGAGGATTGTAATGTCCCTCTTCGCTTGATGATAGATTATGAAGAATTTTTCGAACCTTTTTTATTCTCGGAGGTTAGAAATATAATAGTCATTAAGGGAATAATAAGAATAATTAAATGGGACCCAAAAAAGCTATAGTTTAGATGGATAATATTTAATTATTCATTATGTTTATAAAAGGGGGCCACTTTAAGTGACGATTTCTTCTTCACTAGGCAATTCAACATGGGGGTGATAAATTAAAAGAAACGCCTAAGTCTGATTTATTGCAAAAGGATGATTTATTAAGGGAAGTAATATCTCTTCAAGAAATCGATGGCTTTTTTGTGAGGAGAAGATTAGCAATCGAAGGAAGGATAAAAGGCTTGATTTGATTTTTGAGAGGCATTAAAAAATGCAATTGATTTTTATTCTCTATCGACTTATGAAGAAATCTTTCACCAGGACAAAACCCCTAAGAAGATTGGGACAAAAACCCCAGGACATTAAGTAATATGCTTTGGATCGACTGAAATTCTATGCATGATCATTGCGTGAAGGTTGTTGAAGGTGTTTGGAAAGATTGAAGACATAATCGAGCTGTTTCTGGAAAAGCGTGAGTCCATTGAAGCTGAATTGTTGCCTATATTGGTTGAGACTTGGCTTGATTATCATAGAACAATCACTTGCTGAGATTCACATGAAGTTTGGAAGTGGATTTATGAGTTTGCAGACGTTGGAGAACCCTCAATCTCAAGTCGTGGCTGCTAAGAGAAATTTTGGGTGCAATTTGTAATGTCCCCTTTTTCACGAGCATCAGAATTGGGGATTAGCCTATTTTTCCTGACCCTCGTAGGCTAATAGTTCTGGATAGAGGGTTTCTTGGATGGGCACTTGGTCGTCAATTTGCAGTGTGGATCTCCGAAGTATGGTGACGGGGTGAATTGTGGCGTTTGGCACGATACTTGTGCTTAAATCTATGATACTCACCTTTAATTTCACCATCCTTGGCCTAGGGACCATGTGTCTTTAAAAGGAAGGGGTCACTTTATATTTTTCAGTTACTATTCATGCCTAAAGTGAAAAAAGAAATAACTTAAGTGAATAGTGCTCACTTTAATGAATAGTGATTTCAATGTTAAATTATATATATCAAGAGAGAAAGTTCAACCCTCTTCATGCATGGATGATTTTGCTTGTTGAAAACTTGGAAGTGTTGTTTTGGAGGAAGAAGGAGGCTAGGGTTTCCTGATTTCTTGCAGTGGGTGAGCCTGGTGGGGCTTGGTTCTTCGTTTGGAGCTGCTTGAGAGTGTGAAACACCACCTTAAGGTTGCTGATCAGTTATTGATGCTTCAGTTGGAGACTTGTGTTGCTGTTTGCAGGTTATTTCGAGCTTGTTTTTGAGTGGTTTTGACTGCCATAGTCTTCAATCACGATTAGTACGAGAGCTGCTCGCTATTGAGAAGTTTTTGGGGCTGTTTTGAAGAGCTACAGCCAGCTGCTTTTTATTGAGGGTTTCAACTAGCAAAAAAACAAAGATGCCTCTCCTTGGTGGCTGCTATCATTCCTAAAGGGGTCGCCCTTGTCCTAGAAGACCTCCCATGCCGGATTTTGGTGGGAGAAGTTCGTCTTTCATGAGTTGCGTGCACTTCATAAGGGGCGGGTACTGTAGCAAGTCACTATTCACAGTGCTTGTATGGCTGTAAATAAAAATCATGGCATAAGATGTATCTTTAAAAATCTGATGTAAGCCATCTATCTTATGTGATCTATTATGTAATGAAGAAAGTTGGCTCTTAAATTGAGTAATTACTTGAGTTGTTTTCAGTAGATTGATTTATTAGAAGTTTCCAGCTTTATGCATATGCTCTTTAGTGCCATTTTAGTGTTACTAGCAAACAAACTCAGAAGCACGAAAAGAAAAATTAAACCAAAACAAAATCAGATCTACGAAACTCAGTGAAAAACAGATCAGCAGAGTGTCGGTACACTACACAATTACCAAGAATTCTATACTTCAACCAGCGTTTTCTCTAAGTTCTCAGACATTTATACCTTACTGTTCATTTCTGCTAATTACATGTAGTTTAGGTGTTTGCTAGTCACATGTTCTTGGGCTGCATTATAAACCTGGGTGGCTCTAAAGACAAATAAATCGTAATGAAATTTCAGAGAAAGTTCTTGATTACATGCCTTTTTCATTCTATGAAGTTGTTCGCTATTCCTGCAATATTCTAAATGTTTTTTATAAAGCATAAATTCTATTAATCTGAAAAAAAAAAAAAAAACTCTTCATACATCCAGGAAAGAATATTTCATAGTCAACCACCTTGTTTACTTAGCAACGAATTTCTCCCCCCCTTCATGTACTTGCAACTCTTCTTCCCATGAATGAATTATGGAGGCATTAATAATTTAGATTGATAATGCAATATGAATTACAACTCCTATCAAGTATATATTCAAATATCTAAATGCATGGAATTAATATATTCAGAATACATATTCAATAGCATACCAATATTTGTGAACTACGTTACTGTTATAGTCACAAAATGTAGGTAATTATTTGTGCAGATAATTATTCCAGTATTCCAGGCACTTCGCTGTAGATATCAGCATGCAGATAAGCCTTCAATGCCAGTTGATCTGTTTTTAATATATAGATATATTGCTTAAAGAGAAACAAATAGATTAAGTTAGATGAATAATTACTAATACGGATTAATAATTACTGCAAGCCTCATTATTGCATACTAATACATAACATAATTGGATATATATAAATATTCCTAATTAATTTCAATAATTACCTTTGCATGAATATATATATACACATATATACATTTATAATTATATTGAAACTTATTTCCCGAAAATATTTCTGCTACTGATATTCAATTCAATAGATTTATAATTTCCAATTCTCATTCCTTGTTTCCAATCTGTTGTTCTTTTCCTAGCTTTTCCCTTCATGTACTTCCAAATGAATTGATCTTCCTTATATATCTCATAGACTCATACCATTCATTTCTTGGGGGTCACACCCCTTCGTTATTACTGCCCCTTTGGAAAAGTCACAACTATTCCTTAATTGCTGGCCTGGGCCTTAACAAATTTTTAATTTAAATATTTTTATTAAATTGAGGTCTCTGCCCTTTGAGTTTCAAACTTGAGCGCTGCCTTGATATCCTATTCGTTGCCTTTTGTTATTAATTACTGACATAATACATCGCTGCATATAATATGGCTTATCGTTATACTTATAATTATATGATCTCCTTCAGATTGCTGCCTTTTAACATGGGATCGCAGCCTTGTCCTTGAAGCATAATAATCACTGTTGCAATATATATTTTCTTATTTTAATATATTTATTTTATATATTAGTTTTTATATATAATTTATTAATATTTATAATATTATATTATAATTATTATAATTATAATATTAAATTGTTAATATTTGTATTTATATTTTTTAATATGTATTTTGTTATTTATTTCATTTGTTTGTTTGCATTTCAATGTTTAGTTATTTTTATACTTTGGTGTTCTATTTCGGGGACATGACACCCTTTACTGCGGGAACTGCTACAACCTTTACCCATTTTGTGAAGCATTGGGTAGCATTAAGTTTGAACTGGTGTTGTTGAACTTGAACCCATATTGGTTTAATGGAGCCTATGACGACAAATCTCTAGATTGAGAAAGGCCAGGATGTAGATATTGAATGCAATGGTTCTACTGGCCTGTGAATTGCGGGTGTGTGAATATGACATCTGTGAGATTCCTCTCATGTGTAAGCTTTCTTAAAGAGAGTAAGCCTTAAGTAGCCCATTTAAATGAATTTATAGGTCCAAAGTGTCCATCGCATATGCTGCCATGATGTTCTAGCAAAGCTATTTCAGGTTTCCCTTGACCTAGGCAATCCATGGGGGATCTTATTCAATGATTGCTCTTGTTGTAAGGGGGGAAAATAGCAATAGGAAAAACAAGCAATGAATTAAACTAACTTAATTCAAACAAGATAAAATTCCAAACGTACTCATGAAATGAAGTTCTAAAATAACGAAATCAAACAATGTAATCCTAAGATAACATAAGTTGAATTCAAAACCTTAAAAGCTATACCATCCCATGTTGGAGCTGTGTTTGTATTGACGTTTGGATGTTGGATTGCTCGATTCAATACAAAGCCTCCATTGTTGTTGTTACAAAAGCTTCAAAGTGCGTTGATAACGGTGATCTAGAAAAAGAGGGTAACGATTCTCAATATGCTCAAGAATCAAGTGCTCAGCACTTCGCTATGAAATTTCTAGATGATTTGTGAGAAGGTAGAGGATTGTTTTATAGATTTCAGGTTTTCAGATGAATGGTCGAGATGCAGCAATACAAAATCCCGATCAACGGTTGAGAACCGTTGAGAGGAAATAGATTGGTCAGTTAGCTTCTGTGATCGATCCAATTAAGGATGTTAATTGCACAATTAGAAGATATAGATTGCATAATTTGTGGGATTGAAGAAATCAAGTTGAGTAGTTAGTGGGATTGAAGAATAGATGGGTTAGTTAGCCAATTAGAGTAAGAAATCAGTAGTAATGATTTACTCAATCACAAAAGGGTTGAGGATAATTAATTAATTGAATAATTAATTAATATTTTGAGTTGAATGTGCAAGTCATGTTTGACTTTAACAAATAAAGTTGTATTTGTTTATTGACTATGTTGAATGATGTTGAATAATTAATTAAATTATTCGTGTTTAGAGAGGGGAAAGTGATTTCATTAAATTATTAAGTGATAGCAATTTAATTGATTTAGACGAATAGGGTATATTAGTGACATAATTAAATAATTGATGTTATTTAATTAATCAAGAGGAATAAAGTTAAATTAATGATTATTAAGGACAAATTAATTAAATAATGTTAATTAACTTAATTAATAGACGGATATAAAATTAAATAATAATGTATTATTTAATCATTTAGGGAAGAAGTGTGAAAGTTAAATAGTGTTGTTCACCTGTCAGGACAATTTAGGGTATCTACATTTTGCCCCTCTTCGATACAATGCGATTTTGAGCGTTGTGTCAAAGAAAATTCAAAAATTCCTATTCAGGAGTTGCCTCGATATGCCCCAGTGATGGGATAGCATGGTGCCCCCTCGAAAATTTTGGATAATGAGCCAAATTTTTCAACAAGCAGATGTGATGTGTTTTCAGTGCAAGGACTGAAAGAAGAAATGTTGACTAGAAGAAAATGTTAGTAAGATTTAGAAGATAGAAGAAATTGGATGATTGATGATATGTAAAACATGATGAGTTTGCTTTTGCTTTGTAGAGACTTCGTATTTGTTTAGCAATCCTTATCAATGTAGCAAATAGATATGATGCATCAGGGTATTAATGACCAAGGCAGCTTTGTATCTATTGCGTGGACTTTGACTCTACAATCAAGGAGTATTCTTGCTCATACCAGACATATGGAAACCCTGTTAGAGTGTATGGGTTAGAAGTTCAAATCATTTTGGACTAGTGCACAAAGAGGTATGAGGAACCAAACATGCAAGGACGCTTTAGTTGCTTGAAACGACTTCCACACACACAAGGCAAGTATTTGCCATGGTAGTATTACAAAAATATCCAACAAACAGAGCAAATAGAAATGACACTCAATTGCCCCCATTCATTCCTCTCTAAATCCTTATGGACATCCTCGAGAGATCCTGAGAATGAGTCAATAAGAAATCAAAAAGATAAAATAACAAAATGATAAACAATGCCACTATATCACTTGCCATATCTATTTTGAGGTTTCAGGTTGTTATCCGTTATTGATGATATCTATTGTAGGAACGATGTATCCGTTAAGACATATCTCAGGATGTTGATGATGAATTGTCAATAAATAGGTAGTTAACACTTTGGCATTGTTTTAGTCTATTTGCGATCAAATCTTTGTGATTGTTTGCTTGAAAGTTCTAGCTTTCGATGTTGCTTTGTTTGTTGTCTGTTTTGTCAAAGGGTGAAAGTGATGATTTTGTTTATTATGGACGAATGTTTTATTATGGATAGGCGACAATGGAAACATGAGTTTTTGAGATTTTTCAAATGTTTTTGTGCTTTTGAGGTTATTTGATGTTGTTTTCGTTGTTTTGGGGGACTAACATAGGGCTTGGGGGCTCATCAGTGATGGCCTTGCCTACTTTATACACGTAGAGACCACACAGTTCGACTGGTGTTGACTCAAAGCATAAAATGTTTTTGGGATTTTGATAAGATATTTGAATGTTTTTGTTTGGATTTTCAACCAAGTTTAAATACCAAGAGGAATGGCTAAAGGGGACTAACCTAGGGCCTTGGAGGCTCATCAATGATGGCCTTGCCTACGTTGTACATGTAGAGGCTCATAGTTCACTTATTTTGATTGGAGTATGTTTTTTTTTTTGTTTGTTTAAGTTTAAAGACCATGACAGATACTTAAGGGGACTGACTTAGGGCCTCGAGGGCTCATCAGTGATGGCTTTGCTTATGTTATACACGCAAAGGCTCGTAATTTGCTATTTTGAGTCAATGCGGCTTGTCCAGAGACAACCTACAATGTTTTTGGGTATTTTTGATGTTTAATGATTTTGTTTTGGATTTTGATGGTTTTTCAAGTGTTTTTGGATTTTGATGTTGATCATATGGATGTATGATAAAGAGATATCAGTATGTAAGGATATCAATAGTCTTTTGAGATCTTGTTGATAGGCCAGTTAAAATCGATTGATTTGATTAAGTAATTTCCAATAATGATAACATTATTGAGGATACATAATAATGCAAAGATAGTGTTGTCCTGATAGGAACAACATGAGGATTGGGAAAGATACATCCCAAGATGATGGTTGATTGATTGGATAACGATTAATTGAGATTTTGTAGCCAGGCTAGGAACAAGATTGTTGAATGTTTTGATACCACGTTGAAGTGTTAGAAAGATGCAACTGATATGGACTATTTGAATTGTTTGGACGATGCCTAGATCACAACGTGAGCTAGAAGACATAGATCAAGATTCATTCTGAAGCAAGATGTAAGTACCTGCCCCCAATGTCTAGCAATGTAAAAAAATGCAAAGATTATCTTGTGATTGGATAACATGTTCGGATAGAGTATGCCGCTTTGGTCAATGCCTTCATGGCTCAGATAATGTTGGATAGTATAGGATCAATGATAGTGACCCATGTCAAGATGTTTACCATAAGCAAGTGTGAAGTGTACACCGAAACTTTGCCAAGATCAAGATAAGTTGGATTAGTATAAAAATGGGTTGGATGACTGGTTCATGGATTTATTATGGATAAGATGAATGAAATATTGGATTTATTATGGATAGGATGAGATGCTTCTACCTGAAATGGCGCATGCAGATGCTCGATTCTACTCATGATGCCTGTTTGCCAGGTTTTCATCATGGTACTTGTCCAAAGTGCCACTGTAGTGGTTTTCATTGGAGGATGATTTTTTTCTTGACTATTTTTCTTTTTCTTTTTTAATTAATTAATTAATTTATTTTGATTTTTTTGAAAGATTTTATGCTCATGTTGAACCACCTGGTGGTGCTGATGTAGATGTTGCTGGTGCTAATATAGGTGTTGTTGCTGTCATAATGTGCCAATGATATCCTTCTTGAAAGAGTTGTTTTGCTAAGATATAGGCACTTGAATGTAACCCTTGAAAATTCTTGTCTTCTTTGTCAATATCGGAGTTAACCTTACCTTGATGCGCACATCGCGATAGGGTGCCCTTAGAGTCCTTATGATAAAGAGCTGCTACCAAGACATGGTCATTGTGAGATTTGGATATCATGGATGGCGAAACGCGTTGAGGAATATGAGATTCAGATGGATTGGTTGACAGTTTGGAATCTTTTACTCTCCAAATTTGGGATGATGAGAAATGATGGGTGGATATGGAGATTTGATTGGGACCAACGTCTTGATATACCTTGTAGGTCACTCTTGAAGCTTTCTTTTGCATCGTTGGACATTTTGGATGGATGAACTTCCTTTTTTGATTTTGCCCCATAGTTTCTTTGACTAATGGAGTTTGATAGGGATGATTTTCTTGCTTTTGGTTTGGTATCCATTTGTATTTGCTTTGTCCATTTTGTTTCACCAATTCTTTTGCTTCAAAGATTTCCTCTTTTCTTTGATATGGCTTTTTCCCTTGTTGTTGGCCCCAATTAGAGGGTGGAAATATGCGTGGATGATGATTCATGATATGGCTAGTTATAGCGTTGGTAGTGCTTTCATCATAAGGACGCTTTGTGCTCCCCATGTTGCTGTTTGCATTAGATAAAGTTGCCCCTAGCATTATAGAGGTATCACTGATATGTTTAGATTCCCTTATTGCTGAATAACCAAGACCGTGATGCTTAGGATTGTCAATAATCTGCATTGGTTTTAAGATACCTTGTTCATGTAGGCATAATCCTTTGCCTTGATAATGCATCTGTTGAAATTTTTTATTTGCAATAGGATATAATTTATTTTGGAAACAAGGTGCTAATCCTTCTCTACTCTGTTGTGGATCTTCAAAGGTGATAGCTTCTTCATTGATAAGATAGCTTGCTCTGACAAAGGTAAGTGATCCAAGTTTATAAGTGATAGGTCCCTCAATATGTGGGATAACTTCTTGATTAATATCTTCGGCTTGATCCTGTGAAATATTAGATTTTGATGGTCCTTCAAAATATATTAGTGCTTTTTTTACTATTGTATACCCAATGCTCTAGTGCTCATACTCAATATCTTCAATCTTCCTAGAGGATGTTTTTGATTTTAATGCTTCTTCATGATTAATTTCTGATATGTCTATAGATTATGCTATGCCTTGATCATGTTTAAAAATGTTAAGAGTAAGAGACTTTTGTTCATTGGTAACGATGCCAAGAGTATGAGACTCTTGTTTTAGATGAAGATCATCTACATGTCCTTTAGGAGTAAGCATCTCATGGGTAGATGTATGTGCTTTTGGTATATGGATTTGTTCTTCTTTTTGAAAACATTGGATGTCTTGGAAGATATTTGCCAAGTCATTCTAGTATTTTGATGATAGGGATTCTTGATCTTGACTTTGTGTGGTGTTATCTTCGATATGATTTGGTTCGTGCTCTTGACATGAATCAATTTCAAAGAAGGGATTTCTTGTAAAGTATCCTTGGATTTCCTTGAAATGTGGACATATGGGTGATAGCTCTTGGCTTAGATTTTCTACATTGGGTATAAGTGTTGGATTAAGAGTCTCTTGATCATCAATATGTATTGCCATGAGGTTGGATGTTGTCAATATATCTTGGACTGGATCATTGCTAGACTTTGGTGATTGATTTTGATCATGCTTGGGATTAAATTCTTGATGTATGTCCTCTTGCTCATTGGATGATGTAGAGACATTGTCAATGTGATCATTGGTAGATGGCTCTTGATCATTGTCTTCAACATTTGAGATATTGTTAATATTTTCAACCATGAGATCAAATGATGTTAAGATTTCTTGAATTGGATCATTGTTAGACTTTGGTGATTGATTTTGATCATGCTTCGGGAAAGAGTCTTGATGTATGTCCTCTTGCTCACTAGGAGAGGTAAAGACATCTTCAATGTGATCAGTGGTAGATAGATCTTGATCATTGTTGTCAAGTTTTGAGGTTGAGACATTGTCACTGTTATCATTAGTAGTTGAACCTTGAATGTTGTCTTCAATAGCTATTTCTCTTTGATCAATAAGGTCTTGGATGAGTTTTTTGAGTGTAAAACATTTTGATGCATCATGACCTTTTACTCCATGGTATTTACAAAAGGCCTTGTCATCATACCATGGAAATTTGATGATAGGTTCACCACTTCGTGACGGTTTTGGAAGTGTGATAAGTTTAGCATTGACTAATCTGTTAACACCCCCTCAATTGGCTCCCCTAAAGGAGCATATTTACGTTTAGTGGTGTGGTTGGATTGTAAGGATTGTTGTGGTGGAGATGATTGTTGTGTTTGAGATGGAATTTTTTGTTGGTCTTGAGATTGATGATTTTGATGTGGATATTGCTGATTTGGGGGTTGATATTGTTGATGGATTTGATTTTGATGTTGGGTGATCTGATTTTGATTTTGTGACCATTGATGTTGATGATTCACTTGATATTGTGGAAATAGACTTTGTTGCTGATATGAATCAATGTTTTGATGATGTTGCAAGTGTTGTTGATGTGGATATTGGGATGTTTGTGGGATGATGTTTGTCTATTGTTGATATTCAATATCTTGACGTTGAACACGCTGTTGATGATATGCCATGTTTTGATTTTGTTCAAGTGTGTCAACTATTTTCTCAAGTGCATTTAGGGCAATTTGATGTTCTAGATTTTGTCCTTGATGGTGATTTTGAAACCCTTGATAAGAGTGATTTTGATATGAATGAGGATTTTGATTGCAATCAGCCATGTGACAAGATGCTCCAAAACCTTGATTAGGGGAATTCATAGTTGATATATCATTGATATTTGTAGTATATGATGACTCCATGGGTGTATAAAGTGGAATTGGATTTGGGTGATGGATTGATATTGACATGTTTTGGGGATAGTTGGATGTTTTGATGTTTTGATGTTTTTGGGATTTTTGCTAAAATGATGTATGGAGATGATGTGTGAAAAACCTTTTGGTCAAAGATTTGTTGATGGTTCGCTATGGATTGTGATGCTCAAGACCCTAAAGTATGAGTGATGTTTGGTGGATGTTTTGAGATGATGCTAATTTTGGGACACAAAGTGTACAAGATTTGGACCGATATTTTGCTTTGTTTTCTAGAGGATATGTTGATGATCTACTTGAACTATGTTGGCGTTTCAAATCGCACCTCTGGAATGCGTTTTGGAAACAGACAACTATGTGCAGTAAACTGCTCTTCGATTTAGGAGGGGAAGCTCCCTCTTTTGCTGAGTTGCATAAAGTAAGTAAACTAAAACTAATTTTTGCCTATCTTTTTGATTCAGCTGCGAGAACACAAGGTTATAGAACTCTAGATGTTGCAGCTGAGGTTTTCCCTTTAATGAAACTTGACAATTACAACTTACGCTAAAACGTTTCTATCCTCTCAAGTAAACATAGAGCAAGAGAGTTTAGAAATGGACGAGGTTGATTTTCTGACAAAGATACTTGAATAAACTTTCCTCAACAGACATCTACTAAATTTCAATGCAAGCTGAAAAAGGAGATCATAAAAGTATTACGGAAATATGAGACTTTATTTCAAGGGCAGCAAAGCAAGCTTCAAGATTTTATTTCCTCACACTTCTAGCACAAAACAATAAACGGAAATCTGAGATATTTATATCGAGGTAGCAAAGCATGCTCAGGATTTTATTTACTCAAACTTTTGGCACAAAGATTACAATTCTGGGACAGCAAGTTGTAGCAAAATACTTGCAACATGCGATCAACTAGTATTACAATTGACACATAACACATGCACTAAACAAGGATTTGCAGCTAAGGAGACATGCAAACTTGCTCTTTACACAAAGTGAACTGACACTAAACGATAACAAACATGAAGGCATAAGCTCAACGATTCTGCTATCACAAGCATGGTTAAAGAAAAATGAGCAAACATTGCTCTTATTTATAACTAAGCAGAGGAGTAGGGAACCTTAAAATCTCCTTGCTTTTACAACTACTGCTTGCCAACATGCAAGCTTTATTTCTAATTCTTAAAAAGATAAAACATTTAAACCCTAGGAAGCATCTAAAAACGGAAAGTGCCAACTCATTACAACTTGTTACAACTGTTTTCTTTCTATCCTCAAAGAATGGATAAGAATTAAGACAAGAATATAAAGAAAGGGTGGAAGGAGCTTCTAGAAGAAAGCTGATTTAAATCTTGATCACATCCGCTAAAAAGCGGGCAACTTCATTTGTGGTGGGAGTGTTGATACTATTAATAGCAAAATGCCGCTTTTCCAAGATTTCTTCGCTATCCTCAATAGATCTCAAGAAATCTTGACTCTCATTGGCCGCTTTCTCGAATTGTGCTGACATTATGGAAATCATCTTCTTTCTTCCACCATTGCCATCGCTGCCATGCAAGATACTCTGAAACTCTGCTTGGACTACGTCAAGCCCAATGTATGAACCATCCTCGAGGCAATACTGACAAGGAATTGCTACAACAAATTCTCTGATGAACTTAAGAGTATCAATGACTCTTTGCCTATACACTGCAAACTCCTCAGATATTCTAACATATGTATTAACCTTAAAAAGGTGACCTTCTTTCCACTCCGGGATTTGTCTTTTGTGTTATCTTGCCATTGTAGAGCCATAAGCCATCTCTAAATCCGCAATTATAATCTCGTGCATAGGTTTGAACTCGGCTATCAACTGCTCAAAATCCTGGATACCTTGACGTAAGTCATGAGCTTTGTATCTCAACCTGAAGACCTGTGTTAGAATCTCTTTTCCTTTGATGATGAACTCTTCAATCCATTCCTGAGTTTGTTTTCCACAAATAACCAACTGCCTCAACTGGTGTTTCTAAAACTTGTGGCAGCAACTGTGTTGTTTGTGAGGTGCCTTGAATAAGATTTGATATATATAACCGGAGTTGACGATTTTCAGCCTTGAGGGCTGCCTTGTCTTCTCCATCCTTTTGCACTCTTTCTTGAATATTTTCAGTTACCATCTTAAACAAACTTATATCAGCATGTCGGGTACTTTTACCAAGGTTTGCTTTAACCATTATGAAATCATCAACATCCACCTCATCCCTGATTTTATCTTCAAGAGGCGTAGCTGTCTCCATGACCATTTCACCCTCAAGATTCCTCTCAAAATGCATTTGTTTCTTGGCCTTATTTTTGGGTGCTTCCTGATATATACTGAGGTCATCATCAATCACCTGATATGAAGGCCTTCTTCTCGTCCTTCCCAAGGAGCTCTCAAGCCAAGATGTGGTATCTCTACTAACATCCAAGGGAGGAATAATTGCAACATTGGCCTCTATCTCCTCGTCTTCCAAATCAATGTGAATTGGTGAAGACCTAGGAGATGGTAAAGGGTCTTGTATCAAAGGCTCATTTTGTACTTTTTCTTGAAGTATGGGCTCGAGTGGAGGAACTTCTGTTTCAACTGTAGGCTGCTCTTGTATAACAATTCCTGTGTAGTCCAACCTCCTCTTGGCACTCTTGGCTGATCTACTGCCCTTTGTAACCTCTTGTGACTGAACTTTTCCTTTCATCTTCGTTTGAGCTTTTGAAGAAGAGGGAAGAGATGAATGTTTCTTTGGCGGCTCTGCTACCGGAATGGACTTCCTCCTTTTGAGGATTAAGAAAGTCTTGCTGTACTCTACCACTTGTCGTGTCCTTTCTTCCACTGTAATGCATTCTTTGTTAGCCCAGTTGACTTGTGGAAGAGGTTGTTGTTCAACCTAATTTCTAATATAGGCTGGGAGAGTTACATCTGATAACCCTTCAATGTCTTCGGATAAACAATCTTTCATTTGGTGAAGGGTGAGCCTACTATTACTTCGCCTTTGCACCTCGTACTCGTCTCTGCAATTAGCCCAAAAGTCTTCAAGTGCGGGCACATGAGCATAGTTCTGACCAAGTCGTGCTGCATAGACACCATGGGGATCATATGATTGTCTCTCGCTGAAAGGCTTGAGACCAAGTTTATCTTAACTCATTACCCATTATTTTAGCGTCTGTGGATGATCTGCACCTGTAAATACCTAAAGCAAAAGGAAAGCTGAAGGCTGGTTTCTTTTTGTTGCGCAGGCGAGTGTGAACATCTGATATCTGTCTGAGAAATTCCATACACACGACTTCATCTAATGGATACCATGGTAACATAAGAGGAGCTCCTGAATAGCCGTAAACCCTTAGGTAAGTGAAAGTGGCAAACTGAATAAACCAATCAGCCCATTCTGACATTGCTGCCCTGGCAATAGATGAGATGCAAACATGTAGTTCATTGTCCAGGTCATGCACTGTGTAGATTAAGAATGCTTCATTCACTCTTTTGTAATGATGTGATGCTGCAGTGAACTCCAACTCAGTGTAATAATTGTAGACATGTTGAACATTTAAAGAACCCTCTGTGTTTAACCCTCTGAATTTACCCCGATAGGCAACCAAGTAGACTAGGTAGGAGACCATGTGGAATGCATGTCTATTAAAATATTCAGTTATTTGATGGTGAAGGCAATCACTGATCAATGTAGGCCAGTCATAGAACCCTGTCTTCTTCATTATGTGAGGTATCACCTAGAACATCCAAGGCTGAAACTTCGTTGCATCTGCTTGACCAGTAATCCAGTTGAGTAGGGTGATTATTATAGCAAATTCGTCCTTGAACTCTCCTCTCCCGACGTTCTTCTGCAAAGTACTGTATTTATTTCAGCCACCTGTGTGCAATCTTCTTGCTATACTTTTCTTGATGCTCTTCCCATATCCTTTCACATTCTTTAATGTTGATGGTAACACTTCCAGGCCATGGTGGGATGGAGAAGCATTTCTCAATCATGTCTGACTTTAAGCTGCATATGATTCTTCCATCAATTGACTCGATTTCCCTTGTGGTTGGATTATAATGCTTGATACAAACAATTATGAATTCTAAGCTCTGTACTGAGAAAGGTATGGATGCTATTGCGAGAAGACTTGAATGGCCAAGATGCCTGATAGTGGTGTTGCTTGCATCTTCCAAAAGACATAGATTGAATACTGGCTTAATATGATGTAAGTCAGTCTCGACTGTCTCTATGAAATTATGGTACAGTGCTGATTTGGTCTTGAACTCTGTAGGAATGTACTCCATTATGCAAAACTTAAAGATTGACAGTAAACACGCCTAGGTTCTGACAAGTTTTGACAAACTTTCTAATTTTAGCTTGCTGATTTTACTTCATCAAACGGATGAAATTTTGAATTTTTTTTTGAGATATGGGTTTCGATTAGAATTTCGTTTCAAGCCAACCTAGATCGTCTGTTTTTGAAAATTTGAAGTGAAGATTGAAAAAGTAGCAAACCCTAATTTTCTCTATAAAAAAGCAGAAAAAGCTGGCATCTGGGTATTGTTTATGAGTATATTTTGGATGAACCCAGTTGATCAGATTTTGCAAACCCTGGCTTCTGACTGAAAAAACAACCACTTTAAGTTTCTCTGAAAAAGCTGTGATATGGCTTTTGTCCAGAAGAAGGTTTAGTATAGACCTAGAAGATTAGAAATAGAAGAATTTGAAGTTTTCTCTGACATGCAAAATAAAAGCAACTGCTGTGACCTTGAGAAAATTCTTCAACAATTTGTCCAGAAGAGAGAACAACTATGAACCAGCTTGCTGAAAATTGAAAGTAATGGCCTTCTTCACAAATTTGATGTTCTTGATGAAGAAATATGAAAAAGCAAGCTTTCTTTGAGTGCTGATCTGAAAATTTTATGAAAAACCAGCAAGCTAAGGTTCTTGAATCTTGAAAAACATAGGTTTGAAGTTGCTGCTCTGTTTCTCTTTGAAGACACTTACAAGAAAATATGAAAAATAATACATAAGAGATGTCCTTAAATAAGTTTTTGTCTTGAGAAACAGCTTCTCAAACCCTAATTCTAAAAACCCTAAATTTAGCTCATGCATTGACCTAAGGCGTTTTTTCCTTCTTTGAATTTTTTTGAAATTTCTAAAAATTTCTCCAAGGCATGAGAAGTTGAGCGCCCTTTTTGAGGTATGGCACCCAATCTCTCCACACTTAGCCAATTTTTCACCGTTTTCACCTTCTGCTCAATTTTCAACCTTGATTCGACTCTGTCTCCTGGCTTCCAAATTGGTTCGACGAACAAACTAAATATTTCATTACGGAGCTTGATCGAATTTGACGACATTGTTTTGGAGACGTCATCTGTTAAAAACTTCATTTGACCCTTCGAATTGTCAGGTGCCTATCTCTAACAGGGGCGCCCATTTTGTCCAGTGTTAGCCATTTTCATGATTTTCAAAACCTTGCTTGTCTTCTGACCTTCAGATGATTTCACGATTCCGGGCGTTGTATTGATCGGACTGACTGGCTAACGGATTCACTGGATAGCTAATAAGATTTTGGAAGGGGTCTTCTGGATACTTGATCTCCAGAAACTAACTTCTGGTGGCTCTAAACCCTTAGATGCCCTTCTCCTCCAGGGGCGCCCATCTCCTCCAGACTTAGTTTTTATTTTGAATTTTCCACTGTTGCTTCCAACTTCTATCGTTTTATACACTTTTTCTCCTTTGCTCGGCTTGCAACATCTGACGGTTGCTAACTCTAACGGACGAGATGATGAATGCGTTGGATAGCTTGACCCAGTGTGACGAAGTTATGTTGGACGTACCTTCTGCAATTTTCATCATTTAACACCTCAAAAGCTTGGGCGCCCTTTTCCTTCAGGGGCACCCATTTCCTCCAGACTTAGCCATTTTTGATGATCTTTCGTCTTCAGAGTTTTGAAACACCTCTCTGTGACCTCTGTTTGATTTGAGATTCTGGTTGACCGGTTGATCGGATGTTCGTGCTGATTGATTCGTTGTGGAGCCGGGAAGATTCTGAGCAACGTTGACCTGGAGGCAGAAACCCTAATTTTGAATTTTAACCTCCTGAAAAGCTGAGTGCCTTTCTTGTCTTTGATTGCCGGAAACAAAAATATTCTAAGGCATTGAAATATGGGCGCCCTTCTTGACTGGAGGTGCATGGATTCACCAGTGTTAGCCAAATTTTTGCATTTTCCAACTTTTTAGCTTCCTTTGTCTGTTCCTCATTCTTCGTGCACGTTACTCGTTGACAACCTTTGTTTGATGCTCAAACGTCTGATTCTAACACCTGGCAGCTGACTGACCTCCATTGATGACCTTGGATCTCCGAAAAAGCTTCTAAAAAAGCAAAATAAACCCAGTAGGGTAAAACTGATCTTTTTGTGATTCTGATTGCACCAGCCTGATGAGGAAGTATTTTAAGCCAATCAAAATCAGTCTTAACTCTAAAAGCCAAACTTTCTATTTTTATAAATTTTCTCAAGTATCCGTTTCTTAAGAAACCCAGAAAAACCCAGAAAAAGTTTCTATTTTTAGAAAACTGCTAAAAATAGAAATTTTCCTAAAATTTAGGGATGAAAAACTGAAATCTGGGTATTGTAGGTTTGACCGTTTTGAACCGATCCAGATTGCGTGATTTTGAAATTTCTAAGTTTTTGACCCCCATGCAAGACATGCAAACCCCAATTTTGCCCTTTTTTGACAGATTTAACAGTATTTTGACTCATTTCTTCAAAATGCCTAAGTGTAGCGAAATTTTTAATTTGGGGTACAACAAACTAGCCTTGAGGTTGCAAACAAATGTTAATATCTTAGAAATTGAGAACAAGGGAATAATCCAAGTTGCTGTGTTCGTTTTGAATCCTAAAACTAGGTTGATTCTCTAATTTCCGATTTGGGGATGTGGAACGAAAGTTTGATAAGCTATGGTATGAATGTGGATGTCCAAAAGATTTTATGAATCTCATGTAAATCAAGTCTAAAATGAAGGATGGTGATGCTGGATTTTGACTAACAGGTCTAATAATGTTCTCTAATAACTGAATGAAGTTTGAGGCCAATGTTTTGAAAAATCAATTGTTCTTGATAATTTTGAGGCCAGTCTGTAAGTAGGTCGATAGCGTTCCTTGTTTAAAGCAATAGTGGTAGTGTTTTAGATCAATAGCGGTTATGTGTAAAGGTAACTACGACTAAGTTCAACAAAAGCGACTGTTTTGACAGTGACCGTAAAAGACCAGAGACAACAAAAGCGATTTTTTTAAGCATTAACGACTATATTTTTCAATAGCGCACATATTTTGCAATAGTGCCAATATTTTTCAATAGTGCACATAGTTTGCAATATCATTCATATTTTGCAATAGCGCCAATATTTTTCAATAGCTACAAATTTTAGGTCAATAGCTACCAAGTTTAGGTCAATAGTGGTAAAACCTTTTGCAATAGCGACTCAGTTCAATTTGTTTCCATTTTTTTGTTTTAACAACAGTGTGGACAAGTTTATAATTTTGAGATGTTTCGTGGATTTGATTGTTTTGTGGATGTTGTCTGAGATTTGGCAAGTGACGCATACAACAACAATTTGAGAATCAATGTGATAGCTGGCAAATTTTGTCAATCAACACATCCTAAGGAATAAAAGGTACAATTTCTTTGTGGGCTTACTTGCCCCTCGAAAGGGTTCTAATTGAATCTATAGAGGGAACAATTAGGATATGTCAAGGAAATGTATCGTCTCGACACTCCAAGCAAAAGAGTCCATTCCCTTAATGCTTTATTGCCTCAACTATAGATCTGACATGGTAAGTAACTTCTGGGAATGGTCCTATTCCCATGCACTACTTTGAAGGACGTTCGAAAAACTAGATAGGCTTCTAAAACAAGGTATTTAGTGACAAACGTGAACAACGAGATGTATAGATCAAACGTTAGCCACTTAAGACTTTACTTGTTCTTGCCCAACCCATATGTTTGGAAGAGGATGAGGCATGGTATGCTATTCCGGTTGAAGCTACTTTCTTTTAGATTTTGCAACCTTTATATAGCCCGCCGGTAAACGTGCTTGTTTAAGAGTTGCTTGTATGAGTTCTCCATTGCGGTATGTGTCTCATTAGCAAGCCCTTATCCGAAAAATTGGGTGACCACAAAAAAATTGCAAAAGCCCAAAGTGTTTCTCGTCACCCATGATTGTCAAAAGATGTAGGGGAAGAGGATACGCACTTGGCTCGTCAATCACGGTGAACACGGTATACAATTTATTGTAGTTTCTTTTTAAGTCCCAAAATTTGAAATGTGTGAAGATATCAATTCGATTTTAAGTACACCAATTTCAAAGCGTTTTAGACTTCAAGTAGGATATAGAAATGTTTCTAATCGCGTTGTTCGTCTTAAAGGGTCAACAAATGAAACTACGTTCGCTTTTAACAACGTCAAAATGAAAAACATTCAGTTTTTAGGAACACCAATTAAAATGTGTGAGTTACTTTGTTCAATTCTTAAGCACCAAAGTGAAATATAAGGATTGCTTTGTTCATTTTTAAAAGCATGAAAGTGAAATAAACACCAATTGAAATGTGAAAGTTGCCTTGTTCAATTTTAAACACCAATTGAAATGTGAAAGTTGTGGGTCAAATTTATAACACCAATTGAAATGTGAAAGTTTCCTTGTTCAATTTTAAATACCAATTGAAATATGTCTTAACTAAGAAAGCTTTTTAAAACTGAAATGGCCTTGGATCGTTCGCCAACCCTGCAATCAAACTGTTAGTCGTTCTCATGAAAAAAATGTGCCATATTCCTACAAGGGCTGCGTCAACAATGTTAGAAACTTCCCAAACACACCAAATAGTCAAACGTTAGTGTTAGACAATTGATTAAGCATCAAAACCCTACAACCTAGACCAAATTGCAATGTAAGTTAACTTTAGGTGCACCAATGAAAATTTAACTATACAAAAACAGAAAACCACCTACACCATTACAAAGAGCATGAAATTCTATCCCATTTAAAAAAAAAAGCATTGAAAAATACTTTTGTATGACTAAGATATGGTCGTTTGAAGATAGGGTATAAAAGTCCTGATTGCCAGACAATAGCGACCTTGTTTACAACAATAGAAACTCTTTTCTTAACAATAGCGACCCTTTCTAGTTGGAGCAAAAACGTTCTAGTTTAGCAAAAGCGATTCTTTAGAAAGGCATACATGACCGAGAACCTGTAACTGCTTATCAAACTCAAAAAAAATGTTAAAGTCAATGATTGAGGTCCCATCGGGCGTGCCAAATGTCGTTAGGGGGAAAATAGCAATAGGAAAAACAAGCAATGAATTAAACACTTGGGCAGGGTGGACTGTCATGTCCCCAATATCGTAACCTATTGAAATACAAACACTAAATAGAATAGATATCAAGATTATTAATTTTCAATTTAAATATTATTATAATAATATTATATCACCAATATTATTAAATAGATAAGATAAAAACAAAATACATATTAAAATTATAAATGTTAGTAATTTAATTATAATTCTCACAAGATAATATTATAATTAAATTACCAAATGCAATATTATAAATATTAAAATATGAAACAATTTAATATTGTAATCATAATAGATGATAAAATTAATATAAAATAACAAATATAAAAGTAAAATAAATAACAAATAAGACTAAATATAAATGTAAAATAAGCAACTATAAAATATAGAATAAACAAATGACAAATATAAAGTAACATAAATAATGATAATAAATCAAAGCATTGGTAGTATATCGGCAATGAGTGTGGTTAATGAATAAATAACAAAGACGTTAACTATCTACAAAGGCAGCGATTCATTTAGCTTTCCCAAAGGCAGTGAATCACAAAGGCCATGCACATGTTAAAGGAGAAGATGTGACTTTTCAAACCACAACAATATTTAAAGGGAATCATCTCCAAAGCAAAAGGGGGAAACGAAGGTGAACCATGAAATAAAAAGAAGATAATAAATTTGAGATAGACATGTTTGAGTAAACAGCAGATTTAGGAATGAAATAAGGTAGTATGGATCGGGAGTGAAGAGAAAGGCAAGTAAAAGGATTTGGGTACAACAAATCAGTTGGAAATAATAATATAAATTTATATAAAATATATAAGTATATTACAAAATCATATATATCATAGTTTGCAAACTCGGATTCGCCGCGGACTCGGCAGCCCAAAAATATGACTCGGACTCGGGACTCGGGAAAAGGCTTGGCAAAAAAAAAAAACCATAGTTTTATAAAAAAACAAGAACAAATTAATGCATTTAGAGAACATAAGAGCCTAATTTGATTATCAAACACTCATAATTCAAAGATTACACATGTCATATGATCATCAAACACTCAATAATTGAAATTTAATCATTCATAGTCATCAAATACTCATAGTTTCAATGTATAACAGCATCATAAGTTTATAAATGTTTACATATAATCATGTCAAAAAGAGGAAAACATTAACAATCACATGTAATCTACATCTTCCTCTTTCCCCTCCCAATGGTATTCAATTTTGGAGGCCTAGAACTAGAAGGTGCCCGTGCTATAGTATCCAAACGAGGACTAGGAGATTGAGCAGGGGAAACATGATATTCAAATGTGTCTTTGTCGTCCTCTATGGCATCCAATCTTGTTGCTTCTTCTTCTTCTGTTGCTGCTCTCTCTAATTCAACAAGATCCTTATCAGTAAGGAAGATATCAGCCTCATCATTTTGTTCGTCAATAGTCCATTCACCATATGGATCAATGTCATCCAAGTCGATGGACTCGTGTGAAACACCCTCCACCTTTCTAGTTCGAAGGCGAAGGTTCCAAACAAAAACTAAATCATTTAGGCGTTGCTGAGTCAACCTGTTTCTCTTCTTTGTGTGAATGTTCTCAAATAAACTCCAATTGCGTTCTCACCCAGAAGCACTGCATGGCTGCGACAAGACACGTATGGCTGGATTTTGAAGATTTGGTGTGCTAGCACCTTAGTTCTCCCACCATAGATCTACAAAAACATGTTTAAAAAATATAAGTATTAAGAAATAAGAATAAAGTAAAAAATCTATATGTAAGAATCAAGTTTCTAATTTCATTTTTTACCTGGTTGTTGTTTTCCTCTCCTTTCAATTGCTTGTTGGGAGGAAAAGAGTCTCCCCTCTGAACCCTTGTAGACCTTGAATAGATAAAAAAAAAAGTAAATCAAATATAGAAAATTCATAGATAGTCAAGGCTCAACATTGCAAATTCATAATTAAGATGTAACAAATCTCACCTCCAACTCATCAAACACCTTATCTCTCAGCTCACGATCAGGCACCATCCTATCAATGCACGTGACAAGACCTTCCATGACCTCCTCATCCGCCATAAATGTGTTCGAAAAGTAGAACTTTGGATTCAAGAAGTAGGCAAAGGCATGAATCGGCTGGTGGAGTTGGTTTGTCCATTCCAAATCAATGATGTGCCATATGATTTGATATTTCCTTTTGTTGCCGCCATAGTAATGTGATATGGCCTCTTTGGCCCTATCCATGGCTTCATAGATGAAACCCATAGGCATGCCATCTCCATCCACCATATGAAGAACCCTCACCAAAGGTTCTGTCACCTTAAGAAATGAAAACAAATGTTAAATTATAACAAAATTAACCCCTCAAAAAATAAAAACAGCAAATAGATTATCATGTATAATTTTTTTGTTGTTGTGTGATTGCTACTTAACCCCCATCAACTCCTCTCCATTTTTGATGAATGTTTCATCAAAAACTATGGCAACAATCCTTTCCCCTTTAGCTCTATTGGAAAATGAGGACTCCTTCCAAGCATCGGACACAAACATTTGCTTGAGATGACCAATGGCACCAAGAATGCTTTGCAATGTGAGGAAGTGGGCTAGCAAATTGTGTCACTCCAGGTCGCACACGGTCCTTGCCATTTGTGAATTTCCTTATCAAAGAAAGCACCCAAGTATGGTTGTAGATAAATTTTGTAACACTTTTTGCATCTTCAACCACTCTTTTGACCCATGAAATCTTCCCAATGTCCTCTAGCAATAGGTCCAAGCAATGTGTAGCACACACAGACCATGCAATTGTGGGATACCTCTCCATAAGTAGCCTACCTGCAGCTACATATGCAGCTGCATTGTCTGTGATAATTTGGACAACATTATCAACTCCAACCTCCTGGACCACCCCATCTAATAGATTGCATAAAGTCTTAGCATTTTTGACTTCATGGGAGGCATCTATTGATTTTAGGAACACCAATCCACCATTAGAGGCCACTAAAAAGTTTAGGAGAGTTCTATTTTGTTCATCTGTCCACCCATCAGATAAAATGCTGCAACCTTTTCTTCGCCAAAATTTCTTTTGCTCATCAATCACAAGCTGTGTATTCTTTACGACTTCCTCTAGCAATGGCCCACTCAAATCTCTAGCTGATGGGGTCTTAAACCCCTTTCCTGCAACTGTAAGGGCGTTCACCAAACCTTCCCAATATGGGCTGTTTGCAACATTGAAAGGTAGATTATTGTAGTACCAAAAGATTGTAGCAACCATCCTAGCCTCATGATGCTTTTCCTTATTCCAACCGGTACCTTCAAGTGAAGGTTGTGCTCCTAGAACATTACGTGGAATAAAATAATTTGGTTCTGATGAAGGACCCTGGCTAGCACTAGCAGTAGAAAAGGAACCCTCAGGACTTTCACCAAAAGATGAATGTGGAGTACGGATGCTTGGACTTGTAGTACCATGGGGCATAGATGGTGTAGAATGGGATCCACTCATCGTTGCTGTTAGGGCATCCTTTGTTTTTTGTCTTTCATCTTTTTTTAGCTCATATTCAACAAGAAGGGTCTTCATCTCTCTAATAATCTCAGGAGTTGAGTTAGGGCATCCCTCCACATTTTGCTTAGGTATTCTTGTAAGGTGGTATTTTAATTTGTTTACTCCTCCTGTCATCTATTTCTGACATTCAGTATATGTCACTTCACCTTTTTTATTTCCTGGTATTCCATACTTCCATGTATGGTCTTTTCTCATTCCCTTTTGATTTGAAGACGACATTGATGTTTCAAGTTCAACATGGAAAAAAAAAAATCAGCAAGGGTTTCCTAAAAAATTAGCAAATAAATGTGATTCAAAGTTTCAAACATTTGCAAAAAAAAAAGAATGCAAAACCAAGCTAGAAATAGTAGGAATTAGGTTATTAAGGAAAATAGAAAAAAAATTGGCAGCATTTCCCCTTATTTTTCTTGATTTTGAATGCAAGAAAAATAAAATAAAATTGTTAGATCACTTACCTGGCTCTATTTTGATATTTTTAGCTCGTTCTCCTGGTTTTTTTCAACCTGAAATCAATTTGCAGACCTGAAATTCACAAAGTTGAATGTTAAAATGAAAGAAAAAGTGAAAAAAACATGTGTTTTTAACCCATTTTAACTCCCAGTTGCACAGGAGAGTCCTGGGTTGGGACTCCCAAGTCTTGAGGTAGGACTCGGGAGTCCCGACCTAGGACTCTCCTGGACTCGACTCCCGAGTTTGTGGCAAGTCAACTCGGTTGGCCAACGGACTCCCGAGTTCGCCGAGTCCGCAAACTATATATATATATATATATATATATATGCGTAAGTAGATAGGTGAATCACTTGTGAATATACAATAATGATGGTTGCAACAATTATTAAACCTTATAAGTAATGGTGACTCTTTAATATAAACATAAGTAGATTATGTATATTTATGAATTATCCTCATCTTATGACCAATCCAATATAAGGTTGAAGGAGGCAAGTAAGGAATCATAAAACGTGGAAGGATACAACAACTCAGGTGATGTACTCACTTAGCAGTAACATTTAGCATATTTTGAATATAAGAAACATATATTGCTAAATTGATTATTGGTGTAATGCTTCCTTTAGTATTATCATGATAATAATGATGTTGATATTGACTTAAAGAATCAGTAATAAATGCAAATGTATTTGATTGCTGAAAGATTGTCTTCTCCGTGCTTGTAAACTTGCTAGGGAGGAAAGGCCTAAGCATGTGGTGCCTAAAAACCCCACTTAAGGTTCCACCCTAGGACCCTAGGCAGGGAGGTGCCATGGAGGGGTGACAAGTCCATCTAAGGTTCTGCTAGTCCCAAAGCAAGGGTTGGGCCATGGAGGGGTGGGGGTCCCACTTAAGAATCCGTTGCGGCCATGGAGGGGTGGTAGGCCTAGGCTACTAAGTGCTCTGGTGGCTTCCCCCAGTAGGTCATGTGTTTTACGAGGAGATGTCATGGATGGAGAATGTAGTTACAAGTCTCCTAGAGTGGGAGGTTGTAGGCTACGACCCCTTGAACTTAGCCAAGGACTTAGGGCGGATCTATCCACAAGGATAGATAATTCAAATACAAGTCGCTAAGAGGGGAGGGTTGTAGGTTACCACCTTTGTACTAGGGATTATGGCTTCAGGCGGATCCTTCTATGCCACCCCTCATGTGTTTCCATGATTGCATTTGTGATTATATATATTTGGATATCTAGATATTAATGCTAACAGATATATGTACATGTGGAAATATTAAATGCAGATTTCAATCCAAGATTACTTAGTCAAAGAGAACATTCATTTGAAAAAGGAGAAACCCTATATCTAATCAACAAGCGAATTCTAGGGCAAAATCGGGTAAGGGACATTACAGTGGTATTGAAGCATCTTTCCTGCCATCCTGTGTGTGCTTGAGCTAGTTGCTTGCTTGCTTAAGCTACTTGGTTGCATGCTTGAGCTAGGTGCCCACTTGCTTGAGCTAGTTGCTTGTGTACTTGAGCTACTTGCTTGTCTACTTGAGCTAGTCACCTACTTGCTTGAGCTAGTTGCTTGCATGCTTGAGCTACCTGCTAAAATCGGGTAAGGGACATTACAGTGGTATTGAAGCATCTTTCCTGCCATTCTGTGTGTGCTTGAGCTAGTTGCTTGCTTGCATGCTTGAGCTGGTTGCTTGCGTGCTTGAGCTGGTTGCTTGTGTACTTGAGCTACTTGCTTGTCTACTTGAGCTAGTCACCTACTTGCTTGAGCTAGTTGCTTGCCTGCTTGAGCTACCTGCTTGTCTACTTGAGCTGGTTGCCTACTTGCTTGAGCTGGTTGCTTGTGTGCTTGAGCTGGTTGCTTACGTGCTTGAGCTACCTGCTTGTCTACTTGTCTACTTGAGCTAGTTGCCTACTTGCTTGAGCTACTTGCTTGCATGCTTGAGCTACTTGCTTGTGAATACATACTTGAGCTGGTTGGTTGAGAATACATTATCCTCATAGCCAAAATATCCATCACTTGGGTTAAGAATATTAGTCAATACATTATCCTCATAGCCAAAATATCCATCACTTGGGTTAAAACTTCCAACTCCCATTAAAGCTGATATCATCACCACAAGAAGCAACATATTAAAATTTCCCATCTTAGATTATGATTGCTTGAGGGCAAACAATCTTGGGCGAGGTGGACTGTCATGTCCCCAATATGGTAACCTATTGAAATACAAACACTAAATAAAATAGATATCAAAATTATTAATTTTCAATTTAAATATTATCATAATAATATTATATCACCGATATTATTAAATAGATAAGATAAAAACAAAATACATATTAAAATTATAAATGTTAGTAATTTAATTATAATTCTCACAAGATAATATTATAATTAAATTACCAAAATAGATATCAAAATTATTAATTTTCAATTTAAATATTATTATAATAATATTATATCACCAATATTATTAAATAGATAAGATAAAAACAAAATACATATTAAAATTATAAATGTTAGTAATTTAATTATAATTCTCACAAGATAATATTATAATTAAATTACCAAATGCAATATTATAAATATTAAAATATAAAACAATTTAAATATTGTAATCATAATAGATGATAAAATTAATATAAAATAACAAATATAAAAGTAAAATAAATAACAAATAAGACTAAATATAAATGTAAAATAAGCAACTATAAAATATAGAATAAACAAATGACAAATATAAAGTAACATAAATAATGATAATAAATCAAAGCATTGGTAGTATATCGGCAATGAGTGTGGTTAATGAATAAATAACAAAGACGTTAACTATCTACAAAGGCAGTGATTCATTTAGCTTTCCCAAAGGCAGCGAATCTCAAAGGCCACGTCCATAGGAAAGGAGAAGATGTGACTTTTCAAACCACAACAATATTTAAAGGGAATCATCTCCAAATTAAAAGGGGAAAATGAAGGTGAACCATGAAATAAAAAGAAGATAATAAATCAGAGATAGACACGTTCGAGTAAACAACAGATTTAGGAATGAAATAAGGTAGTATGGAACGGGAGTGAAGAGAAAGGCAAGTAAAAGGATTTGGGTACAACAAATCAGTTGGAAATAATAATATAAATTTATATAAAATATATAAGTATATTACAAAATCATATATATATATATATATAATGTGGGTAAGTAGATAGGTGAATCACTTGTGAATATACAATAATGATGCTTGCAACAATTATTAAGCCTTATAAGTAATGATGACTCTTTAATATAAACACAAGTAGATTATTTATATTTATGAATTATCCTCATCCTATGACCAATCCAGTATAAGGTTGAAGGAGGCAAATGAGGAAGCAAAAAACGTGGAAGGATACAACTCAAGTGATGTACTCACTTAGCAGTAATATTTAGCATATTTTGAATATAAGAAACATATATTGCTAAATTGATTATTGGTGTAATGCTTCCTTTAGTATTATCATGATAAGAATGATGTTGATATTGACTTAAAGAATTAGTAATAAATGCAAATGTATTTGATTGCTAAAAGATTGTCTTTTCCGTGCTTGTAAACTTGCTAGGGAGGAAAGGCTTGAGCATGTGGTGCCTAAAAACCCCACTTAAGGTTCCGCCCTTAGGACCCTAGGCAGGGAGGTGCCATGGAGGGGTGGCAAGTCCACCTAAGGTTCTGCGAATCCCAAAGCAAGGGTTGGGCCATGGAGGGATAGGGGTCCCACCTAAGATTCCGCTGCAGCCATGGAGGGGTGGTAGGCCAAGGCCACTAAGTGCTCTGATGGCTTCTCCCAGTAGGTCATGTATTTTCTGAGGAGATGTCATGGATGGAGAATGTAGTTACAAGTCCCCTAGAGTGGGTAGTTGTAGGCTACGACCACTTGAACTTAGCCAAGGATTTCAAGCGGATCCATCCACAAGGATAGAGAATGCTGATACAAGTCGCTAAGAGGGGAGGGTTGTAGGTTACCACCTTTGTACTAGGGATTACGGCTTCGGGCGGTTTCTTCCATGCCACCCCTCATGTGTTTCCATGATTTCATTTGTGATTATATTTATATTTGGATATCTAGATATTAATGCTAACAAATATATGTACATTTGGAAATATTAAATGCAGATTTCAATCCAAGATTACTTAGTCAAAGAGAAGATTCATTTGAGAAAGAAGAAACCCTATATCTAATCAACAAGCAAATTCTAGGGCAAAGTCGGGTAAGGGACATTACATGCTCAATTCAATACAAAGCCTCCACTGTTGTTGTTGCAAAAGCTTCAAAGTGCGTTGATAATGGTGATCTATAAAAAGAGGGTAACAATTCTCAATATGCTCAAGAATCAAGTGCTCAACACTTCACTATGAAATTTCTATATGATTTGTGTGAAGGTAGAGGATTGTTTTATAGATTTCAGGTTTTCAAATGAATGATCGAGATGCAGGAATACAAAATCTTGATCAACGGTTGAGAATCGTTGAGAGGAAATAGATTGGTTAGTTAGCTTCTGTGATTGATCCAATTAAGGATGTTAATTGCACAATCAAAGGATATAGATTGCACAATCTATGGGATTGAAGAAATCAAGTTGAGTAGTTAGTGGGATTGAAGAATAGATGGGTTAGTTAGGAAATAGATGGGTCAGTTAGCCAATTAGAGTGAGAAATCAGTGGTAATGATTTGGTGAATCACGAAAAGGGTGAGGATAATTAATTAATTTGTCTTTAATCATCATTAATTTAACTTTATTCCTCTTGATTAATTAAATAACATCAATTATTTAATTATGTCGCTAATATACCCTATTCGTCTAAATCAATTAAATTGTTATCACTTAATAATTTAATGAAATCACTTTCTGCTCTCTAAACACGAATAATTAATTTAATTATTCAACATCATTCAACATAGTCAATAAACAAATACAACTGTATTTGTTAAAGTCAAACATGACTTGCACGTTCAACTCAAAAATTACAATTTAATTGATTTAGACGAATAGGGTATATTAGCGACATAATTAAATAATTGATGTTATTTAATTAATCAAGAGGAATAAAGTTAAATTAATGATGATTAAGGACAAATGAATTAAATAATGTTAATTAATTTAATTAATAGATGAATATAAAATGAAGTAATAATGTATTATTTAATCATTTAGGGAAGAAGGGTGAAAGTTAGTTAAATAGTGTTGTTCACTAGTCAGGACAATTTAGGGTATCTACAGCTCTTAAAGTTGCTTACAAGTTGAACTTTTCGCTTGCATTAGCAGTTAGCATATTTTGGGAAATCAAATAGACCTCTGTCCTGCAATAGCTAGAAGCCCATGCATTTTTTGTTGGAAATGTTGTCATTGATGTCAAAGTGGACAAGGTTGTCATTGATGCCATAGAGTTAATGTGGAGATTGTTGAAAATGTTGTCATTGATGTCAAAGCGTATTGGCAAGATTATTTTTAGTGGCATTGATGTCAAGATGGAATTTGTTGTTCAAGATTGTCACATTATTGTCATTGATGTCAAATGAAATCTATGTCAAGGAATATGGGAGATTGTTGGCATGTTCATTAAAGATGAAATGAATGCCACAATGACTTAATACATAACGTTAATAGATGCAAAGAGCAGATTGAGAAAATGGATGGCAACCATTATAATTGCTGGCCAAGATCTAGTTTACTTGGATATTTAAAGATCAAAGAACAAAGCCAGTAATATCTAAGGTAATACCCAAACATAAAGTTAACTATGAAAGAGTTTCTTTAAAATAACATTATTCATAGGTCGACTTGAAATTAAAATAATATGCTGGCCGACCTGAGTCTAGTGTTGCCTGAAAATGAAAAGCACTTATTATAATCTCCATCATACAAAGAAGGCCGACTCATTACAATAGAGAAAAAGGCAGTGCTGAGTACTATAAAGGAAAGATTAAAGGATTAATAAGCAATAGATTAAGGAATAAATGAGCAGCAACTTATTGCAGTGATTAATAAGCAAAAGATATAGAGCAGCGATTATAACGTGAAGGCAATAGTTAATAATTGCAAAAAGAAGGCAGCGACTACATCTAAAGGAGGCTGACTTTCTTAAAGGCAGCGACTACATCTAAAGGAGGCCGACTTTCTTAAAGGCAGCGACTACATCTAAAGGAGGCCGACTTCCTTAAAGGAAGTTTAATAAAGATTAATAATTACTAATGAGGCCAACCCCCTAAGAAGTGTGCCATTATGTAAGACAAAATCATTCCATTCTAAATATAATGAAAAGGCATGTAGAAACAACGAGTTGTGTCCAATGAATGAAGTCACCTCTCTTTGGAAGAGATGTGAAGAAGATATAAAAAGATGAAGGATTGGGAGTCAAAGCAATAATCAATTCATTGATTTATTTCTGATTAAAAAGAGAAGATTAAAACAGATAAAAAGGCAGAAATGAAGAGTATGTCAGATTCATATTTAGAGAATATATGCAGCCTATGTGTGAAAGACAATTGCAAACATATAAGACAAATTTAGGTGAAAAATAAGAGTAGATTGTAAGGCAGAAATTTATGTAAAGATAATGCCATGATTATGATCAGTTTCATGCATGACTTGGATCAGACTTGAAAGAAAGTGTGTGATTAGATTTGAAATAAAGATTGTTATGTGATTATGGATCAGATTTGAGGGTGAAGCAGATGTATAGTTGGATCAGATTTGTGTGGATCAGATTAAGGTGTTTATTATATCACCATTGAAGAATTGAAAGGGTTGAAGTCTATCAAATAGAGGTTGGAGCCTCTTGCTCGGTTGGAGCTCAGTTTGTGTGTGGGGGTTGGAGCTTATCGATTAGAGGTTGGAGCCTCTTGCTGAGTTGAACCTCGGTTTGTATAGAGATTGGAGACTTTGATAGTAGGTTGGAGCCTACAAGAAGAAGGATAATCTATAATATGTAAGCAATATTGTGCCGTGGTTTTCTCCCAAAAGGGTTTCCATATAAATCGTGTCTTCTCATTGTGTTCCTAATTGCTAGATCTTACTTGAATGTTCTTATTGTGATTGGTTAAGTTTTGAAAAGTAAAATATTGTTAGATAGTAGATACTGATTCACCCACCCCCTCTCCCCCCCATCAGTATCACTGTGTGCTCAACATTTTATTTCCCTCCTTTCTCTTTTAAAAAGAGGAAGGGGTTTTTTGTTTATTATAATGAAGAGATAATGATTAAGAGGGTCACCTTGTCTTAGACCTTGAGAGGAGTGGAACCAATTTCCTTGATGACCATTCATTGAGATTTTGAATGTAGGAGTTGAGATGCAGCTGTGTATCTGTTCAATGAATTTGTCATCAAATCCATATGCTCTCAGTGTTCTACAAATCAGGGACTAACTCCATCTTTCAAAGGTTTGGTACATGTCCAATCTTATGAATACCCTTGTCCTTTTTTGATTTTCTGCTAAGTACATTAGCTCTTGGAAAGCAATTACATTATCAGTAATTTATCTTCCTCAGTTAAAGCCGATTGGTTTTTTGAAATCATTTTTGGAAGAAGGATTTTCAGCTTGCCACGAGTTTAGCAAGAAACTCTTAGGCCATGTTACAGAGTGCTATTAAACAGAAGTGATCTGAGGGGGCCACTTTTGCAGTTTTTCGAACTAGAAACAGTTTTCTGGCATTGAGAATTTTATTTTCTCTTCTGGATTCCTCTACTACTTGTAGTGGTTCATCCTTGATTACATTCTAGAATGTCTGATAGAACAGTGCTGAGAATTTGTTAGACCCCAGTGATTTATCCTTATTGAATGAGAATTTAATTCACTTTAGTTCCTCTTCTACTGTTCTGGTGATTGACATCATCCTTCCCTTTTATGAATTTAAAGGTGTGGCCTGAGAAGTATCTCCTGGTCTTGCTCCAGCCTTTGTGTTTGTAATGAAATGACTTGCGCAAGAGAAGACTATAACAGGTAGAATGCCACAAATAAGTTAATAACTGAATAATAAGTCCCTTGAGGGGGCAACCTCCAAAAGTAAGCCACTTTGAGGGGACTACCTCCATTATTCTTCAATAAGAACAAAATACACAATATGATGACAATAAGTTAATTACTACCTCCTATATATATGTCATATATATGCCATGGATGCCACATGGGCCAACTTAACTATCTACAAAATACTGTATAAATGATCATATAACTTAATTTAATGCTTCGGCTAGCTGTAAGTCGGTTACACAAATCCCCATGTGCACTATAGGTTAAGGTTGTAGCATGCCCCTCCCCTTAAAACAAAATATTGTCCCAATGTTGATCTCTAGATGCTTTTGAAGATCAGATACTCTATAATCACCCTAATTTTCAACCTCTTAGTGCGTATCTGAAGGATTCTAAGTTCCAAAATGCCTCTACCCTCATCAAGCTTTGGTAACTTTGTCTATGTTGAAATTATATGTTGTTTAGCTTGTTGCGTTATTCTATTATGTGCATCTACCTTGTTCTCCTTAAGCCTAGAGAGTGTCTCTTGTTGGTGTTGCATTTGTTCTTCCACTACTCTAACCTTTTGGTGTACCCTCGAAGAAGAGGCGATGGATGGTGGATGGTTCTTGAGTACTAGTTGAATGACTTGAACTAGGTTTCTTTTAGGTATTAGATCCTTTTCAATCTCTCCAAATAGTGATAGTGCATGGCAAAATTTGTTGGCTTGGGCACTTCTTCACCTACTTCTTCCTGCTCCTCCTACTCCTCCTCCTCTTCTTCTCTTTATCCTTCTTCAATTAGAAAATATTTGCGTCAATCTTATGATCTGGCTGAAGTAGTTGTCAAAGATTATTTACATAATGTGTTCTAAGTACCTCTTGGAAAACAAATCAAGTGGCTTTTTCTTCTCTTCACAAATGCAATGATACCAAATGAATTGACCTGTTTCCAAATATAATGATGCCATTGCAACCTTTTGTTGACATGGAACATGATGAAGATCAAAGAACTGTTCTACTTGGCATAGCCAATTCATTGGATCCTTGCCATCAAGCTTTTGCATATCCATCTTTGGCATGAAGTGCCTAGAGCTACTCATAGAAGTAAGTATTTGGGTGATGATCTTAATCAAAGCAAGAAACTTCATGTCCCTTAGAAGACATATTTGCTTCCCTATATTTGTGGTGCATATCCATGCATTGAAATTCTCTAAAACCTTGGAGAGAAGCGATTTGTTTGAATGTGTTCATTTTCTTTGTCATGTTTGAAAAGATTTCCTCCTTTATCTTGACGGTTTCTTCCTATATAGTATCTTTAATGTGTATGGGGTCCATCTCTTCTACTTTTGGATCATCTTTGTTGAAATCTTTCCACTGACTAGATTCCTTCCCTTGCCTCTTGATGAAGCTTTGGTCATGGTTCAACCGAAATAATTTTGCAATAAAATGCACAAAACAAATTCAAATATGCTAAATTTTTTACTGTAACTTTATTTGGACCTAGGTCTCACTTTTTTGAAAGAACTCCAAGAAATTCGATGATTTGTAGCCTTGGTAGTGAATTTGGTCAAAGCCCTAATTTTGCAATAGCTCCTTCAAAACTACTTCAAATGATCTCAAATTTTGATTGTAGTAGCTTCAATGTGTCCTTGATCAACTTTCCAAATTGTAGAAAAAAATTGCCTAATTGAAAGAGATATGTACTTCACAATCTGATCTCCTAGATTGAAAAAATTGCCTTGTTACTTGTCTTTGGAAGGCCAAGATCATGCATTGATACCACTTGTAATGAAATAACTTGCACAAGAGAAGAATATAGTAGGAAATATGCTGCAAATAATTTATAATAATGAGCCACTTCGAGGGGGCAACCCCCAAAAGTAAGCTGCTTCAAGGGGGCTATCTCTATTTGTCTTCAACAAGAATAGGATACACAATATGATGACAACAAACTAACCACCTTCTCTGATATATACTGTACCATACCATGGACGCCACCGAGGTTGATGCAACTACCTATATAAGACTATAGAAATGATTATATAGCTTAATTAATGTTTATGCTAGCCATAAGTTGGATACACATGTCTTCATGCACACTATAGGTTAAAGGTGTAATAGTTGCTACTCAGAGAAAATTACTAAAGTACTTGGTTGTGTAGTCTATGGAATCTCTTAGATCTGTTAGAGTATGCCCATTTGTTAGATTATAGTATATATAATCTAACGACCCTTGTTGTATTCTGCAAGGTAAAATGTGCCTGCGATCTACAATGCTCATGGGGCTTGAAATTTCTTTTGGATCATTGATCTAATGACCCTCGTTGTATTCTGTGAGGTAAAATGTACTCGCGATTTGTAATATGCTCATGGGGCCTAAAATAGCTTTCTGGATCAGATCAACGATCCAAAAGTGTTTTTGAGCCCCATGACCTTTACAAATCGCGGGTACATTTTACCTCATGGAATACAACAAGGGGCCATTAGATTATATTGTAAATCAATGGTGGATACTAAAGATTGGAAATATGGCCCTAAACAACTAATAATTATGATATACTATTGGCAAATTAATATAGATTTCTACTATAACTTATAAAATTTAGGCGAATATGATCTAATCATGTATCGAATATTGTGGAAATTTTTTATTAAAATAAATTCGTTGGCAGTTTAAATAAGACTATAATAAAATGTTGTAAAAATGTGGTGATTCAAGTGACATTACAACTCAAACTATTAGTCAATTTTGGATTCCCAAATTTCAACTATAAGCCAATTTGTGAATATTAGCCACTAAAAAAATCACTGAGTGATTGTCTCTATTTTTCTTGTGTAGAAGGTGCTTTCGATTGGGAACACCTATCCTTCTTACATTTTTAGACAGTATACGTGTTGTGTTCCCCTTCCCATTGAGTTGGAAAGGAAATATTAAAATATTGTAAATATTATATGTAGCCTATAAAAACAAAAAAATAGATGACTAATTGATATATCTGATATATCATATAATATTAAAATATTGAGCCAAAAAATGGCCACTTCATTAAGGATAAGGTTGTTGGAACACGTTTGCCATTGCGCCAAAAGATCGACTTGTTAATGCCCGATACAAACGCCAGAGATAAGTGGATCCACAGGAGGTGAGTAGTCCATGTCCCGAATTTGAAGGGAGACGTTGGCGATTAGTCCAACAATCCCCTCCTTAGTGTCACCCGAGGGGATTCGAACTTGCGACCTGACTTTGATACCATTTGTTGGAACATGTTTTCCGTTGCACCAAAAGATTGACCTGTTAACGCCCAATACAAATTCCAGAGATAAGTGGATCCACAGGAGGTGGTTAGTCCATGTCCCGAATACGAAGGGAGACGTTGGCGATTAGTCCGACAAAGGTTTTTGTTTTTATAGAAAAAAATAATAAAAAGAAAGAGAGTAAGGAGGTGGCTGCGCTAGAAGTGACTATTCTAGGGATAATGAAAACTATTTAAACAAGTGGAGGCCAGCAGATTCAACATTCAATCATTTTTTCTTCAACCCCTCATTTTGAACACTTTTTCATTAAATCCAAAGGACAAAAATCCCAAGGATTCTGAGGGATTCAAGGACAAAAATCCTTGAATGAACATCTCAAGTGAAATTGGGGACGAAAACCCTCAAATTTCAATAGGTGATTCCAGCTCTTAAATTGCACAAAACTTCAGGAATGTCTATAGGCAGTTTAGCAATCAGAAATTAACATCATTCCAGTTGTAGAGCAGCAGTTTCACAGAATTTACAGCTTGCAGGGGAACAACTACAGCAGCAAACCGTCCAGTTCACTCCACTATTTCAAGGAAGCAGTGTCCAGTAAGAGATTTTCAGTTTATTAACATATTTCTGGTGAATATTCACCTCTGCTTGTACTCAGATAGGTCTTATTACCAGCTATTATAGTTGTACTATGTAGGAAACTGTAGTGTATTGTGTTCCTAAACTGGTTAATCCAATAACTCGTCTTTTTTGGATTGTACTACCATTAATTTATATATATTTTATTTTTGTCAAATCTGGTTTGATATCGGCTGTGACAATTTGTATAATTTCTTGTTGGGTTTTGAACTAATATTGACTGTTGGCTACTTGTGAAACCGTTGCTGGTGTGATAATAAGGTTATACTGTTGAGTTTTATGTTTTTTTAAAAGATATTCATTAGTATCAGCAACAATTAAGATGGGATATGACAATGTTATCAGAGCAGTAATCCTGTTAACCTATTGGTGAGTTTATGCTATACAATGCTAGAGACCTTTTCTATTCTGAAAGAGAAAAGATAAAGAATTCTTAGACATCAGATACAGTAGCAGAAAAGATGGATGATTGTTAAAAAAATCATCCGATGAGGTCTTGAGAGAATTTGCAGCTCAATTCACACAGAGCTAGGAAGCATTGGCAAATTCAGTGAGAGAATCCATAACCAATCTGATTCTTACTTTGTGTGACAACAATATGAGCAAGGCCAACAATGGAGAGAGTAGTCCATCGGTAACTAGTCAGGTTCCATAGCTTAGTTCTACCTATTCCAAGCCCCGAGATCTTCAGATCTAAACCCTTATCGAGGGAAGAACCACAATTGGAAGGAGAAGAATGGCAACACCCGACCCCAAAGATGATGAATGTTTATTGCAAGGAATATCACAATCTCAGTCTAGGATTTTAGATGGATATGTCTCTTAGGGATTATTGTGATTTACATATGAGGAACAAAAATAATTTCATAAAAGAGGGGCAGAAATCTACTCCATCTAAAAAAGATGTGGATTCTAGAAAAGAATTGAGAAGAAAGTCATTGTGCTTCAACTACCAAGAGCCATGAGTACTTGGCCATTGTTGTTTGGCAAAGGGACAAATCCATTACATTGAGGTTGATTCCAATGATGAGCCTAAAATAGAAGAGTTGGGGCCAATAACAACAGAAGAAGAGCATGAACTTGAAATAGTGGAAGGAGGGACCAACAACAACACCTTGGTTGTACCTTTAGGAGCTCGCAAGTAAAATATTCTCAAAGTTCGTGGAGTCTTGTTGGGACAAAACCTCACTATTCTTATAGATAGTGGGGCCACACATAATTTTATTGAAGGATTGGTGTCCAAGAGGGGCCTTATGATAGAAGAATTTAGTGGCTTTAATTTCATTGTTGCAGATGGATATACCATTTCTTGCACACAAAGAGAGACAACTTGGTATTACACTAGCAAAGCACAAAATGCAGGAAGACTTCTATGTGGTTAACTTGGAGAAATGGATATGATTTTAGGTGTGCAATGGCTACAATCCTTGGGGAATCTACTCAAAACTACTAGTCAATGGAACTCAAATTTAAATCAGACAACAAGGAGGTAGTGGTCAGTGGAATTTCTGATGAGGCACCTAGGATCGTCACTACAAAGAGGATGGAGAGATCCTTTCATGAGGACCAAATTGCATGGGCTTTTAATTGCCTCATGAGCTCATTAAAATCAGCTTGCTAAAGAGATTCATACCCAGTAGACATTCAGACAATTCTAAGGCAACATAGTAAGGTCTTCAACGATATGCCTTGCTCTTTCACCAGACCATGGTTTTCAGCACATTATAGAATTGGAGAAAGGGGCTAAGCTTGTCTTATTACCTCTCCTTATAGACATCCACGAATGCATAAAGAGAAAATGGAAAAGGAAATCAAAGAATTGTTGGCAGTAGGGCACATCGAAAGGAGCTCCAATCCATTCACTTATTTAGTAGTCTTGGTGAAGAAAAAAAATGGCACTATGAGGATATGCATCGACTACATAGCATTGAACAAAAAAACTATCAAGAATAGGTGTCTAATTCCTCAAATTGATGAATTGATCAATGAGCTTCATGGATCTATATATTTTTCTAAAATTGACTTGAGATCTAGTTAGCTCTGAATTTGCGGAGTCTTGTTGGGACAACACATCAATCACTATTCTTATAGATAGTGGGGCCACACATAATTTTATTGAAGGATTGGTGTCCAAGAGGGGCCTTATGATAGAAGAATTCAGTGGCTTTAATTTCATTGTTGCAGATGGATATACCATTTCTTGCACACAAAGAGTGAGACAGCTTGGTATTACACTAGGGGAGCACAAAATCCAGGAAGAATTCTATGTGGTTAACTTGGAGAAATGGACATGAGTTTAGGTGTGCAATGGCTACACTCCCTTGGGGAATCTACTTGAAAATTCAAAATACTAGTCAATGGAACTCAAATTTAAATCAGACAACAAGAAGGTAGTGCCTAGTGGAATTTCTGATGAGGCACCCAGGATCGTCACTACAAAGAGGATGGAGAAATCCTTTCATAAGGACCAAATTGCACGGGCTTTCAGTTGCCTCATCAACTCATTAAAATCAGCTCCCTAAAGAGATTCATACCCAGTAGACATTCAAACAATTCTAAGGCAATGTAGTAAGGTCTTCAATGATATGCCTTGCGCTTCTACCAGATTGTGGTTTTCAGCACATTATAGAATTGGAGAAAGGGGCTAAGCTTGTCTTATTACCTCTCCTTATAGACATCTGTGAATGCATAAAGGGAAAATGGAAAATGCAATCAAAGAATTGTTGGTAGTAGGGCACATCAAAAGGAGCTCTGGTCCATTCACTTATTTAGTAGTCTTGGTGAAGAAAAAAATGGTATTATGAGTATGTGCATTGACTATATAGCATTGAACAAAATAACTATAAAGGATAGGTGTTAGATTCCTCATATTGATGAATTGCTCAACGAGCTCGATGGATCTATATATTTTCTAAAATTGACTTGAGATCTGGTTAGCACCGAATTTGAGTCCGTGAAGAAGATATAGCCGTTGCCACTATGGACACTTTGAATTCCCAGTCATGCCATTTGGTTTCACCAATGCACCCGCCATCTTGCAATCATGCATGAATCACATGTTTAGTAAGCAGCTCCTAAAATTTGTTTTAGCATTTGTTGATGATATCTTGATATATATCAAGAAATGGGAGGAACATTTGAGACACTTGGATGAGGTACTTGGGGTTTTGGAACAACAGTCCTTACATGCTAAAGAATCCAAATGCGAGTTTGGATTGATTGAAATTCTGTACATAGGACATTAGTGCTCAAGGAGTTCATGTGGAACAACAAAATATTGAAGCTATCATTAGTCGGGGAATCCCCAAGACATCGACATAATTAGGGGATTTTTGGGTCTTTGCAATAACTACAAAAGATTTTTCTTGGATTCTCTCAGCTGGCTGGCCCATTGATTGATCTAACAAAAAAGGGAGTATTCTCTTAGAACAACAAAGCACAAAGGGTGTTTGAGTGGCTCAAAGAAGTACTAAGTTCTTGCCTTGTTCTTGCAATACCAAATTTCTTGCTTCCTTTCGTACTTGAATGCCATGCATTTGGAGAAGAAATTGGAGCATTGCTATTGGAAAACAACTACCCCATAGCTATTGAGAGTTGGAAACTAAAGGAACTAGAAAGGGTATTCTCCATTTATGATAATGAAATGTTCACCATTGTGCATGCCCTAGCAAAATTTAGGCAATACTTGGCATAGGGCAAGTTAGTTTGAAGTTCTTTATAAACTAGCTAGACCTTAATGACTGCCAACAAAAATGGGTAAGCTGCATGCTTATGACTTTAAAATTGACTATGTTAAAGGGAAAATACGAAAAGGAATGTAGTGGCTGATGCACTTTCTAGGAGGCCAAGAATATGTTTCATTTATGAGATTTTTAATGATTGGAAGGACTTGTTATTAGTTGGATTTGCCAAAAATGCTTTTTCCAATGAAAAATTCAATGATGAAAGGTTTAAGGTAGTCGATAGACTTATCATGTATAAGGGAAGGATCTCCTTGATTCCTGAGTCAAAGCTAAAAATGAAAATCTTAGAAGTAGTTCATGATTATCCCCTAGCAAGACATCCAAGATTCTATAAGACATATAGGTAGATTAGAAAGAGGTTTTCTTGAAAAGGCATGAATGAAGAGGTGCTTAAGTATGTATGTGAATGTTTCTCATGCTAATAGAACAAATCAGAGTAGACATTTCTAGCCAGTTTGCTTCAGCCCTTAACTCATTATTCTATAGCAGTAGGAAAGTATATCTGTGGACTTTATCGTTGAACTTCCAAAATCATAGGGTAAGGATTGTATTAAAGTGATGGTGGACAGGTTAACAAAATATGCACATTTCTTCCCCATTTCAGCTGATTATAAGGCACCACAAGTGGTGGATTTGTTCTTTAGTGAAATTTTTAGACTCCATGGGCTACACAAATCAATTGTAAGTGATTGTGACAACCAAATTTTGAGGTTATTTTGGTTAGTGGGGCACTGCCCTGACTCCAAGCACGAGCTACCTACCATAGATAGATGGCCAAATGGAAATAGTTAACAAATGGGTGGAAGAATAGTTAAGGAATTATGTTTTAGGACAGCAAAATGCATGGGTCAAATTCCTCTACGTGGGGGAGTATTGCTACAATACAACACACCACATTTCTATCAATATGTCTCATTTCAAGGCCTTGTATGGGTATGATACTTCAACTTATGTTGATTTGGTCATTTTGGATAGTAGGGTGTTAGGGGCCAAAGATTTGATTCAAACAAGTCAAGACTTTTTGAAGATCCTTAAGGAACACTTGCAGCTAGCTTAGAATCAACATGAACAATATGCCGATCAGCAAATAATCAAGATAACTTTTGGAGTAGGGGGCATGGTTTCCCTAATAATGCAGCTTACAAGCACTCATATCTTCAATTAAGTGAAGTGGAAAAGATCAAACTGTGTTTTTATGGACCATACAAGATTACATGAAGAATTGGAGCTGTGGAATATGAGCTAGAATTATCAAAAGGGTGCAAAATCCATAATGTCTTCCATGTGTCATGTCTCGAGCAGGTGATTGGACAACACCTTGTGCCTCCTATAGTTTTACACCTTTGGATGACTAGGGAAAAGTAATTCTTGAGCCTGAATCTATTATGGACATTAGGGAACAAAAATTAAGAAACAAAGGCATTACAAAATACTTGGTGAGATGGAAGAATCTTTCTGAAGAAGACACTACCTGGGAAGGTTAGGAAATCTTTGATCATTCAAACTTGCATTGCTTGGGGTCAAGCAATTCTAGAAAGGGAGGTTTGTCATGCTTCCTTTCCCAATTAGTTGGAAAAGAAATATTAAAATATTGTAATTATTATATGTAGCCCCCAAAAAAAGAAAAAAAAGAAATGAGCGCCTGATATATCTGATATGATATAAAAATATTGGGCCAAAAAGTGCCTGCCTCATTTAGGATAAGTTTTCTATTTTTATAGGAAAAAAGAAAGAAAGAAAGGAGGCAGTTGCCCTAGAAGCCACTACCCTGTAACCTTGACTGCATCAGTTGGAATTAGAGTAGGTTTGTATGTATAGAGATTGAAATTTGACTTGACAAAAGAAAGACTAGCTTTCTTTGTAAGTGATCTCAATAAACTCTACACTCCAGTTAACTAGCTTTGTTTAAGTCTTAGAACTATCCTACTATTGTTTTTAGAGTAGATTATGCTAGTTAACTTGAAGTGTTTGAAACTGGAAATAATTAAGTTTATTAACCAACTAGAACACTAGAATGAGAATGAATCTTTACAAATTATTGGGAACTGAATGACATAAACAACATGATAACAGGAATGGAAAAGGCAACAAAAAAGAACTTGTAATTAAAATCTGAAGCTGGCTAGACTGAATGTTAGTGCTTATCATGGACGTCTATGTGATGCACTGTAGTTCTATACGACTGAAAACACTAGAATGCAAATATACCTCAAAAAGTGTGTCAGTTTGTATACAGAAAAAACCCACAAAACTCCCATTAGAGATCACTAGTGACAAGGATGATGAAATAATAAGAATTTAATCTAATGCAATGCAGATGACAAAAAACGAAAAAGGAAATATATCACCAAATCCATAGAAGGTTAGAAATCTCCCTCTTGAATGAAACCTATAACTTAAAAGAGAAAATAAAATGTTTTGGGTGGCTGTGAGGAGCTTTCCTTCAGGTCAAGGCCCTGAATAGGTTTTTCAACCTCCACGAACAGCCTATTTTGATAATAATATTGAAAATTCAAGTAGAAGAACAGTGCTACAATAAAATGAAAATATTAATGTAAACGAATGAGAATGTATGATCCCACAATGTCAAAAATGCAAGCACAAAAAGGGATTGAAAGACAATAACAGTGAGGAACTAAGAAGAAGTTGGAGAAACAAAACAAAACAAGATCACCTCAAACACCTTGAGAAAGCTAAGAGGGACAATGCTGGGTTGTAGATGCAAATACCACGCTTCCATGAATCTAGTAGGCACAAGAATGGTCTTCACATCAATGAAAATTGTTGAGAATAATGAGATAGCTTCAAGAAATTAACAGTTTGTTGGAATAGCGATATAGAGAGATAGATTGCCAATAAGTGACAGGAAGAATTAGAGATGGTTTGTATTTAGTCAAAGAGGAGAATCAAGTGGTGAGTAGTGTTGGCGTTTCAATTAGCACCTCTGGAGTGCTTATTGGAAACGGACAGCTATTGCAAGTGTGTTAGTACACGCTCTTCGGATTATAGAGAGGAAGATCTCTCTTTGTTGATTTTCTACTGTAAAAAAGGGGTGTACTAAGGTTCCTATCTTTTTTACTCAGCGGCAGGACACAAGGGTGCATAAACACAATGCGCCGTAGCTAAGTTTTTTCTCTAGTTTCCGCAGATCTTAACTACGACTAACTAAGCTTCTAAACTATCCTACCTCCCCAAGATAAACAGAGCATGAGGGTGTAGGAGCGAAATGGATGGGTTGGATCACTTGAATCCTCCGTCTCAATGGAATATGGCCGAGGCTCTGAACCTTCGGATATATACCAAGATAGGGCTCGATACAAGCAAACACTCTCTTACGGTAAACTGGATCCAAGACTTGCCAAGGAGGAACCTTGTCTGAGGTATAGGCTTGGATACAACTCACTGGAAACAACAAGGAACGATGGCCTGTCTAGCAGGATTCCCGAGGAGGTGACGACACCTGTCCAAAGTCTAGGCTGCAAGACAAATCATTAAACAACATCAAACGATAGTGATCGATGACAAAATATCCAAGGAGGTGACGACATTTGTCCAAGGAGGAGATTGAAACAATACACTATTTGAAAACAAGACCATGAATAGACTCAAGTATTTAGATCAAGCAAGCATGCGCCATCTGATTTATTTCTTCAAGCTTTCTCCAAAGAATTACAAAGGTCGGGACAGCAAAGGCACGAAATCATGCACAATTGCGATCAACCAACGAACTCTCATCCAAGAGTGAACAGATATAAACAAACTAACTTTGGCAACAATGGCGCAACAATTTTGCTTAGCAAATAAAGGTTAAAAAACAAATAAAGAACCTAAGGCTCTTATTTATAGAAACTCAAAGGAGTAGGCAACCCTAAAATCTCCTTGAGTTATCAAACAGTTCTTACCAATCAGCAAGATTTATTTCTATGTCTAAAAGTAGGTGAGCAAACAGTTAACTGGAAATCTACTTCAGTTAACTGAAACTAAACAAAAGTCAAACTGGAAGTCTACCTTAGTTGACTGACACCTAACTAAAATTGAACTTACAATTACATATGTGTCTCCAAATAAACATCCACCTTTTGAGGAGATCTGAGATCCACAAATCGTGGGAGTCAAATAGACATCCTAGATTAGTGGGATCTAACATGCATGATCTGTGGGGATCTGGAGTCAACTTGGAAAGGGACATCAAGTTGACTTCAGTCATAATTAATGCTATTTGGAGGGTAGGACGTCCTTCCTTGTTGCTTTACACCTCTTCACCACTGGTCAACAAAGTCTCTATCCAGTCATTGACTTCTTCGGCCCTCGGGCAATTAATGCTTTTCAAGGTGACTATGTGGCGTCTAAGCATTTCTTCACCCGTCGTAAGCTGCTGCTGATAGATTATGCATTGGGCAGCTGCTTCATCTAACTGGATAGATATGGCTGCAATTTTGGCTAACTTGCAACCATTGGGATCTTCAAGAAATGAAGATCGAATGACATCTTGGAACCGTGTCTGTACTGTTTCAAGCTCAACATATTATCCTCCTTCTCGTTGATATTCTAACTCAGGGAAGGATATTACCAACGTTCTTGCGAAGTTGATAATATTGGCGACAAAGCGTCTATAATCAATCAGCTCCACTGAATTGGCATCGTAGGCTCTCACCTTGTATGCCACCTGTTCTTTCCACTCAAAGAGATGTTGTTTGTTCTCAGTGGTTGTAACTGATTCATATGCCTGTTGTAGATCAGCAAATGTCGCCTCCTCTCTCGGCCTTTCTTGAGCTGCCTTTACATCTGACTGTTGGATTTCTGATCTAAGTCCATGCGCCCTGTCTCTCAGCTGATATGCTTCTGCCAACACACACCGTCCTTTGACGACAAACTCATCCACTTGAAGTCTCAAGTGTTTGCCGTATGTAATCAACTGATGATGGTTTCTTTTAGCTGGGAGATCCAATAGTCCTTGAGGCAAGGCTGAGGAGTTTGGAGTGTTATGTATCAAACTAGAAATGTACAACTTTAGTTGAAGGATTTCAACCTTCAAGGCTGCTTTGTCTTGTCCATTCTTTGTTATCCTTTCTTTGACACTCGCTGAGGCGATTCCAAGAAGGTCTGCCTCCACCTGTTGAGTGGTCTTTCCAAGGTTCACCTTTGAAAGCGTGAAATCCTCAACCCTCACATTATGTATATCTTTGTCTTCAGGTGGGGCAGCAGTCTCTATGATAACCTCGTTCTCTGCATTCTTCTCTACATGTGTCTGCTTCTTCAACTTCTTTGCCGGCATGTCTTGTGGGACATGGTGGAATTCAGAGAAGTCAAGCTGATAAGGTGGTCTCTCCCTCTTCCTCCCAAGTGAGCTTTCCAACCAGATAGAATCTTGGCTAACATTGCTGGGAGGAGGAACATAGGCCCCCTGAATGCTGGAAGAACGAGACTGTGCCGTGGTAATGCCTCGTGGTGGCGAGTCCAAATCAATAGGACTTTGCGACCTCTGTGATGGTGGTGAAGCCGGTGGCTCTGTTTCTATCACAGGCACCGCTTCTGCTACAACTTCTTCTACAATGGATTCCATCTCTGCAGCGATTATTTCAATCATTGGCTCTGGTGTAGCTGCAGCGGTCTCAACTGTTTCAAGTAAATTGGTGGCTGTCTCCACCTGTACCTCTTTCCGGCTTGTGCTGGCAATCCCTCTTCTTCCCCATGTGCTCCCTGACATCCGCATTCCTTTTGGAAGAATGCTCATCTTCTTTTGTCTGGGTTTCCTCCTAGACGTGGAAGGTAGTGTAAACTGAACCGCTAGCGGCTCTGATCGGGGAAGTACTACCTTCCTTGTCTTTTTATTGTCAAGGTAGAGTTGACTGTGTCGAACTACTCTACCCGTTCTTTCCTCAATAGACGTACTCTCTTTCGCGTACCAGTCTACTTTGCCGAGTGGTTGCGAATCTACTAGACTCGTGAAGAAGGAAGAAAGAATGACTTCTTCTTCGTCCTCAGATAAGCCCTCGATGTCCTTTGACATGAATTTTGCAATCTGTGAGAGCTTGAATCTGCTGTGGTTCCTTCTTCTCACCTCGTACTCATCCTCGCAATTGACCCAAAAATCCATTACGAAAGGTTCATGTGATGATCTTTGCTCAAGGTGAGCTGCGAAGATGCCTCTGGGGTCATAGGATGGCCTCATGTCAATGAGGTACTTGAGATTAAATCTCACTATTTCCTGGCTTATCAACCTTGCATCGACTGTAGTCATGCATCTGTAGAATCCCATCTGAAAAGGAAAGTTTGCAGCAGTCTTTTTCTTTATGCGAAGGTAAGAGTGAACCTCAGCCAACTGCCTCAGGAATTCCATGAACATTACCCTATCTGAGGGGTAGCGTGGCATCATGGCGGGGTGGCTATTGTAGCTATACATGCGTATGTAGGTGAAAGTGGGGAATTGGATGAACCAATCCGCCCAGTCCACCATTGCTGCCTTAGCTGTTGGTGAAATACGCATGTGCATCTCATGGTCTAGCTCGTGCACGGTGTGCATAGTAAAAAGGTCATTTATCTTTTTGAAGTGTCTTTCCGCTAGAGTGAACTCTAGGCGAGGAAAGTATTCTTGTACCTTTTGCACACCCAGGGTTCCCACAGTGTTTAGTGTTCTGAAATCGCCTTGGAAGGCTATCAGGTAGACCAAGTAGGAACACATGTGGAAACGGTGCTCTTCTAGAAATCCGGTGAATTGTTGGTGGAGTGTGTCACTGATCAGAGAGGCCCAGTCGTAATGTTCTTTCCTGCTGATTATTTTGCCAATAATGTAGAACATCCACGGCTGGAAGGATTTCCCCTCCTCTTGCCCAATGACTCTGCTGAGTAGGGTGATTAACACTCCGTACTCATCTTTGAATTCTCCTCTACCAACCAATCCGGGCAAGCTGGTTCTCTTTGTTTTCAGCCAATGTTCAGCCATTATAAGCGAACACTCATCCTTTGAAGCCTCGAACGCCTTTTCGCATTCTGTCACTGATATGACCTTCTTGGTAGGGCATGGTGGAATTGCAAAACAAGTCTCTATGTCCACCGGCTTCAAGTTGCAAATCACCCTCCCGTCTACTGACAGGATCTCTCTTGTAGTTGGGTTGTAATGCTTTGTGCAAGCAGTTACAAGCTCAATGCTCTGTAAGGTGATTGGAATAGATGTAGCTTGGAATAAACCGGATTTTTCAATGTTTTGCAACGTAATTTGGTTCATGCCCTCCAAGTTTTCAGGACTGACCTCTGGATTTTTCTGCCATAAGTCTGTGTCAGTCGTTTTCAGGTAATCATGGTATAAGACCATTTTGGTCTTGTATTGTACCTGAGAGTATTGCATTATGAAAACCTTGAATATTGATTGGGCACTTGATCCTGTTCTGACAACTTTTCTGGAACTGCTAAAAATAGCCTTGTCGGGGCTAGTTTTTACGAAAAATTCTGAGACATGGGTTTTGTTAAGAATGATTTTCTAAACAAACCCAGTTCGTCAGAAATTCGGAAAAACGAGTTTTTCTTTGACATGCAAGAGCCCTTTGGTGGCAGAGGCAGCATGGGCACCAAAAAGTGTTTTTTCTCGGAAAAATCTAACACATGGGTTTTGTTCATGCTTCAGAGCTAAACAAACCCAGTTTGTCTGTTTTTCAATATTATGACCTTTTCCGGAAACCCTACAAAATAGGGGCAGCAGGGCTACTTTTTTTGGAAAAATCTAACATGTGGGTTTTGCTGAAAAAAGTTGTGCTGATCATACCCAGTTGGTCAGATCTGTGATTATATGTCGTTTCCTGTGACATGCAAATAAATATAAACAGAAATAGAGGAAGTAGACAGAAGATGGATTGGAAGTTATAAACTGCCACTTTGCAATAATCTGTCTCTGGAAGCAATCTCTAGGGAAGAATACTTTTACTGCCATTGATCTTCAAAAATATTGAAGATCTGTCCAAAACCTTTGTCAGATCTTGAAAATGTGTTCTTGGGAGCTATTTGATGTTTTATCCTTCAACCTGCAAAAAGAATAATGAGGAAAGGGACGCCTAGCATGAATATAAGGTAATTAGGGTTAAGATCCACAAAGTATGGAAGATAACTCATGATTTAGGCCTGATTTGGAGTTCCAAAAGATGATTTCCACTGATTGTGGAGTGTTTGGTCTCTTTTTGGCTCCAAATTTGCTAACTCAAGTCAACACTTTTGCTTTGACTTCTTTTAGGCATCCATCCTTGAAGTTGATCATTTTTGTTCATTTTGCAAGCTGAAGTGCTCCCGTTTGATCTTTGATTCAGGTTACTCAGTTGATCTCTGGCAGTGGCTAGCAGTTTGTTGTTGAGGTGGGATCAACACAATGAGATATGCCTGAGAGGGATTAACTCAGAAAACCGAGTTTAGGCCTTCAGAAAGAAGGGCGCCTTTCCTTGAGAGGGGCGCTTTTGACAATGCCTTAGTCAATTTTCATTGACTGTTCTTTGTTTTGTTTTGATCTTTTTAGACCCTCTTTGCTTTGATTTGACGTTTCCGATGTTAGATGAATCAGATGACTCTACTTGACGATGCATCGGGTAGCCAGCTTGGTCTTTCTCAGGATGACTGACTTCTTAGTTGAAGTTGGCAGGTTTAGGTCCTTCAAACTAAAGGGCGCCCCTGGCCAGCAGGGGCACTTTTAGCTTTTGATTGAATTTCTTCATGCTGTGAACTGCCTGACTTTGACCTCCTTCAGTAGATGTTTGGTTTGTTAGAAGTTATTGCTGATAGTCCTACTGACAAGATAGGTCATAGCTGAGAAGGTCATCCTGGGAGGCAGTGAAGATTCTGGTTGAATCTGGATGCCTTCAAGAAAGGGCGCCTTTCTTCAAGAGGGGTGCTTTTAGCTATGCCTTAGCCATTTTCTGGCTTTCTCTTTCCAGTTCTTCAATTTTGGCTTTTTCTGCTTGATCTCAACTTGTGATCGTTTGGTGTGTCTTATGGACCTGGTATCAGATTGATCACGTAGCTAGGAGGAAGTTGGAAAGATATCATGTATAGAGTTGTTGCTTATGGATTCATCTGGTGCCTGCAACTGAGGGGTGCCTACTGGCCAGCAGGGGCACTTTTACCTTGAAGCTCTTTGTTTTGGCATCTTCATCGTTGATGGATCTTCCATACTTTGCTGACGGTTGGTCAATGATCCCTGAATTAGATGATTTTGCTGATTGTTTCGTTGTCGAGCCAGCATGAAAGTGAAGAGGATGACTGAGTTGAAGATGCCAAATGATTACATTTGCCCTCTGAGATCCAAGGGCGCCTTTCTTCAAGAGGGGCGCCTTTTCACCTTTAGGCCGTGTTTTGCCTTGGTAGACAAAACATGCATCTTCCAGACTTATTAGCCAAATTTTAGCCTTTTCCGTTTTGAGAATCTCCTTCGTTGAAACAACATGTTTTCATCCTTTTCTGCCATAGCTTCTTCGTTGAAGCTTTTGAGGTTTAGCTTTCAACACCTGGTACTGGCCAATCTGCCATTAATGGCTGCGGAGCTCCTAACTTTGTTCCTAAAAAATAGAAATAGACCCACTAGAGTAAAACATGTCTTTTGATAATTCTAACTTAATCAGTGTGATTGTGAAAGCAATTAACCCTATCGGAATTATTTTCAATCATTTTTGGGAAGGTCCAATTTTTAAGGGTTTCCTTAAAAATAGGGGCGTAAAACCCTAATTTTCATTTTTTCAGAATTTTAACCATAGGTTCCTTGACAGAAACCCACAAAGATTTCATATTTGTTTTGACCTAAAACATACTTTCGATGGCATTTTTACATTGTTTAGCTCAATTTAAGCAGAATGCCAAAAATTTCATTTTGGGTATAACAAGTAGCCATTTCAAATCTCTTTAGGATGGTTACATGTTGAATGCAAGAGATGGTAGAGTTTGAAACACCTAGAAACAATCATAAAATACAAATTGTTGCAGGATGCTAGTGCTTTGTGTGAAAGTTTGTGTGAAGCACAAGTGTCTAGACAATTTAGGCTAAATAGAGGTCCAACACACTAGGAACAACATAAACAAGACACTTGAGACACAAAGATGAGAAAGCTAGGATGCCAAAGTTATTGCAGAATATTACATGAAATTGCAAGGGTACATGATTTTTGATGTTACAGTATGCTACAATTATAAAGTGAGAAGAATGAAGTGTGAAGGTGTTCATTGCTAAAAGGTAGGTAGAGAACAAAATTTTGAAATTAGTAGTGAGAAAGCTTGTTGTTGATGTGATTAGGAGAGGTAGAAGAGGGTGAAGGAGAGATCCCAATGAAGAATTGTTGAGGAGAATGGAGGCCTTGGAGGCTAGCTACCTAGGAAGAAGTTGAGGATGAGTGGAGGCAAAAGGGGATCCATTTGGGGCTCTAGATCCCATGGAAAGATTAAATCAAACTATAACTAGATAGGGGACCAAGGTCAAGCCAAATGTGTCAAGCTTTGATGGATGGTTAAACCTAAAACTCTTTGTAGATTGGGTTAAGAAGCTTGAGAGATATTTTGATATGGAAAATTTGTACTAGGCTTGTCTTACAAGATTCAAGTTTGTTGTCACCACAATGAAGTGACATGCTGCCCTACGATGAGATAGTTTTCAACAAAACCAAAAAAAGGAGATATTAAGATTGTGGCCTAAAATGCTAAAGCAAAAGAAAGGAAGGTTTGTGCCCTTGGACCATCAACAAAAGCTGTTCATGCAATATCAAAACTTGAGAGAAAATAAATTATTTATGTAAGAGTACGCAAAGAGATTTTGATGCATGCAAATTAGAACATATATGTGAGAAGGAGATGCGTTACTAGGTACCTTAACATACTAAGATTTGAACTCGAAGATGAACTAACTCTATTCAAAATGAGTATAGTGGATGAAGCTTATCAATATGCTGTAAAGGAAGAGGTGAATTTGTCTAGAAAATAACAAAGTGCAACTTGAGGTAGAGGTAATTTCACTAGAGGAAGGACTTAGCCAAATACTAGAAGAGGCCAAAATGGGCATGAAGGAGAAACGAGAACTTTTGAAGACCAAAATCAGCTATTAGTAGGTGGATAGTCTCCTTCAAGAGGAAGAGGATATTAGAGAAGAATCCTTATTGGGATGCGTTTTTGATGTGGAGGCATTGGTCATAGGACCTATCAATGTTGAAGGCACAAAATGATGAAAGAATAGATGAAGCCAACACACATATTGTACAAGCTACTGAAGAAGCGATCACGTCACTAGAGTATGCTGAAAATCCAAAAATGAAGAGAGCCTCATAATGAAGAAGGTATTGTTGAAGCTAGAAAGGATGGAAAATGAACCATTGAAAGGAAAGAGTCTCTTTAGAACCATTTGCTAATCAAGAGGTAAGTGTTGTAAGGTTATCATTGATGTGGGAGCATGGACAATTTGGTGTTTGAAATGTTGACAAACATGGCTTGAAGAGGGTAATGCACCCTAGTACTTATAAAGTGTCATGGTTTGTAAAAGGTCATTAGTTAGTTGTTATAAGGATGAAGTTTAGTGTGATTATATGCCTATGGATTTTGCTATGTTTTGTTGTGAAGATCATGATAATATGATAGGAAAGCTATGCATGATGGTAGAGTCAATGCCATTAAGCTTGAGAATGATAAGAGGAGGCTTATCTTGAGAAAATTGATGGAAAAACATAAAAATGTGAGCAATCTTGTAGGTTGCAGGAATGCAATTCTTTAAGGCAATAAAGAAAACAAAGGAATTTTATGCCTTTATTTCCCAACCATTCAAAGTTGGGACAATATAGTGAACAAGTGAGATACTTGGAAAGGTGAAGGGATTGTTGAATTACAAGGGGATAATTTCCCATGACGTCTTGAAGGTTTATCGACAATAAGAAGCATAAGCCATCACATGGACTTGATATCGAGATATATTCTTCCAAACAAAGAAGCACAAGTTGATTCCTATGGAGAATGAAGAAGTCAATAAGTAGGTTTAGGAGTTGTTGGAGAAGGGGTTGATGAGAGAGAGCTTGAGCCCATGTGTTGTAACAATAGTGTTTCACCATATCACCAAAAAAGTGGTGAGTGGAGATTGTGTATCGACTCTAGAGCCATCAACCGGATAACAATTAGGTACTAGTTTCCATTACCTAGAATAGATGACCTTATGGATGTTTGAGTGGAGCCAAATGCTTCTCCAAGATGAACTTAAGTAGAAAATATCATCAGATAAGAATTTGAGAGGGAGATGAATGGAAGATTTCTTTCAAAATGAAGGATTACACGAGTGGTTGGTAATGCCATTGGTGCTGTCCAATGCACCAAGTACTTTCATGAGGTTCATGAATGTAGTGCTGAAACTTTACTTGGGTAAGTTTGTTTTTGTTTACCTTGATGATATTTTTATTTTCAATAAGACAAAAGAACACATAGTGCATTTAAGACAAATATTAGGGAGATTGAAAGAGGATCATTTTCTTGTGAATTTGGGTAAGTGTAGTTCTACACATAATGGGCCGATTTATTTAGAATTCAAAGTGTCTCACGATGAGTTGAGAATGGACCACAAAAAGGTGAAGGCTACCTTGGAGTGGCCTACACCAAGAAGTACCTTCAAAACTAAGTTTCCATGGATTAGCTAGTTTCCTTTAGATGCTGCTTAGAAACTCTAGCAAAATTTTTGTTCCAATAATTGAAAGTTGAAACCATGAGGGGTGAAAGAAAAGAGTTCAAATGGACAGTTGCATGTGAGAAAAAAATTGTTATTTGAAGATGGTAACCAAACAACTAGTGTTAGCATTGCTAGACTTCTGTAAGGTGTGCCAAATTGATCGTGATGCTTGTGGGACAACAATTTGGGTTGTTTTGAGTCAAGAGGGCACTATAGCGTACTTTAGTGAGAAACTAAATGATGCGAAGAGGAAGTACTTCATGTATAATTGTGAGTTTTACAATTGTGCAAGTTCCTAAGAAGTGGACAAATTGGCTATTACCAGAAGCGTTTGTCTGGTACATAAACCATCAAGCATTGTAGTACATCAATAATCAAGCTGTTTGATTGGAAAAGGGGATCTAGGTCTTAAATCACACTTCTTCCAATATGGATATTTAGAAAGGATTAAAATTGATCTCAATATCCACTTGGTTACAAACTTCAATGGAATAGCTAGAATGGTGGATCAGGGTTTTAATCCTTGTGGTTTTGTGATGTGTTATTGTGATTGATTGATTGTTAATTGACTGAATTTTATGATGCAATGATGTTCCTAGGTTACCAATGAAAATGCAACAAACTGTTGAGATTTCAAAAAAATACATAACAGACAAATAGAAATAGATTCCATAAAAACAAAGGGCAGACACAAAAGAACTTGGCATATAAATTTGGGCTTGAAACAATAGGACAGGGGCGCGCCCTAGTCTAGGTGACTGCTACTCAAGATCTAACTTCACACTCCTGTTTCTCTTGATCTGTTAGGTCTTTTCTTTTGGGATCACTGTCGAAACTTTGTGTGTTGATGATAAATCCACTTTCCTTGACAACTTGTAGGGCTTGAATGCATGAATGAGCAATTAGTCTTCAATCTTCCTCCAATTTGCTTCAGATATGAAAACTTGCACACATAAAAGAGGGGGAAGTGCTGTATAGGGGCTTGCCTAAGCCAAACCCCGTTTTGGTATTTCTACCTCCACAACGGTATGATGATGTAAAAAGAGAGCTTACCCTTGGTTGGGTTGAGGCTAAATGATAAAAAGTGATAAATTGACAAATTGCTGCAACTCACCACTCAAATCTGCATTCTTTGATGGATTGAAGTCATGTACTCATCACCTTCAAGGAGAAATTGTTACTTGATTTGAAGTCCTGGAAGTGTTAGTACTCACAAAACAAATGAACGTAAAACATGAACAAACTTACATAAAAACATGATGCATGCTTAACATGATGCTTGACTGAAATAAATGTTGCTGAAATTCTGCTAATCTGCTCTTGATTGATCTTGATTGGTTAATAAAAATCTCAATTTCTTTCTCAAACATGCTTGGATTAAAATTATGAAAATGATTTGTTATGCAATTCTTCTAATTTCCCCAAAATCAATTATCGATAGCCAACAAATAATTTCAAATTTTCAAATAATAAAATTCCAACATCGACATATTCAAATTTGAGCCAAAAAGGGTTGGACAAGGGTGCTAGGCGCCCTAGCCCAGACCCATCCTTATCGAAGCCTTGAACATTGGGGGCAAATATTAAATGTTTTTTTCAATCCCATCTTTTAATTTTCTGAAGATATTTGTAAAACGGGCAAATTAAATACATAAATAGGTCCAAGCACATAGGGGGGAGCTAAACCTAGTGTGAAATTGTCAAGGGTGAAAATTTTTGACGCTACACAAGGTAAACTGAACAATATCATATGAAATGGGTAAAGTTCCTTAAAAGTTCTCATTTTCTCAGCATAGGAGTTGGAAGGTCTAACCAAATTGTTGATGAATTGAGGAGTCATTTGCTAACTAAAATACAAGTAGAAGTAGTTGGATTTGATTTCATGAAACAATTGCTACAAAGATAATGTGGATTTTAAAGAAGCATGGGAAGCATGTAAGAATCCACTTAGCATGGATAGGACTCCATGGTTGGGGATTACTCTCTATAGGAAGGCTTGTTGTTTATAGGACAATAGTTATGTGTATCCCAAGATTCTATGGTAGAAAGTTTGGGCAAAGGCTTGCATAATGGGAAATTGGCAATACATTTTGTGATTGGTAAGACTCTCACACAACTGAAGGGATGGTAGTTTTGGCCTAAGATGGTAGCAAAGGTGATGAGGTATGTAAACTAGTGAAAGGGCTAATTAAAAATAAAAGTTTGTACAAGCTTGTTCAAGAGTGGCCTTGGGGGCATATCAATATAGACGTTGTCTTAGGTTTGCCTAGGTCACAAAAGGGAAATGGTTCCTTTTTTATCATAGTAGATAGATTTTTCAAAATGGTTCATTTTGTTGCGTGTAAGGTGGCTCATGATGCTACAAACATATTGAATTTTTTTTTTGGGAAATGTTCTACTTGCATGGATTACCAAAAAAAAAAGTGCCTAATAGAGGCCAAAAGTTTGTTCGACATTTTTGAAGGACTTTGTGGAAGAAGTTGGACACCAATATGTAGTTTAGTTCAACTTACCATCCACAATCTAATGGCCAAACAAAAATGGTGAATAGAGAAGTCTCGAGAATTTATTGAGATGGTTTGTAGGAGACAATTGAGGGAATGTGATTTAGTTCTAGAGCAGCTTGAATTTGCCTATAACAATTTAGTTAATGGGAGCATTGGGAAGACCCCCTTTTGTATTGTGTATGGGCATACTCCAAGAAGTGTAATTGAAGTAGAAGACTTTCCATGATACATTAAAGGGGTGCATGAAGAAGTGCAAGGAAAACTCAAACAAAGCATTGCTAAATATAAACATCATGCTGTATTGCAGAAGAGGGAAGTGAATTTTTTAGGTTGGTGACTTGGTCCTTTCCCATTTATGAATAATTGTTAATTCACCAATTTCTATAAATTTTAAGTGATCTAATTTAATTACTCTCTTTGTGGACTTCGCTGGAGCTAGGTTGAAGCTTTTGTGTACCTAATAAAGCATGATATCAGTTGAAGCACTTTGTGTGCCGATATAATTTTTTTCATATTGTTTCAAGTTGCCAGCCACAATTCAGTCTTTTCTCATTCTCAAGTCAAATCTAAGGCCTTGTTTCTAATATTTGTCAATTTTGTCATTGTCAATTCTATCTAACACCTTTGTAGGGTCTATGAGAGGAGGATTTCAATTGTGTCAAACAAGGTGGATACAACAACTAGGATATGGGGAAAGGCAATGAGGTGTCAAGGTATAGAAATGATCATTGGAGTTCCTAGAACACATCTTGATAAAGAAGATGTATTTTTGGAGATTCAAGTTGGAAAAGGGTACACAAGTGGTTTAGAGCATGTCAAAGAGAGAATGCCATACTCATAGGTCACAATCATTCAAAAACAACACACAAGTGCCTAGGCATGTGCCAGGGAGGGCAAATGCCATTTTTGGGGTGGAGATCAATTAGTGGGAAAAGTGCATGTACTTTTTAGTGACAACAACAAATTAACATGTGAAAATCACTTAAAATGAACTTTTTTCACTTAAGTGGCGAATGTCAAAGTGAAATTTGAAGAAAAGGTGCATCCCACCCTCTTGGAGCCCACCTAGCCAATTAAGTGTGATAATGTCAATGATGAAACATAAGAAAAAATGCACCTTGACCCTTAGGCATGCACCCAAACCACTTGATGTGAAAATACCAACATGAAGACATGAAAAAATTGCTATTGGGGTCCATGGAGTGCAGCTAGTGACTTAAATTTCAAAATGTCACTTGCAAATTAGATAAAAAATCAATAAGTTGCCGAAGTGTGCCTCTAGGATGTCAAATGTCAAAATGTCAAAAATTGGACCAAAACGTGCACTCAAGTCTCCAAATGCACCCCAACCAATTAATTGCCAAGTTATTGTTGCAAAATTATAACATAAAGTGCTTTCTCCTCCCTAGCATGTGCCCAAGACCTTGAATGTCAAGTTGTCAATGATCAAACATTAGGACAAAACATAAGTTAAGTTGAATATGAAAGCCCAAAAGTGCACCCTAGGACAGAGAAGAGGAAAATCAGCTTTAAAATTACAAAAGCACTCTTCCTCTCCCAGAAAAGCATTTGCCTTGCCTTATTTTGTGATTTTGGAAGCAAGGGTTTGAAGGAGAGTGCCATTAGAGAAGGATTTGGAGCATTTGAGGAGTGTCGGTGGTGGATCTCTTGAGTGAACTTCGTGGGCATGAAAGGGTAGCATCTTTTTTTTCTTGTTCAACCTCCATAACAGGTATTGCTCTTGTTTTTAACAATTTCACAAGGGTCTCAGTGGCAGATTTATGGCAGTTTTAAGCATTTTTCATGGTCATTTTTTGCTGTTTGTAAGCATCAATCCTCAAGCTTACATGCACCGCCAAGATGCACCAAAACACCTTGGGCTTCAAGAATAAAAAGAGAGATCTCACTTGGTAAAACAACTGGTTTTGAAGCTCCTCAAGATATATGAGAGTCACTGTTGTTAGGGTTTAAAGGGGCAGGTTTACAAGATTCGAAGGCAGATTTCACTAATTTCTGTTGACAAAACAGCAGTTTTTTAAGGTGAAGTCAGTGAAAGCAACACCTAGGATTTCAAGCTCCATCTGTGTCTCTCAAGGTTCATGACAGTAGTTTTCAGTCATTCAAAATGAGGAATTTCAGTAGCTCAAAAACAGCTGTTTTCAGTAACTTAAAATGGTTCTGATTTAAGTCAAATAACCGAGGCTAAGGGGCACAGCTCTAGGACTTGTGGGGAGCAAGAAGAAATCATTTGAGGAAGAAAAGAAAGAGCTGTTGATCCTTGCTAATCTCCATTAGAACTTCTACAATCACGAACTAGAAGCTGCTGGTACTCTGAAGCATAGATTACATACTCTCCGATTACTCTCCGAGTAGCCGAGTAATCTCCAAAAAATTTGCATTCCGAGTAATTTATGCTTTTACTTGCGGGCAGTATGCAGATGGATTTTTTCCCATCAAATTATCAAGTAATCGCCAGTAGCTCACAAAAAACCCACAAACTTGGCATGTTTGTGTGTGTATGAATATGTTTGTGTGTGTATATGCATGCAAACTTGGCATCCTGTGTATGTTTATAGATATGTATGTGTGCATAGTGCAGTCTTGAGTATACACATACATAAATATCCACACACATTTTCCGAGTATTTGCCGAGTATTTTCCAAGTCAAAATTTTTGGGCTTGCCGAGTACTCTCCGATTCCGAGTATGTAACTATGCTCTGAAGTAGATGAAGTAGAATTTTCTCTTGGCTATTTTTTTCACTTTTTGGTTGCTGTTGGTTGGCTGTTGTTTGACCGTGCTTTATCTTTTAGCAACATTTTGTAAGCAGGGTTTCAGGTCCCTTCAAAATCTGTTTTACTTGTTAATCAAAAACAGAGGACAAGATGATTTAAGTGAAATAACAGAGGATAGGACAATAGATCTTCAAGCTTTATTTTGCATGTTCAAAGCTCCCATTTATTAGGTCCTCAAGATATATGACAGTCAACTGATTTTTGTTTGCAAAAGGTGGCAGTGTTCAACAATAAAAGAGTTATGATATTGCTATCAGGATTCAACCGTGTAGTTTTCGAGTCAAACTCATTGACCCATGTTTCATGAGTAGTGGTTCACAAGAACCCATCTCTCATGATAATGAATGGTCCACTTAGCACTCATTGCATCTAGGTGATGCTCACAGAGGTGAAGCATTGGGCTGTCCCGAGAGGTCACCCATCCCAGTATTGCTCCAGCTCAAGCGTGCTTAACCAAGGAGTTTTCCCCAAGGTTAAGCCCACTTAGCTTGCAACCCCATTTGCAAAACCTTCAACAAGTGTTGTGCCTTATGAACCATTCATTATAGAGCCCCTTTAGCTCATCAGTTGATAAGTGGGAGGTATTTTTCCACAGTGTGCCAAATTATGATATTGCTATCAGGATTCAATCGTGTAGTTTTCGAGTCAAACTCATTGACCCATGTTTCATGAGTAGTGGTTCACAAGAACCCATCTCTCATGATAATGAATGGCCCACTTAGCACTCATTGCATCCAGGTGATGCTCACAGAGGTGAAGCATTGGGCCGTCTCGGGAGGGCACCCATCCCAGTATTGCTCCATCTCAAGCGCGCTTAACCAAGGAGTTTTCCCCAAGGTTAAGCCCACTTAGCTTGCAACCGCATTTGCAAAACCTTCAACAAGTGTTGTGCCTTATGAACCATTCATTATAGAGCCCCTTTAGCTCATCAGTTGATAAGTAGGAGGTATTTTTCCACAACGTGCCAAATTATGATATTGCTATCAGGATTCAACCGTGTAGTTTTCGAGTCAAACTCATTGACCCATGTATCATGAGTAGTGGTTCACAAGAACCCATCTCTCATGATAATGAATGGTCCATTTAGCACTCATTGCATCTAGGTGATGCTCACAAAGATGAAGCACTGGGCCGTCCTGGGAGGTCACCCATCCCAGTATTGCTCCAGCTCAAGCGCGCTTAATCAAGGAGTTTTCCCCAAGGTTAAGCCCACTTAGCTTGCAACCCCATTTGCAAAACCTTCAGCAAGTGTTGTGCCTTATGAACCATTCGTTATAGAGCCCCTTTAGCTCATCAGTTGTTAAGTAGGAGGTATTTTTCCACAGCGTGCCAAATTATGATATTGCTATCATGATTCAACCGTTTAGTTTTTGAGTCAAACTAATTGACCCATTATCATGAGTAGTGGTTCACAAGAACCCATCTCTCATGATAATGAATGGTCCACTTAGCACTCATTTCATCTAGGTGATGCTCACAGAGGTGAAGCACTGGGCCGTCTCGGGAGGTCACCCATCCCAGTATTGCTCCAGCTCAAGCGTGCTTAACCAAGGAGTTTTCCCCAAGGTTAAGCCCACTTAGCTTGCAACCCCATTTGCAAAACCTTCAGCAAGTGTTGTGCCTTATGAACCATTCATTATAGAGCCCCTTTAGCTCATCAGTTGATAAGTAGGAGGTATTTTTCCACAGCGTGCCAAATTATGATATTGCTATCAAGATTCAACTGTGTAGTTTTTGAGTCAAACTCATTGACCCATGTTTCATGAGTAGTGGTTCACAAGAACCCATCTCTCATGATAATGAATGGTCCACTTAGCACTCATTGCATCTAGCTGATGCTCACAGAGGTGAAGCAGTGGGCCGTCCCAAGAGGTCACCCATCCTAGTATTGCTCCAGCTCAAGCGCGCTTAACCAAGGAGTTTTCCCCAAGGTTAGCTTGCAACCTCCTACTTATCAATAAAAGAGTTGATATTTTAGTGGAAAAACAACAATTTTCAGTCTTAAAAAGTGCTGATTTGGTTGTAGAAGAACAATTTTCTATAAGAATTTAGTAGGGGTGGCAAGCGTTCAAATTGTAAAATAAGACTATAGCCACCTTTCTTGCAAAAATCAAAATGCAGTACCATTTCTAAATGGTGGAAGCTCTCTCCAAATTAGTGTTTGAGTATCCTCAGATCAAACTGATTTGGGATGCATCAATGACCAAGAATTAGACTTGGAGGGACACATTTGGAAAGGGAATAAGATAGCATAGAAACATCGGGTTAGTGGTTTTATCTAGATAGATCCTTTCCAATATCAATACAAATTCAAGGGTTTGTTGTCACTTGTGTCAACTACTCCAATCTTGAGACAAATTCTTTGCAATCTTGGCACAAAGTCAAGACTTTTGTTGTCGCTTTTGTCAACCTCCACAATCATGAGACAAAAGAGATAGGCTCATTGAATGGGCAAGTTCTTTGCAAGCTTTGATGTTGACTGTATTGAGATTATATTCAGTTTGCCTTTGTATGAGAAAACATGTGGAATTGATTGGCAAAGTGTGAAGAGATGTGGAAGGCTAAAACCCTTGAATGCCAAAAGCATGTGAACAAAAATTGGCTAAAAGGGAGCAAGGAAGGAGTCCCAAAGGTGTTTAGAAGGAATTATTTCAAGGAAAACCTGCTATTATGATCACTCTTCTCAATTGAGAGACAAGACAAGGATGTCTAGACCATTGATGTTTTACATCATTAGTACAAATGCAAAGGGGGAATATTCTTAGATTGGGCCTTCTTGATCAGAGAGGCTGTGCAAAAATAGATGGTAGATTTTGAGTGCACTCATGAGTTCCATGTCATTGTATTTTGTCTTTGCAAAATTGTCATGTGAAGGCTCATTTAATAGTAGAATATAGTGTCATTGAAACATTATTGGAGGGTAAATAAGGCCTTCTTGATGCATTTTGTCAAGAAGATTGATGAAGAGCTATATATTAGGTTTTCAAAGCCAGCCAAGGTTGCAATTTTAGAATGGGTTGATTGTTTCATCTACTTTCAGTTACATCAAGGTGTTAGCAATTTTTAAGAGGCAAAAAATAATGTTGACAAAGCCAAAAAATAGATATTCTGGATGTTTAACCAATGTATGATGGCAACTAGGGAAGGAAGTTGTGTGATGGCTGATGGTTGATGGTTGTATGATGTCAACCACCAAAACATCACAATTTTGGATTGTTCACTGTATGATGTGCCGAATGGAAGATTTGCTAAGGTGTACAATGTACATAGGGATGGTAGGAGGATGGTGCCATACGTTGAAAGGATGCCGTATGGTAGCACTGAGGAGGTTGTGCAATGAAGATGCCTATTGGCGTAATAACTAACACCTTTGGAGTGTAAGTACAAAACAAATAGCTATGCACACTATGTGATGAGTGCTCTTCAAATGAGGAGGGGAAGCTCCCTATTTTGCTGGTATGCGTTGTAAAAGTAAAGTAATCTAAACCTATCTTTTTCGACTCAGCTGGGAGAGGCACAAGGTTAAGGAAACCAAGGACGTTGCAGCTAAGGTTTTTCTCTGGTTTTGCAGGTCTTAACTACAACTAAAACTAAATACTTTAATCTATCCAATTTCCTCAAGTAAACAGAGCATGAGGAAAAGGAGCAAGAATGGTTTTATACGATAAGCCGGGTACAGATTCACAACATGAAGGCAAGGTGGAACAACAATTTGCTTGGTTGAATAGACTTATTATCACACACATCAAACAATAGGCTTTAGGTATAGATTCTAAACTTGAAGGCAAGGTGGCACAATGATTTCCTCAATCTGAATAGGCTTATTGAACACAAAACACAAGGTAAGCAACTGGGACAGTGTATTGCATAGACGAGACAGGCATACAACAACGATCAAACTAGCAACCCCATTTAACTAAGTCGAGCATTCATCATAATAATTGCATAGAACCCAAGTGGCATAACAATTCATTATCAAGGCAAACACTCATGAACAGATACAAAAAGGCAAATATTACAGGCAAGGTGGGCACAACATATATTGCTCTCTCGTGCAAAAGTTAATTACAAATGAGCTGAAAGCTCTTATTTATAGACATCAAAGGTGTAGGCAACCCTAAAATTACCTTGAGTCAACTATAGTCTTGCAATGCATGCAAGATCTTATTGCTAAACCCTAATAAAGGAAACCATACAGTTAATTGGAAAGCTACCATCAGTTAACCGATACAAACAATGCTAACTGGACCTGTGCAACATGCACGTCCTTATTGAAAAGAAAGCTAACTGATAACTACCATCAGTTAACTAACACTAACTAAGAGTCCATCCTCCTGCAAAGATATCTCCAAGAATGAGATAAGCGTGCTTGATGTCAACAAGGAAAACTCAAGAACTGATGTTGAGTTAATTGCTGCTCGTGACTCATCCTTGTAAACAATTGCAGGATCTAACTGGACGTCTACTCTACGTCCTCTCCGTTTACCATCTCCTCCAGGAATTTGTCGATTGTGTCATCATTTGGCACTCTTACACTGCCCACGATGATGAACCGTCTGTCTAATTCTTGTCTTCGTTTTGGATCACTCTTTGATTGTCTCTGACCTCCTCAGTCGCCTTGTTGAAACAGGCAATCATCACTGAGAAGTTATCCAACTTGGATGCCTCAGGATCTCCACCTAGGTTATCACGAACCAGCTTCTCAAATTCAGTCTGCACAGCATCAAGCTCAGCATACGCACCGTCTTCATGAAGATAATGGCATGGGATCTGAGTGATTTTGGCGGCTCCGTAAATGGAGTGATGATCCCTGTTCCTTCTACAACTTGACGCCTCTGACGCTTTTCTTGATTCCTCTCAATGGAAGACATGATGAAACTGCGAAGTTTGACCGCGAACACTCTGGTTATGAGAAATGCACACGAACTCACCGCACACGCAAAATTCCAACGGTATATACCCTCTAGATGTGCTTGATGCAAAACAGTGTCAACTTTTCTTATGAAATTGTGAATTAAGATCAATTTGGTCTTGAATCTAGTTTGAATGAACTGCCTTCTGAAAAACTCACCTGTTGATTGTAAGCACGGCTATGTTTTGACAACTTTTTCAGAAAGCTAAAAATAGCTCACGATGAGGCTAAAAATAGCCTATTAACGGGCAATTTTCACGAAAAATTCTAAGGTGTGGGTTTTGTAGAGAAAATAATTCTAAGTAAACCCTCAACATCAGAAATTCGAAAAAACACCTTTTGCTTTGGCATGCAAGAGTTTTTCGGTTGAGAGATTTAATGACCGTAGGGGGTTCCCGGGAAAATTTTCCACAAGAAAAACTACCATATGGGTATTGTTGGCACTGGAGAACTGATCAAACCCAGACCTTCTGTTTTTCGAAAAATTGAGTTTTAGGCCTGCATGCAAAAGGTTTTCAGTTGAGATTTGAACTGGCAGTTAAGGGCACTGGGGGCAATTTTTCCCGTGAAAATCTGGAACATGGGTTTTATGTAGAACTGAATTCTAAGATGACCCAAATCGATAGATTTTGGAAAAAATGTGTTCTAGGCCCACATGCAAAGAAACTCTGAAACAAAAACACAGTGCTCTAGAATAGAGGCATCGGGGCAATTTTCACAAAATAATCTAAAACATGGTATTGTCATTGATGCTGAACTATACGGACCCAGATGATGCGTTTTTGAAGATTTTTCCATTTTCTTTGACATGCGAAGAATACCTAAGACGAGAATAGAGGAAAATAAGACAAAAGATAGAAGTTTTTATTTGTTTGTTTTCTCTCTTCTTCTGTAGAAATTCACATGCAAATGGAAAACGAAGTCTGAAATATCTTTCCTCTGATCATTCTGAATCTGTAGCTACGAAGAACGTTGAATTCTGACCCTTGTAGCACCTTCAAATCAAAATTTACTTGAGAAAGGTGTGTTTTATCAACTTAGAATGAGAAATAATGGACGCCATATGCATAATAAACAAGAATTTATCATCAAAGGCATGTGAAATGAATGTTATGTCTTGGAAATAGTGCTTGAAGTCTATCTAAGCCTCCAAAACCCATGCATGACCTATATTTGGCTTCAAAATCAGTTAACTGAAAGAAGAACAAACCCTAATTAGGGCGCCACCTTGAGAAGTTCAGTTAACAGATGCATGCAAACTAATTTTAGTCAGTTACAAACTAAAAATAGGTTCTAGAAGAAGTCGACTTGGAAAGAGTTGAACTGAAGATCAATTTTCAGTTAACTGCTTCACCTCTCATGCGTACTTCTATTCTTGACTTCAAAAGTCAACCTTTGACTTTAGGCGTTTTTCCATACTTGACATTTTTCTGAAAATTTGAATCTAAAACCTCACCGGAGCTCACATTTGACCATTGATTATGATTGACTGCCATGTTGGATCAATTGGATGACAGTTTTGTTGAAGAGCAGGACCAAATCTGACAAAAAGACTCCCTGAGGCGACAACCCATAATTCATCAATCTGAGGCCTCAAAAAGATGGGCGCCCCTGGAGGCCAGGGGCGCTTTTTGACCTCACTTAGAATATTTTCAAGCATTTTCCATTATTTTCATTGAGAATTTGACCTTATTTCACTAAACGTTTCTCGGAGTCCGGCAAAACTTCAGAATGTGCTGACTGACTCACCGCGGAGCAGACTGAATTCTGAGCAAGAGCTCTTGGAGAGCACTTCTCGTAAAAACATCATTTAACCTTTCTAAAACATGGGCGCCCTTGGCCTCCAGGGGTGCTTTTCCCAACCAGTGTTAGCCATTTTTCCAACTGACTAAAATCCACTAATCTTCTAGCTACAGGCTGCTGAGACATCCTCTAACCCAGTTGAGACAAGCAACGTAAAGCTGGAGCTGACACGAACAGGACGAGCATCTGAAGTCATCAAACAGACTGAATCCAAGGCTCCAAAACCTTGGGCCAGGGGCGCTTTTGACATTTCTTGACAGTTCTAATCAAGTCTGGAACCTCAAGTTTGACCTTTGACCACGACAGAATGACAACTCTGATTCACCTGCTGACAGATGCATTGTGAAGCTGGATCAAGACGGAAACAAACCTCCTAGGTGTCACTTGATCAAAAGACTTCATTTGAAGCCTCAAAAAGATGGGCACCCCTGGCCTCAGGGGCGCTTTTTCACCCCAGACTTAGTCAATTTTCAGTTCCCCTCGTTTTGCATTCAATCTCCAATTTCAGGTGATATACTGATCCATCTGACTAACTGGCTGGCTCATCGCGAAGCTAACAGGAATCCGGATGAGACATCTTGGAAGAGACAGGTCACAAAAAGTTGATCCAGGCCTCCAAAATGATGGGCGCCCCTAGCTTAGAGTTGCGCTTTTTCACTCCAGAGTTAGCCATTTTCACAGCATCTTCACCTCGTTGAAAAACTCCTCTGAGACGAAGTAACTTTTTGGAGGAAACTTGCCATAGAAACATCACCAAAGCGATTTGAGCTTAGCTTTTGACATCGGGCACCTAGCCATTTGCCATTGATGAGTTCAGAAAACCTAACTTCTCACGTGAAAAAACGAAAACTACCCACCAGGCTTAAACTGAGTTTTAATTGAATCCAACTTCACTATCGTGATCGTGAAACAAAATAAGCCAATCAAAACAAATTTCAGCCAATTTTGACAAGTTTCAATTTTTAGGGTTTTGACCTAAAAATAGGGGTCCAGAAACCCTAATTTTTAATTTTTTCAAATTTTGCCAATATCTCCATGGCATCACATTGACTCAAAGCCCATAGTTGAATTGCCCAAAAACTATGTTTTGACATCATTTTTACAAGGTTTACACCATTTTAAGCAAAATGCCTTAATGAAGCAAAAAAAAATTGGTTTGGGTACAAAATGCCAAAGCAACGTATGATGTGATTGTATGAGCGAGTTGCCAAAAAACCGTGTGATGAATTTGTAAGGGAATTGTATGATGAAGGTAGAGCTCCGACTATGATTGTACAATGGTTACATGCCTACAGTGCACGAGAAGAATGAAATTGTACGATGGGGAATTGAGTGGCCGTATGATGATGGTGAGCGCATGCTGTATGGTAGGAATGTTGATGTACGTTGAAGAATGGCCTCCATATGTCGATGATTGGTTTGGGCCATCGTTGCAAAACAAATATTGCACATTCATGATCTGACTTAGCCATAGAGCAAAAGAGGTTGTATGATGAGAAGAGTTGCTGGCTGTGTGGTGAAGTAAATTACTTGCCATACATTATGAAATGATACCCTTTGCTGTCCATTGTAATGCCACTGTTGCATTACTATAGAGGAAGTCTATCGTTTGATGTGAAGAGTTTGAGGTTGCTATATGGTATACAAATTACTCTATCCTTCTTGCCATACAATGTGCAAAACTTGTTGTATTTCTCCTTGTCATACGATATGACAAGATGCTGGTCGTACTATATAGATGGACCTTTTATGTAATTGAGCATTTTAATGTAGTTGGGAATTTCAATATTTTCAACTTCAATTGTTGAATAATATTTTTGCCTCTTCCTTTCCACTGTTTCTTTATTTTCTAATTTTCTTTTTTTGTAAATTTTTTGTGAAGTTGATTTGACTTGACAAGTATATATGTGTAGAAACCCTTCGTAGGCTCTATCCGCTTTGCCGTTTGATGTGTTTTGTTTTTTGTTTAATATTCTAATTTTTTTGTGTTTTCAAGGGGTTTTGACAAAGCAAAAACAATAATTGAAAACTAATCTATCTGAACTAAAATTCAAATTGATTGCAATATTGATCAAAGTCATTTATTCCCATATGACTGCTAATGTTTTGAAACACAACATATTGCTGATAAAAAAATACATAAAATGCATTTGTACGGAATGATTAAAACCTGATTGTTTGTCTCCAGAATGCAACCACGCTGCTGATTGCTGATTGTTGATGAAGCTGCAATTTTACTGTTCATGCGCACTATTCATGCGCACTATTCATGCACACTATTCACGTGCACTATTCACATGCACTGTTCACGCGCACTATTCATGGCTGCAACTTTCTCTCCCTTGTTCTGTAAATAGAAGAATACTGAAAACGTACTGTTGGAGCACAATTAGAACCTCTGTATGAGATTCTCTTTGAAGTATCAAATTCACCAGGTATTTCACTGGCTCAAATGATGAACACATAGAAGAACTACGTTCTTCAATGGCGAATACTGAAAACCCTTGTCCAGAGCTCAGAGCAAAAATCAATAATCAATAACAATAACAATGGATGTCGAGAATGAGCTCTTAAGTCTCTTTTTATTCTTTCCTTAGGAGAGCTCAAACACCTTCCTGGCCAATGTGGGATAAAAGATTTATTCCCACATTAAATTATTCACTTAACGCACTTTACTATATTAAAGTGACTTTATTATTATAAAGTTACTTTATAACTTTATAATAATATTAAAATATTAAATAAATCACTTAAGTCACTTAAATTTTAATATCTCTTGATTTACTTGTTTGATTGCTAAGCCGTTTGAGGCAGGAGTCGAGAGACTAAATCCACATGTGACTAAACTGAGATTCTAAAAATAGCAGGGTGCTCCCATGACTTACTAAAAATAGTAAGTCTAGCCAAAAGATGTCCGATTGACCCCGAATGAAAGCCAAGCAAAGAAATTCCGCTAACCGAGGCTGAGCCATGCCTCACAAGACCCCCCAATCTCCTCATTAGCCTACGGAGGTCACATAATAGGCTAACTCTACACTGCAAAGAGATGTCAACTAGAAGGGGACATGACAATATGCATCCTAAGTTAAATATTTTACTCTTAGTACTCTGAGACGTACTGTCAGTAATTTTGCATTCTTTCAATGGTTGCTCTTCACTGAGAGTTGGAGCTTTAAGAAAATTACAAGTTGACATAAATACCTCATAATCCTCCATTTGACAATGAAATAGGTCACAAAGAGAATTTGTTTCATCCTACGTCGATGACTATAACTCCAAAATTCCTTCATCATTCACCTCTATTGGACCTAGATCATGCTTCTTTGTTTGTTCTTGGCCAGAGTCGGGAATCTGACAAGTTAGAGGAAGCTGCTTCCGCACTTACTACTTGGTTCATTAAATCAATTACATACTTTTGACCTTGTTTTGAATGGGGATTGTATTCTTTTTTCAATTGTGATTAGCCTTGGCTGCTATCAACCAACCTCAACCTAGCAATGCGTTGTACACTTTCTTTCTTAATGAAGTAACCACAAAGTTCAACAAAAATGCTTGGGTCCCAATAATTACCTTTTGTCCCATTAAAACTCCAAGTACCTTAATTCCTTGTTGATCTGCACCCACCAGCTGAAAAGTTGGGGGCCAAATGGTTGGCTTGCCCAAACTTCCCCCAGTGTCTTCTGGAAGTACATTCACACCAGACCCGTCGTCAACAATTGTATTAGTGAGATTCCTTCCAAGGATCTCCTTATTCACCATCGTTGGTTTCTTTGTCATGTTAATTGTCGATAACATTGGATCAATCACTTGGTCGCTTGACAATGGATGTTCAGTTATTGATTCTTCATTCTCACTAGATGGGTCGTACCATGCACCATCTCATTCTCCCCCGATACAATGGCATTTCGAAGTTCAGGAATACTTTGTAATAAATCTACTATAACTGGTATGGTAGTTTGAAGTACTTGCCTTGTAATAATTTTTTTGGATTGTAATTGATTTCTTACCGTACTTGCATTTACATTTGAGTGGCTGTTCATTAGCCATAGTATTCTCCACTTCAACCCTTGCTTCATGAAGCCTTTCTCTTTTTGTATGTGGGTCTAGGTACACAACCTTCTTTTCTTGGCTACAACTAATGGCCAATACTTCATTATCCCTGACATCAATCGTATTGACGTTGGTCTTTTTCTTTAGACATCTAATGTCTTCATGGTCTCCAGGTCCACACCATTTGCACGATAATTGCACTTTGTCTTACTTGTTTTGGCAATCTCTTGCAAAGTGTCCCCATTCGCTACATTGTCAACATTGTATGATAGGGCATCCTTTGGGGTCATACTGTATTTGGCTTCATCCTCTTTGATTTCGATAACTTCCTGGAGATGCCTTTTGTGGTTTTGATGGAGTGGAATCCTCTCCTTGCGTAAAGAGTACTTGTGTACTCTTGGTCTTCAAATTATATGTGCACTCCTTTATTGAATGAACCATAACCTGGCAAATCTCACAAAACATCTTTCTAGGACATTTTCCTTTTTTGTGCCCCTCAATTTTGCACTCAGTACACCATAGTTCATTAGTTTCTTTGTTGGTTTCTTTTTCCACCTTCAATTCTTTCAGCATGTCCCTCTAGAGCATTTGTACCGTTCCCGATTTATCGTCACTATTGTCATCCAAACTAATATCTTCCTTTTTTTTTTCTTTTATTGCGCAAGGACATTTTATCTTCACTTTCTATGCCCATCTTTTTTGAATAGGAAGAGAGTGGTGCTACCTTCAATTTTTTTTCTTAATGATGGAAGTAGACGTTTTATGAACCATCTTTTCTTGAGACTATCAGCTTGTTCTATTTCTAACTTTACAAGCAATTCTTTAAGTCTACAATTATAAGCTTGTACGTTTTCGTGCTTACCTTGTTTTGTGTTGTAAATTTTCACTACTATTTCATTATCATCATCAAGTAATCTAAACTCTTCTTCAAAGGCCTTCTTTAATCTCTCCCATGTGCTTCGAGAGGCTTGGTCAATTTCTGCTACACCTTGCAAGGTGGCTGGAAAAGATCGTAGCCAAATTGCTTTATCATCTTGCCCATTTGCTGTCCAAATTGTTTCACAAGTCTTAAAGTGTCATACAAGATCCTCTAATCCATTGCTTATAAACTTGGGCAACTTTTGCTTTTCTCCACTAGGGCTTACCATTGTTTTATTATGATGCAAACCTAGTGCCTAGAATGTGCTTGCTAGGGAGTTTTGATTGGGACATTCTGTTGCTTCTCTTGCACTCTTGGCCACGTAGGAATCCTCAACTTTTCCCTTAGATTCAGCCTTCCACACACTTGTTTCGCCTTCAAATTTTCTTTTATACACCCTTTGCTCAACTTCTTCAATTGATAACCTTTCAATGCCCCTAAGGCTACTCTAGTACAATTCTATGAAGTATTGTGGCTTTGTCTCCTGACTTCCCTCGCTAGAGAAGGTTGCCTTGACTTTTCAACTTGATTGTGTTCTTGGCTCCGACTTGGGAATCATATGGTTGTATTTTTCACAAATGTTTCTTGTAATCTTCTCTTTCATTCCCTTGGCTTGATGATCTTTAAAGATCACCTAATCTCTTGATCTTGACCATGCTGTGGTCTCTTCCCATCTTTATTGGGGTCTAAGGGCATGAATCTCTCAAATCTGACCCGATTTCTTGAAGGCAACAACACCAAATGTTTACTGTTCTATCTAATAAAATAAATACATGAATTATTAATAGAGATTACAATGCATATCGGATACATGAGTAAATATATCTTTATTCGGACATGGAATTATTATAGAAGAAGACTAGAGATGGTCAGCCAAGGATCAAAGTCGATTCGATTAGATCATACTACTTTCCTTGACGATACACAATCTATTTAAAGGACCCAGTGGTTGCCAAAAAGAACACAACCATCAAGCAATTGACGCTTATAACTACTTGAAGCTGACAACCTATTAATACAAACAATTTAATACATAGTTGGATAACCAATTCTATCAAAACATAATAATAGACATTGTACACTGATTAGAGAGTTTTGTAGGTAGGTGGTTGAATTCATTTCTTATTGAGGGATAGTGTCATGTCCCAAAATTGTAACACATGGAAATGCGAATAAATAAATAAATCGTAATCACAAAACACATTTTAGTGTGAAATATAAATAACTAGATAAATAAATATCAAAAATGTAATGGCAATCTAAATATTATTATCATAGATAATATTATAATTATAATACATTTATTATAATAAACAAGACAATTAATATTAGTACTTTATAAATATCATAATAATAAAGATTTCACAAGAAAAATAATACAAAATAATATTAATAAAATATTATTATAATTATAGTCATAAATATTATAATACATATAAAACCAATATTTTAAGAATAAATATTAAGAAATAATATATATATATTAAGGAGATAATGCAGTGATTATTATTAATGAAGAAAAAGGCTTCATTATAAAAGCAGCAGTTATATTGAAAGGCAACGAATGTTCAAAAGGGCAGTGATTCCACTTTCAAAGACAGCAGTTTGAAAAAAAGAGAATAAATAAATAAAAGGCGGTTTAAAGACAATAATGAAGGTTTTAAATAAATGTTTGTGTCTTTTCATAAGGACATCTCTCTTGAAAAGATGCATCTTTTAATTTTAATATATAGATATAAAAGGACATTGAATGGAAGAATGAGAAAGGGAAGGAATCAATTAGGAATCTGCATAAAGCAGTAGATTGGAAATGAAATAAATTATGAGAGATTTATTTGATTAAGTGTTATTGTCAATAATATATTTGGGGAATTAAGTTTTATATATATATATATATATCTATATATATATAAAGTGATTATTAGAAGATTAAAAATAATTAGAAATAATTATATATATATATATATATACATGATCATTGCAATAATGATGCTTGCAGCAATTATTGAGCCTTATAAGTAATTACGACCTTAATATAAAAATGGATAGATTACTATATATGATCAATCATATGTAAGATTGAAGGAAGGCGACTAAGGAATTAATAGTCATAGGAAGACACAACAGTTCGGGTGATGTACTCACTTAGCAATAATATTTAGCATATTTTGAATATAAGAAATAGATATTGCTAATTTGATTACTGGTGTAATGCTTTCTTTAGTATAATCATGATGATAATGACGTTGATATTAATTTAAAGAATTAGTAATAAATGCAAATGTATTTGATTTCTAAAAGATTGTCTTCTAAGTGTTTGCAAGCCTACTAGGGAGGAAGGGTCTGAGAAAAGTGGTGCCTAAAAACCCCACTTAACAATCCGTTGCGGCCATGGAGGGGTGGTAGGCCCGGAACCACTTATAAGCTCCGTTGGCTTCCCCCAGTAGGTTAAGTGTCTTCCGAGGTGATGACATGGGTAGAGAAAGTAGATACAGATGTTTCCACTAAGCACGCCACTTCGAGGATGGAATAGTCTTAGTTTGGACATTCAGTTTGGAGCCAAGGCGTGGGTTGTCCTAATGGGGTGCTTGTGCCCTTGGGCTTAGATGGATAGCTTCGAGCGGATCTACCCATGCCACTCCTCATCTGTCTTCATTTTTACTTTTGTGATTATGCTTATATTTTGATATCTAGATATTAATGCTAATAGATATGTTATTAATATGGTGAATAGAAGATTCAAATCTAGGGTTATTGAATTAGGAGAACATTAATTTGGAAAGAAGAAACCCTAACCCTAATCAACAAGCGAGTTCTAGGGCAAGGCCGGGTAAGGGACATTACAGATAGGCACAAGAAAGTAATTAGTTTACCTATTCTTTTGGGTTTCTATAAGTGTAAGAGTGCTCTTGATTCAAAGGATGTAGATCTCAAGATAACTAAATTTAACCTAAAGCTTTTCTATGAAGAGCAAACCTATTATTCTAGAGACATCTTATATGAGAGGTTGGGATCTCATTTTGAGCACATACCAAGTATAGAAGACTTTTGGGCAAACTGCAATGATGAATATGAGATGAGGAGGAGGGAACATAGTCTATTGACTATAAAACAAATGATTGATTTCATCCCCTATGAGGTGCCTGGAGACATTTCAGACTTAGATTAAGAGATTCTGTCACCTTGTTTCATATCAGCATATTCAGAACAGCACCCTTATCCATGGTAAATTGGAACATCAAAGAAGATACTTATATCCTTAATAAGACCAATCAATTATTGATAGCAGAAAGTTCTTACAAGTAAAGAGGGTGCAAAAAAAGTGCGGATAAGGGACACAATTCAGCTAGTTCTTCACAACCTCCTCAAAAGCATGTACAAAGCTGAAAATAAGCATGGATAAGGGATTCAATTCTTAAGGAAAGAGTCCTCAAGGATGGCAAGGACAAAGCTGCCCTAAAAGCTGAAAATAAGCATCTTAAGGTGTCTGTAGCTCCTCTCGTTTAGTCTACACGAAGTGCCTAAAGTTTAGTACCATAGATTTTGCACTCTAAAATTCAACAAAGGCCATTGGATCAACTATTTGCACATGGGAGGAGTGTTGAAAAGTGGATTGGAAACATCTGTCAATAAAGGTCAAAGGTACTAGTTCGGTTGTATGCTTTGTTGACCAAAGCAATGCTTGTGAGAGGAGATTTCAAGGCTATAGCGTGGTGCAATAAGTAGGGTTTCTACCTATGAGGGTTACATAGAAAAGTTAAAATCCACTTTTTACTCTTGGACCCTTGAAACCAACTGAGATGGTTGTACTGGTAAATGGTAGAGAAGACCAAACATTCAATTGGTTGTAACAATATATATTTCTCATTCAGCTTTTTGATGAGGTTGCCACCATATTGGGGGATGAAATGAGTAGTTTGGATGAGATGAGACCACATGTTGCTTCCTTGGTGACGTCTCTCTCATGTACCCTTGCTGATGAGGACAATATCTAGATTGAGTATGATGAGGTATTGGCTGAATTTTACAAGTTGGTGAAGAGCTAAGTCACAACATTCGAATTCGAATTCGGCAACATTGAAATTCGGATGAAATTCGGCAAGGAAAAAATTCGAAAAGTATAAAATTCGGATCAAATTCGCCTTATGTAATTTTTATTTATTTTTTAATAAATATAAGTAATATATCCATAAAATTGTTTAAATAGTTTAACATTTACAAATAGATTTGAAATCATTACAAAAAGATGACACATTTATAAAATATAAACCATAAGAAACATGTGAAATCACGTTTGCGAATATGTTCTTTTCCCAAAAAGGTACAATAACAGTCAAGACTTTAGAACTTCAAAAAAGCTCCAAGTCATCAAGAGCACTTGGCTGAGATGCCAAATCATCATCATCTGTATCACTACTCAATTCATCATCTGCAAAGTCAGGCTCATCTACAACTAGCACTGCTATGTCGTCAAGATTTTGTTGTGAGGAAGAGTTCTTTGCTGATTTGTTCATGAACAATTTTAAATTGGTGCGAACATAGACAAGATCTCCCAACTTTCCAGACAACAATTTATTCCTTTTCTTGGAATGGATGTGGTCAAATCAACTCTAGTTCGTCTCACAAGCTGATGAACTTGCTCCCTAACTCAAAATTCGAACAACAAACTCTTGTAGCTCAGGAGTTTGTCCTCCATAGTCCAACCACCATCTATATCCAGGTATACGTGCCAAGTCATATTTGGTTGTTGCCATTCCAAACATCCCTTCTCCTTTCTTGTATTCCCAACACTGATCTCTGATTAGTGCTGAAATTGTTGCATTTGATGCATACTTTTGAATGGATTCAAAAAGCCCTCCCATAATTTCAGAATCACCTTTTCTATTTATAGAAAACAGCTTAGGCTCCAAAAAACAAGCTGCTGCATGTAAAGGTGTGTGCATCATTTTCCATCTACGATCAACTGTCTCCCATATCTCCATATATTCTGCTTCTACATTATTTAGTGCTTTTTCAATAGATTCCTTACAATGGTCCATGCTTTCATAAAGCATGCCAAGGCAAGGAGTGTCACCATCAACCATACGAAGCACATCAACAATTGGTTCACATATAAGCAAAACTTTTGCTGCACTTTCCCAAAAATTGCTGTTTAGAATGATTTGCTCTATGTTCTTCCCTTTAGGACCTTTTGAAAGCACAAAATTTTCCCACTGATTGGAACAAATAACAGCCCTCAAAGCTGCTTTTTCTTCAACCACTCTTTTCAAAGTGATATAGAATGATGCAAATCTTTTTTCACAAGGCCTCAACAACTCCCTGGATGCATGCTGCCTATAAAGACTCAATGTGAGACGATGATTTCGTATGAAATTTGCAATTGCTCTCCCTCTATGAATAACTTCATGTACCCATGGGAATTTAGCCAAGTCATGAAGCAACAAATCAAGACAATGAGCTGCACACGAGCTCCAATATATTTTTGGGTACTTCTCTGTAATCAGTTTCCCAGCTCCCACACAATTTGCTGCACTATTAGTTACCACTTGAACCACATTTTCCACCCCTACTTCAAGAATGGCTTCCTCTAATATTTGGAAAATATACTCAGAAGTTTTCTTGTGGTTCATGGTGTCAATCACTTTCAAGAACACAACACCGTCAGGAGAGGACACCAAAACATTAATCAATGGCCTTTGACATATATTTGACCATCCATCACTCAATATAGTGCAACCTGTTTCATTCCAAGAGGCTTTGACAACAACTAATTTCTCGTTCACTCTATCTTTTGACCTTTGCAAAAGACTTGTCCTGAAAGCCTCTGAAGATGGGGGTGTGTACCCTTTGCCAAACTCTGCAACTTTTTGAATTGCATTATGAAAATGTGGATTCCTTGCAACATTGAATGGAATAGCACTTGAGTAAAACAAATCAGCTAATGCATCATCCACCTGCTCTTTCTCAGCTGGTTTCCAAAAGCTGTTCAATGTTCCACTCTCTTTTGATTTACCCACATGGCTAGGTAAGGTGGAAGAGGAAGACATGATAGATGTTGTTGTGTGTTTAGACTGAGACATATCCTCTTGAATTCTCTGTTTTTTTTGTGCATTCTTCATCTTTGCTACAATTGAAGAGGATTGTTCTTTCTCTAAAGCAGCTCTCATTTCTGGGGTAACTTTTGGACATGCTTCAACACCTCCTCCTGCACCTGCTGAAATACCAAGTAAATGGTCCATTGCCCTTGTCAAGCCTCCAGTAAAAAATTTCTGACACTTGTTGCATGTGAGACTTGTACCATTGCGAGTGACATATTTCCATGCTTCGGCAGTTGATTTCTGAGGAGCCATAAAGTAACAATCTGTATGTTTCAAAGACAAAATACGGATTTTATTTTTGAAAACATAAAATCAAACTATATTAATTTTGTCATTCTACTTCAAAAATTGAAATAAGAAATGCTAAATTTTATTTTATACAACATAAAAATAAAATATTTTAATTTAAAAACAAAATATAACACTATATTTTAAAGCATAAAATAAAGAATATAACATTTTTTAATTTTAATTTTAATTATTAAAACTAAAAGCATAAAATAAATATATATTAACTTTTTATTTTAATTTTTAAAATCAAATTAAAGTTGCTGCAATTTTTTTTAGTTTAATTTTAAAAAACTGAATACTGAAAGTTGAAACTAGGTTAATATTAAATTTACATATATTAATTTTTAATATAAATCTAATACAAATAAAATAATAAAATATTTAATATTTCACATTTTATAAAATATTAAAGACCTAATATTAAATATATATAAAATAATACAATATTAAAAAATTTAATTTAAATCTACCTGAATAACACAACACAGTATTAAAAATTTAAATCTATTATTAATAAAATAATAAAAACTAAAATAAATGTTATATCTAATAGACGAATATTATAAAATAATAAAACCTAAAATTAAATCTAATATTAATAAAATAAAAATTAAGAAAGCAAATATAAATAAAAATGCCTACCTTTCAATTCCGAGGATGCAGAAGCGATGAGGATGCAGGCTGCCAGGCACGATGAGGATGTAGGTGCGATGAGGATGCAGGTGTGGTTTGATGAGTTGAGCAAACCTGCTTTGAGCAGAGAGGGCGCAGAAACAAGCTTGGTCGGCGCCAATTGGAACTCGCTTTGAGCAGAGAGGGCGCGGAAACAAGCTTGGTCATTGGTCGGCGGCTGTGAATGAAACCCGCGGTCAACCTTGGAGACCTTCTAAAAGACTAAAACAATGAAACTTTTGGAAGCTTCCTGGTCGCGTGTTCTTCAACTTTGCCGAAAATTAGACATGATGTTGGCTGTCGTGGCTCCATATTTATTAAAAAAAATTCATCAGAAACCCTAAAACGAAAAATGCTTTTTGAGATTTTTTTTTAATAAATTTTTATCCTTACGAATTTCAACGAATTTGGGCAAATTTTTTTATTTTCCAGAAATTCGACGAATTCTGAATTTCATGCCGAAAATTCGGCAAATGTTGTGACTTAGGTGAAGAGTACACTTGGGAGAGCTCAAAATGGTGAAAACATAGACAAGTCGTTCATCACTGCCAAAAAAGTCTAGGACGCCGAGGAGGAGGCAATTGAGTTTGATACATTGTTCATACAAAGTAGCTTCACCATTGGTGTTCAGATGATTTTGATAGAATTCATGCCTATGCTAGATAAATCACAAGAGAAAACCTTTATTGATAGATTTTAGAGGGCACAAAATATAGGAGATGCTTCTATTGCTATTACTGCTGCTGCTGCTGCGCTAGGCCTATCAGGCAGGGGTTCTAGAGTAGCTACTTTTAGCTCTCTATTTTTTGGACTGCCAATATTTTTGGATCAGCAATCTTCTGGAAGATCTATTCAGAGATGTTATATTTTTTAGAGGATCTTTTGGAAAACCTATACCTAGATATTTAATGTTTTTGAGAGAAATCTATTTGAAGATTTCTAATTTTAGTTGATGTATTTGAGGACAAGTTTGTATTTAATGCTTGTTTTGTGTGAAAGCAAAATTTATTAGCGTGAAACTACAGTGTGTTTTATTTATCTTGAATAAATTGTGTGCCAAAAAACTTGTAAACTCTAATAAATAAGTATTATTGACACTTATATTTTCAATAGAATTTGGTATGCCTACTTGTTGCTAAATTTCTGTTCAAAGTCTTTTGTGAAATTTTGTATATGTGTGCTTAGGTAGATTGAATTGCTTTATTGAATTTTCAGGCTTTGTATTGCGAGTTTCTTTAGAGTTGGTGATTGTGGCTTTGTATGCAATTTCTCAATTCCATTTATTGAATTGTGTTTGTCTTTTAATCAATTCAATCCTTGTGTTATACTCATGCTTTTTAGTTTTTGTCTTTAGCTGAAAATAAGTGTTTGCTATCATTTAAGCTTCTTCATTGGGCAAAAACATAAAAGCCTGTCTTGTGTGGAAGTGCTAAATAGCCTTCGCCCTAGCCTGTGAAAAAAATTATAGGTTTTCATTTAAGTTTGTTGTAATTGTACCACATATTCAACAGTTATAGGTTTTATTTTTAATTTTCCATTTAAGGAAATATATCATTTCCTTCACTCTTCAAACAGCAGCTTCCCCTTCAAATTCAAAGAAAGGTTTTACTGGTATTAGTATTACATACCATTCTATTTTGTGTTATCTTGAAAGGGACACCTTAAAATGCTAACTACAGTTAACTCAATGATACGACCATAGTTTACATACTTGGAATCAGAGAGTACTCGGCAAGCCCAAAATTTTTGACTCGGGAAAAACGCGACAAATACTCGGCAAATACTCGGCAAATGTGTGGATATTTATGTATGTGTATACTCAGGACTGCACTCTGCACACATACATATCTATAAACATACACAGGATGCCAAGTTTGCATGCATATACACACACAAACATATTTATACACACACAAACATGCCAAGTTTGTGGGTTTTGTGCAAGCTACTGGCGATTGCTCGATAATTTGACGGGAGAAAATCCATCAGCAGACTGCCTGTGAGTAAAAGCAGAAATTACTCAGCATGCAAATTTTTTGGAGATTACTCAGCTGCTCGGAGAGTAATCAGAGAGTATGTAAACTATGGATAAGACTATGTGAATTTTTACCATGAGTAGAAAGGACCCTCAAATTTTCTATGATAAAATACATTAGTTTGGATTGGGAATAGCTTACTTGATTTTTCTTTAAAGATTTTAATAATAAGTCTCTTTGTGCAGTGAGTTGGGCTAGTTCATACAATGTGAGGTTTACCATGGTTTTCTGCATATTCTCCACAATATTTAGCACAAAAATATTCTTCCAAAATTTGTTGACTTTGGAGTTAGGTTAGGATTGAGAGTCGGTGGTGTGTTATTGTTTGGTGCTGAAGCAGGAGTTAAAGGATCCTTCCCCTTCCCCTTCACTTAAATTTTAGTTTATTCTTCTGTTCTTTTTGAAATGCTTGCACTTCCTATGCTATCCTTGGGTTCATTCTTGTTCTCATAAGGGACATTCACTATTCTTGGCACCATAGCCATCTTAAAATTTAAAAGTTTGCAGTGGAGGCTAAGAAACACACATTTAGGGAATATTGTTGTTTCAACTTCAAAATCTTCATATTCAAAATATGAGACAATGCCAACCAATCGGAGCCTGCAACATCTAGTCATGATTACAGAAAACACTATTTTTTGTTGAACTGTTATTTTGAGAATTTTAAAATTGATCTTTGAAATGTCAAATATTCTCTATTTTTGCTCTCAGAATGTCACACTCAGACCAACTGTGATGTACACCAGGGAAATGTTTTAATGCCCAAATTTTGCACAAGAGATAAAGAGATGTAGAAACATCAAAATTAGTTGGAATTACGATCTCCATCATCCTATTAATCACCATCATCAAGGTTAGGCATGAAGCTTCCATCTTCTTTGGCCTGTACTTCAAGCTGTTTTAGAGAGAGAACTTAACCAGGATGACATTTCTTTTATGAGATCACTTGATACTATCTTTTCGATTTAAGGGATAATGGAACACTTTTGAATATTAAAGATACAAAATTTAGTTAGTTATTGATTGCTAAATTTAAACATTTGTACTTTTTGAGCAGAAGGAAATAAAATAATACTTACAAGCTTGGCCCAAGCTCTAAAATATTCCACAGGTAACAGGTTTGCTTCTCGATAACAGTGAAGGGTCATTATGTGTCTTGTTTGGATATAGGAAAGAACACATACAACCTTTTATCTTTTGAGAGTTTGTCCAACATGGATTACTCTTCTTGAGGGAGAATTATAGTGTAGCTGGGTCTTATTGCATCTCTTGTTTGAGTCATATGCATCTATTGATGTGTACAAGAAAATATGAGGCTTACCTCTAGATCTTTGAGACATTGTTAGTCAAAGACTGGTGGGCCAAGTCCTCGCTCAAATATAAAGATTTGTAAAGGATTGCAATAGGCACACAGTAGGGAGCCCATAGTGAAGGGTGTATTGCTACATGTTTCATTTCAATAAGACTGTTCACTTGGATGATACTAGAGTCATCTCTTTACTTACCTATCCAAGAGGAATTGTAAACCCTAAATTATATCTAGGTAGGAGTATTCACTTGGATGACACTAGAGTCATCTCTTTACTTACCTATCCAAGAGGATGGCAAACCATTCTCATGGATATACATAATTTTATCATGATAAACAGCTGCATTAATTTTTATTGCATGCCTTTTGTCGTCAGGTCTCTTCAATAACATTCCTGAAAATACCTTAGGCTTTCCAAGATAAATGTACTTGATAAAATATCTATCTCTTTGACCACTTCCTTTTGTATTGGCCTTGGCCCTTAGGATATTAATATTAGGTTGTTTGGTTACTGAATTGTGAATATTGACTAGGTTATCAAGTGATTGCAATTTTCATCCTCTTTAAAAGACAATGCAGTTGCATGTATGCATATGCTTGCAGATTCTTTGCTATGTTTAGTATGGGAAGGTCATGATACATATTTATTGAGTAGCATGTTATCCATTATCCTTGCCCTTGTCCCCAATTCAATGGTGTGATTTTTCTTTGTAGATGAAGTTGCACCTTGTCCTGATATATAGAAATCTATGGATCAATGTTGAAGAATGAATCATTGGGTAATCATTCTAATTTGGGATGTGTTTTGCAACTTAAATACAAATTGAAATGATGCAAGATGCAAATGATAAAGCTGTGTATTCTGAAAGCTTATTTCACATGAATGTGAGAACATGTTATACTGTGATCTCCATTTGTTGCCACATTGTGAGGGGATGGGGGAATGATGCAAGAAATTACTGATTTCTCATGAGAGAATTTCCACATTAGCTGCTTTTGGATTTTGATTATGATTGTAAACCTGCAGGAACATGCACACAAACAAGCAAAACTTAAAGCTATGGAGTTGGAAGTTGTAACACTGTCCGAAGAGGAGCAAAATATCAAGATACATAGGAAAGCAATATCTTGGCAAATACAGATCAAAGCTAAGGAAATTGAACAACAGCAAGCTCTAACTCATGTAATGCGGGAACGTTTTGCTGAAGAGGTAAGAGTTGTTTCTATTCTAGAAGTACTGGACACACATATGATGCATATGATTTTCTTATATTCTCTCTTTTACTCTACATTTTTCTATAGGGGCATTCTGTTGATGGTTTAATTTACCTTCTATGTTCCAGTACACCTTAGTTCCCAAAGAGAAGAAACCAAAGTTACTTGTGACCAGAACGATCCATTATTTTCCTGTCCCTTGCCACTCAATGGACAACATGAGTGGTACATTCTAATACTCAGCAAATTAGACCAATCTCTTTTTTATGAGTGGTGCTACTGTAAAGATATCGGCAAGGATCAAGATCCAAATTTATTAATATTTCCTTGTTTCTGAATTGAACTGTTAGTTGACATTTAGTCTGATAGACCTAAAGTTATTGTTTGGCCAAATGACCTCAATATCATTACTTTTGTTTTATTATATTGTCATTGGAATTTCTTAATTTTTTCTTTTAAATCAAGGACCAAGAAAGGTGGTTTACAATGGCTTTACTTAAGAATTATTTGTGAATTTGCATGATTATTTTCTTTTCTTACCTTTTTGCTTATTTTCATGTAGTTCATCCTACTGTCAAAGATTTTCATTAGGGCAATGCATATTGTATTATATTTGCAGGATAGGAGATTATATGAAATGTTTGAGGCAGGTGTGTCTAGAGTGGATAAAGAAGGCTCTGCTATAGAGAGAGAGCTCAGGGAGCAACTAGAGAGAGATGAGAAGTTGCATGAAAAGGAAAGGAGTTTGAGGATGGAGCAAATTCATATGCGTCATCAAGCATTACAAGAATTGAAAAAGGGGATGAATGAAAAGCTTGCGTAAGTAGCTGTTTAGGAGAGTGCCACATCAAAAAGCATTTTCAAGGATTTCAGAAAATTTATTTTTTCTTGATGCCTTTGACTTAACAAACATTCCTAGACTAATCATCTATTTTCAGATTGTGGATTCATTTACTTCTAATTTTCTTTGGGCAGGGAAGAAAAAGCATTGGCTAGGGAGACTGAAATAATGATCAAACAGGAAAAATTTATGGAAGCAGCACGGAAAGCTGAGGCTGATTTTATTGCAGAGATTCAGGGGTTGGAGTCATCTTTGCAAATTGAGCAACAAGAGGAAATGGCAAAAGTATTCTCCTTTTTCCTCAATTTCCCCTTTTCATTGCTTCTTCATTTTTAGTGTTAATGCATTTTTAGAACTAAATGTTCAAAATAAGTGCATGATTTCCTTTATTTTTGTGCCTCCTACCTATGGTTTATGATTGTTTATATTAGTTGTAGATAGGATATAACCCCTTAAATTCAAGCATATTAGGGTAGAAACATGAGCTCATAGTTATTTTAAGGTTAGGGTAGTGCTGGAATGATTTGCTACAGTTGGTGATATTTCCCTGGCCTTAGCATGTGTTCTTCCTAAGATTGTCTTTTCTCTTGAACTTTAAGCACACTTGATGCAATGTAAACTAATCTTAAATTTATCTAAAAATGAAAATCATATCAATCATACCTAAAAGGATTACCAAGTCACATGCAACAATCAGACATTAATGAAATATATTAAAAAAATAACAATAAAATAAAATTTCATTAAGCAAATATAGTAAATAACATAACCATAGTTTACATACTCAGAATCGGAGAGTACTTGGCAAGGCCAAAATTTTTGACTCGGCAAATACTTGGCGACTTAAAAAGTATTTAAATATAATATATTGAAGAAAATGCTATTTTTATACATATATTTATATTATCATTGCATATCTTAATAATAAATATAATAATAGTATATATAATATGTAGCAAAAAGAATTAATATATATAATAAATATTAATAATAAATATAATATATAATAATAGACTAATAGTAAATATATATAATAAATATATGAAGTTCTCATATCAACTTCTGCGCTATTTAAAATGTGCTTTAAATATATTTCAGACACTTAACAATATATGAACAGTGCCGACGAAACAATGTCATGGAGCCGAGCTGAAGTCAGGTTGCGAATGGATTGTAGTGGACAGGACCAAATTTCGAATGCCCACGGCTTGAATGAAAGGTCGGAAATTGGGGTGCTCGATCAATTTTCAGGTGTCCAAAATGGCTGTGCTCGAGCGAAAGGACGGGACAAAATTTTGAATGCCCTAACCTGCTACAGTAAACTGCGAGTAACCTGCTACAGTAAATGCATTTTATCCACGACAAACCTGCCACAGTAATCCACGAGTAAAGGTAGGATTTACTCGTTTTGCTGAAAATTCTGGTGATTACTCGGCGATAATGTAATCTATGAACATAACAATAAAATAAAATCACATTAGGCATTAATGAAATGTATTAAAACATTATAACAGTAAAATAAAATCACATTAGGCGTTAATGAAATATTTTAAAACAATATAACAGTAAAATAAAATCACATTACATTATAATATAAATAGGTAATAATGTTTCTGGATCTAGATATAATGGTTATGTAGTAAAGTGGAATCAACCAGAAAGCTATTGTATACCCTACAAGCAAATAAAATATGGACAGAATACATCTCCCAATCACCTTCACAGGAAACTGCAGTAGAAACACTAACAGAAATACCTGCAGAAACACTTGTGGAATCATGAATGAAAGCAAGGATCCAAACACTGTAGAAACATGGCTTTAATCCCATTGTTATCAGATGTAATGTCCATTTCTCTAGACATATGAACTGTACAACACAGAGAAGTACGAGAGAGATCACTTCATGATAGTTGAAAGACGAAAATATGTTTGAGGCAATATCAGGTATGTCAGTAGGGATTGTTGTATGAACATTCCCATATATTTTATTAAAAATATTTCTGATTGTATTAATTTATATGCTTACTTCCATCCCTGCTAAGGTTGGTCAATAGCTTTGCCAATGCTAATTAGTAATTAACTAGCTGGAAGATGAGAAGCGGCATCTTGTTAAGTGGATGAAACTGGGAAGCAGTGGAGGCAGCCTGTGTAGAAGCAGCAAATGTTGAGTTTCAGGGCTGACCACTGTTGGAAGGTACTTTGAATCTGCTGTGCTATTTGGAACACTTTCAATGTTTCTTGGTAACACTTTTTTATTTAAGATTAATAAAATCTATCTACTACCTCAAGTCTCCCGATCAAATTTTCTTATGGTTCCTCTTTTCCTCTATTTCAGTCGCAAGCCTTTGTTTGAGCTTTACTGGTGTAATTCTCCATATTGGCATGATAAGAGTGTACAGGTAGGGGCCCTCTCATATGCACCATGGGAAGCTAAGTATTGGTACAGGTACAAAAGTTCTATTGTTTTTGGGACCCTGGGCTCAGTATGAATGGCATGGTATGATCAGACAAACAATGATAAAAACTATAAACAAAGTAAACCATAATATTAGTGTTAAATGCATAGAATAAAAAAGAAAACAGTAGAGCAATACTGATAATTGATAATTCAAAATATCAAAAAAGTTATGACCTAAGCTGCTAGTCCTAGCAGAGATTTGGGTATGGATATGATGATTCACCGATTTGTTTTGACCTGGGTTTGTTATGGCTGTACAAAAAGTATATAATAAAGAAAAAATATAAAAAACCTTTGCAAATAGACTGTTCCATAATTTTCTCTACTTTCAAGTAGAAATTACAAATCAAACAATTAAAAAGACTGCTATTTGCTGTTACCAAATGACTGTTAATAAAAGAATTAAACCTATGTTGTAAACAGAAATGAAGGATGTAAATAAAGAAAGGATGCTACTCAAACACAATATTTATCTTGGGAACCCCAAGAAAGGGGTGAATCTCAAATGGTAGTGGCAAATGCTCTTCCATTGGAGTGCATTTGTCGAAAATTAGAATCTTAGGATACTAATCATTATAAACAATATATAAAATAAATAAAATTAGAATCATGCAAGCATAGATTTTACACATTACACGAGATATACATATGGGGAAAACCCTTTCGGGTAAAAAACCCCATAAAACATCATTTTATTAAAACACTTACAATAATGGTCTATTATAACATAGATTGAACCCGGGGAACACTTCTTCATACTTCCACATGGCCAATAATACCTTGTGCATAGTGATACAATTCTCTATCAATCTTCAAATTCTACACCTCTCAAATGAGAGGGAACTTCTTTAAATATAGGAGAGAGGGTGGCATAATACCTGAAGGGTATACTTATTCAACAACCACCATTCATAAATAAATAATAATCTAATAGTTATAGACTATAACTATTTCAAATGAGAAATGCTTAATAAGCATATAATATATAAGGTTCAATAACCTTATATTAGAACATTATATAAATGTTATAAGGGTATGACCCTTAAAAACATTATGTTCTAATAGTATTGCTCAAAAGAAAAGTAGAAATACAAAATATCAGTTCTATCAAGTCTATTTCTATTTCTCCACTTTCAGCCTTTTGGCCACCTTTTTGCTACAATAACTTCATTTCTCCTCTTTTGCCTAGGGCTATCAATGTCTTTTTATAGAGTGCCAAAAGACTCCAAACATGTGATAGAGAGTAATCTTGCATGGAGTTAGACGAGATAGGATCAATTGGAAAATTTTCACATTCTTGTTTCTTCTGTCTGGGCTAAACTGCCTCTTACCATAGACAGATGGTTTTGTTGTTACGAAACCACTGTGATGGTTTTCAAACTGTCTGGACTGAGCTACCACTTACCATGCCTATTTAAACACAGAGGTTTCATATTGTTGAATTCTTGAGGTGATTTTGCTGCTCAGAACTTGAAGTGACTTCATCTGATGACAAGCTTTCCTCCTAGATCCATATTGATGACACTCCCTTTGTAGAGAGGTTTTAGTCCCACAAAAGTTTTCTTTAGAAATATGGAAGAACTTCTCCCAACATCTTTGAAACTTCTTTGTGCAGATGACTTGAACAAAACCTCCTGACATCTCCCCTGTTGAACTCCAAGGTGATGCTTCGCACTCAAGTGCCTTGAGATAAGAGTAGTGCTCTGTGTATGTAGGTCTCTCATGTTTAATTGGAACAAAACCACCTCACATCCCCAAAATGATGCTCAACACAATAGTACTTTGAGGTAGAATTTAGTGACACAATTATCATGCTTGAATCTTGGGTATGTAAGGAAAATCTGATGTCTGTGTCCTTCCCACGATCAACTCTATGGTGTCCATTGATTTCACAAAGCTCATGCTTTTCACCAACTCGCCAAACCAATGTGATATACATAACGTGCCACAATGATTGCCATGGACTAGGAACCATGTGCCAGCTTGGTCTCTTTATGCAACAACTTATAACCCTGCTTTCATGAATGATTCTCCTTGCTATTGTAACCCATTTTACAATGAAGGTCATATTACAATGCCATTCAAGATTTTATCAATTGTTATATGATTTTCTGTCAATAGTTCTCCTTCCTATTACATCATTGTGCAATGAAGGGCATACATCATTACAATGTTTGCAACTGATTGGAAAAATGAGTGTTCATCCTACAACTGTGCACATGCTTCGGCTGTGACAAGAGTTTGTGCAAAACACATTAAGGAATACCATCACTCAGATGCTGTTGGCTGTCTCTATACTCATTTGTGATAAGCAAATTGCCTCCACTACTTGCCCATAAAAGATGTTTTATTTCTCTTTCCTTGTCATATCATACAAGAAGTGAAACAAGTTACATGCTACAATATCAACCTTGCAATGGAAAGAAAATATGTATGCATACAACACTGAAAACATATTCATAGTGCCAACGATGTTATTTATTTCCTTTTTTTTCTAAAAGGCTTATAACTATATCATCCTGCAATCAATCATCTCTGCTTATCCCTGCTTGCCCAAACATTGCTATTATTTACCTTTCCTTGCCGGTTCACACAAGTGGAATGAACTCCATATTGCAATATCATACACGCTTACAACTCCAAAAAACATGTTTTTGATTTTACTCATCTTGCTAGAGGTCATACACCTTCATGCAACAAATCACCTTGCTTAGCCTTTCAATATACAATTGGATGTTCAAATCTACCATCAAAGCAACAAATGTAAGGCTGACATTAACCCGTTAATTCATACGTCATTCTTCTTCCTTGTCCCTTCTTGACCTTCAAATGGATTTGCTCCTCATGCTCACCTATAGTGAGTGAATAATGTTCCTTGCTTGCTTCTTGCTTGTGTTTCCTTGTTTTCCAAGTAGACATATTTTGCATCCTCATTCATAGTGGGTGAAATGTACTCCTTTCTTGCTCTACGAGTGGAATTATAACCTCGAGCACAACTAGATTCATAAGAAAAACTTGGTGTGCTACTCATATGCCCATACAAATGAAAACAACTACCCCTTCTCTCCTTTGCAAATCAAGTGCTTTGTTGAAGAACCAGATAACAACCCCTTATATTTAATGGTGGTATAGAATCATGTGAGAGCTCTCTTATTGAGTTTGGTGTTTTGTTGTGCTTCTCTTCCCCTAGTGGCTGCTTACTCTTGATTTTGCCATGCCTTGGGTGAAGCTTTGGATGAAGTCTCCAACACTTGCCATCTGAATGCTCTTCAATCTTTTAAGGAGAGAAAAAGTTATTTGCTTTGTACATACCCGAATCAACTTGCTTATCATTTCCTTTGAGTGTGTCTTGACTTTTCTCTTCCCTTTGTCTTGAAGAGTGGCTTCTTCCTGTTGGTTTCCCAACTTGTATTCCAGTAACTCCTAAAGATTTGCCTAATCTTATGCTCGAAGTTGTTGGAAGTCAGGCCAACGAACAAAAGAAATCTTCAATAGTGTTTTCCTCTACACTTTAGGCTTTGCAGAACCTAGGTGGGTTTCCCTTTATGAAATGAGTGTAGATATGCTACAAATCTATGTATGACTCAGCACCTAGCAGATTAACTCTCATATACTTATGACAAGGATTTGTGAATTAGATCTTAAAACATGTAAGCTCCTTGCGATCAATTTGTTTCAGATATAAGGATTCAAACAATAACATGAAACAAATAAAAAAGTTGGTTTAAGATTTTATCATTTTAAAATCAATTACGAGGCTATGGGGAGAACAAAGATAGATTGGTGCTTATTTAGGGTTATAGAGTCACTAAAACATATTCATCTCATAAAATGTAAATATATTTCAATGGTCACTTAGGAATTATTACCTTGTAACAATTTGACTTGCAAAAGGCTAACAATGCGATCCTACTTCAAAATCCATTTTGTAATAGCAACAGTTTTATTATTTTCAATGAAAGAAATTACAGTGCTCCTTGAGCAAAGGCTAACAGTGAAAACAATACAAATGCAACAAATGTGCATTGATGGACTTTACAATCCTTGATTATCCTATCCAAAAAATTATTGTATCACACACTAGAGATGACACACACTAAAAACATGTATTCATATATGCTTCAGATCAATGTTATGATAGAAAATCGCACTATCATGGACTATATTACTCAGGAAAAGAAAAACATAGAACAATTTTATCTCACCCCAAAAATCCTCTTAGATGCCTAAAACCTTTTTCCCTGCCCTTGATGGATGACAAACATCCCTCTATAAAAGGACAAAGATAACCTTGTTGGTTGTGAGAAGAAGAAGTGCACCTTGAGTTTAATGAATAGTACATCGAGTGCACCTTCCTGTGAGAACTTGGAGTCTCTATTAGCAACATGCCATAATTCGTTTCTGCAATAAAACTTGGAGATATTTGCTGTTAATTCTCTCATGCAAGCGCTAGTTCCAAGTTATGGTGTGAAACTCATTCATTGCATACCTCAAGCTGCAGTTCTGGAGCATTATTAGCACTTGTCAGCAGCAAAAAACACATCCTCTGAAGAAATTGTGGAAATCTGTGCCCTTTTGCACCATTGCGGATATTTCATGACATTCAGAATTGTGGAAATCTCAGGGTCACTTGGATATTGCAGGAATTTCAAGACATTCAGAAATTCGCCAAACACAATCATTTTTCCACAGTTGCTTGAAGACTTGATGAAAGCTTGCTAAATTGCAGAGAATCAGAAGGGGTTGGAAATTGTGGAGTTTTGGGGGTACTGTGGATGTTGCAGAGCTTTTGGAGTGAAGTGGATGTTGTGGGGATTTTTGGGTGAGTAGATGTTGCATAGATTTTGGGGTGAAGTGGATGTATCCCTAATGAGGTTGAAGTTCTGCAATAGGATGTCTTGGCAAAAGAAGAGAAGGTAGAAGGATATAGTAGAGAATCGATGGACTTAGGGACATTGTGGAAGTTTACAGACCTACAGGATGTAATGTCCCCTTTTGTGGGAACCCTTAATTCTTGCTCCAAAAATACAAGTTAATGCAGTTAGGGTTACAACTTATCAACTAAATACTTTAAGCCGGATAAATCTTGGTTTTAGGTCTTGGGAACATGTTAGTCTTGTTAGATAATATTGAAATATAATTCACATAATTAGACATATATAACAAATTTTTATCTATTCATTACATGCATACATTTAAATTACATAAACCACATAATATTTATAATTTACATTGAGAGTTGGATCATAAGGGGGAGTGGATGAAAAGCATGATAGGTCCGCCGAAGCTATCACACCAATCCCAAGAGCGGATATACCATCCCTCTTGGCCCTCATTTGGCGCACTTAGTCATTCCACATGGGGTGGTCTACTTGGTGGACAACTTGTATCTGCATTCCCTATCCTTGCTATCTTATCCACCCCTCTTATGGTTGAAACCCCTTGAATCAATCCCATCAATCAATCCATGTAGAGGTTGGGAAAGAGCTTACTATAGGAGGCCCGTAAACATCTCCTCCTAAGCCCAAGAGCGGATATCACCCCCTTGGCTCCAAGAGGCGCACTTAGTCATTCCATTATGGAGTGGCGTACTTAGGAGGATGTCTAGTATCTGCTCAACCTACTAGTAGTCTCTTCCTCACTTCTTGCATGGTTGTTCTATAAAGATAAATAACAAGATAGATATGCTTACACACACAATAGTTATGATCACAATAACATAATTAGTTATCTAAATCAAAATAACATATTAGCAATGCCATAATAATAAATAGTAGCATGCATAATATTATTATTCCAAAATAATATCACTAGAAATAAATAACATCAATTAGAATAAATATCATTATGTGTAAATTGTTATTTTTCCACACTATTATTTAAATTCGTAATATATTTGCTAAACATCAATATCTAAATTCATAATGTATTTATTGAACACCATTATCTAAATTCATAAGTATTTATTAAACCTATTATTTGAATTCATAAAACACTTATCTATTATTTAAATTTATAAATTATTTACTTATTATTTAAATTCATAAAATATTTACTTATTATTTAAATTCATAAAATATTTACTTACCTTTTGCTGTTTGGTGTGTAAGTGCTTCTCCTTTTTATCAGCCACGATCTATTCCTTTATTTCCTGTTGATTGGAGTTACTGATCCAAATGATCACTTATTATACTGGCTCTAAATTGTTTATAATTCTGAAACCATAGATTACGATTCTGAAATCATGAATTAATTATACTGCTTAAAAGAGCTTGCTGATCACCGCTCTTTTATTTCTTCCCTATCCATCGATGCCTTTTGATTTGAAGATATCTCTCCTTTAATACCCACGTATGGCTAAGAGATGTGATCTTTCAAGGCATCTATTTGTCAAAGGACGATGTCTATTGATTAAATGTTAATCGCTGTCTCTATGCTCTTTGCATATTATTATATTTTTACATATGTTATTTAATATAGTTTATGTTCATTACATTAGTTTATAATAATAATAATAATAATAATAATATATATATATATATATATTTATATTATAATGATTATAAATATTGAAATGGTTAATATTTATATTTATATATTTTTTAATATCTTGTATTGTTATTTTTATTTATTTATTTGTATTTCAAGACTATATATTTTAGTGTTGCAATTTCGGGGGCATGACACAGGATATATCTGAAGTAGAGTCAAAATTCTGCAATAGGGGAAATGGGTGAGTATTGAAAGCAAAAAGGGGGTGAGGCAGAGGTTAAGAGGAGTTAAGACATATCTAGATCATGCTTGAAATCCGGCAACACCAAAATATCATGCATGTGAAAAATCTGTAGCTGAATAACTTTCACATTTTTTCTTGAAACTTCTTCAAAATTGAAACACGACATCCCAAACATTAGGAAAACCCCCGCAATTGCTTAACTTTTACAATTTTGATTAGATTTTCCCCAAATTTGAAACATGGCATCCCTAACACTAGGAAAATCATGCAATTGCATAACTTTCACAATTTTGGTTGGATTTTCCTTAAATTTGAAAGTGACATCCCTTGCACTAGGGAAATTCCACAATTGCATAACTTTAACAATTTTGGTCAGATTTTCCTCAAATTTGAAACAGAGATAACCGATTGGGTGTTCTAAGAGATCAAAGTCTTGGTGATCTTCACACTTAGACAAATTTTTGGCTTTTCAATTTGAGAACTTAGGCTGGAATGGGGGTATGAGTATAATGACGAAAACACCACCTTACCATCACAAACCCACAAAAAATTGCTTAGATCGGTTATACATGATGGGGAATGAGATGGGGATATGAAAACCTACAAGATCTAACAATGGCTCTTGTTTGGGGATGCATGCTTCAACAAAGCATGGAGAGGATTCAAAAAACTCTAGGATGTAGACCGCACAAACATAGACACACCAAACTAAAAAGAAAAAAAACACTTCACTATGAGCTATAGGCAATCACAATTGCATAAGACAAAATATGTTGATGAATGGTAGCTTCGGTCAGATATAAATGATGATTGCTGAAAGCAACATCATCATTTATATGTGATCAAGGTTATTCTTCAAAATAAATATTTCTGGAAAATAAGTAATTTGAACTTATAAGCATATATATAAAATTCGAAATAAATGATGTTAAAATTCTGCATTTAAATATAAATCGGAACTCATATTATATACCCGCCACATATAAGGTTATGTGTGTGTGTTAAAGATACTAACCGAATGTTAGTCGGTTATGTGTGGAACCCGCACGCTCAAAGGGACACGTCCCATGAGTGGACGTCTCTCCCTTGTGGAGACACGTCCTCTCATGAGACACATCTCTTAGAGGCGGGTCTCCAAACATACATATGGTGGTTCCCTCATTGATATGCAAACATTGAAATTTATTAATGTTCTGCAATCAGCGCATTTAGCATAAGAGAAATCTGGAAATTAGTATTTGACTTAGAATTCTCACACAGAATTTCAAACCTTAGTAATTCCTTAGATTTCTTAGGATCCTATTTGATAAAGATTTGATTACATTTACATGGTATCAGAGCCAAGTTGTGTGAATCCAAATCAAATCTAGATATCGGATTGCTCTAGAAAATTCATATTTTCTAAAATCGAATTCACATCACATTCTTCATAATGTCAAGTGTGATCAGATTTGAAGATCATCTTGCAAGAGCAAACAACTTCACATCATGGAAATTTAGAATAATGATGATTCTTAAGGAGAACAAATTAGACTCACTTGTGAGAGAAAACAAAAAGGAACCAGAGGCTGATCCTGAGAAAACTCAATGGATTGAAAACAATGAAAAGGCCATGAAAATCCTAGTAGATGCAGTTAAGGATCATATAGTGCCCATCCTAGCAAAACATGAAACTGCATATCAAATGTTCAAATCTCTTGAGAGCACCTATGAGATCAACAATACAAGTAGGACTCTTGCATTAAAGAGGCAAATCAACAATATCCAAATAAACAAAGGAGAAACAATCAATGCATACTTCATGAGGATCATTGAACTAAGGGATCAATTATTCACAATTGGATATCAGGTTGATAGCAAAGAGTTAACTCTAATTGCACTAGGAGGCCTACCAAACTCATGGTAGTCATTTGTTCAAAGAATAAGTGCGAGGTCTAAACTCCCCAAATTTGATAGGCTAAGAACAGACTGCCTTCAAGAGGAAACAAGACTCTCCACAAAAGAAAATAAACAGAAGAACATAGATGAAGACATTCATGTACTCAACACAACGTCTAACAAAAGGAATAAGAAAAACTCCTTCAAGAAAGGATCTTTTAAAAGAAAGAGAAATTCCAATGGAAAGGGATCTTCTAAGAAGAAAGACATCTCTCAAGTTCAATGCTTTAGATGTGATCAATATGGCCACTATGCAATGAAGTGCCCTGACAGATCAAAGCAACAAGCATCTTTTGCCAAAGTAGGAAAGACAAATTCAGATCATGAATCTGAGAACTTTGTGTTCTATACAGCCCTATCTAGTCAAGTATCTAACAACACCCACAATTGGGTAATTGATAGTGGTTCCTCTCGACATATCACAGGATTCAGAGAACACTTAGACACTATGACTGAAAAGACTGATGAAGAAGTAACCATTGGGGATGATTCTGCACACCCTGTAAAAGGGGTTGGAACTTGCTCCATCAAACTGAAATCTGGTCTGTCTCTTCAACTCACTGGAGTTTTATTTGTACCTGGAATAAAGAGGAATCTAATATCCATCTCTGCCCTTGAAGACAATGGATATAGAGTTACCTTTATGGATGGGAAAGTTCTAGCATGGCCTAAGAATTCAACTATCAAGAAAGCCCAAACCATAGGCTTAAGACAAGGGTACCTTTACAAACTATGCACTAAAGTTAAACAAGCCCTTACCCTTGACACCTTTGATTCAAATGAGATTTGGCATAGAAGATTAGGACACCTTCATTTCCGTGCCCTCCCTTTTGTGGAAAAACTTGTAACAGGCTTACCTAAGTTAAAACCATCTCATGAAGGAACTTGTAAAGGTTGTGCCCTAGGAAAGAATACAAAGGGATCCTTTCACAATAGCTTGAGCAAAACCCTAAATGTGTTAGAACTGGTTCACTCAGACTTATATGGACCCATGTCTGTACCCTCTAAAGTAGAATTTCTATACTATGTCATATTTATAGATGACTTCTCTAGGAAAACCTGGATCTATTTCCTTAAATGTAAAGAGTCAATAGAAATCCTCAAAAGGTTCAAAGAGTTCAAAACCCTTACTGAAAACTTCTCCGGGAAGAAAATAAAAACCTTAAGGACAGACAATGGGAAAGAATACGCATCTGAAATTTTTAAGGAATTCTGCATGAGTGCTTGAATTAAGAGGGAGTTCACAGTTGCCTACAACCCTCAACAAAATGGGGTTGCTGAAAGAAAAAATAGAACCATTGTAGAAGCTGCTAAAGCAATGTTGCTTGACCAAAACATTGAAACCTCCTTCTGGGCAGAAGCCTCTAGGACTGCTGTCTACATCCAAAATAGATGTCCTCATTCTCATCTTGATAAACAAAATTCTTGAAGAAGCCTTTACTGGCATAAAACCTGACATTAGTCATTTTAGGATTTTTGGCTGTCCTGTCTATATTCATGTGCCCAAAGAGAAGAGATTCAAACTAGAACCTTCCGGAAAGAAGGGGGTATTTGTGGGTTATAGTGAAACCTCCAAAGCCTACAGGATATTTGTACCCGGGCAGAAACAAATTGAATTGAGCAGAGATGTCATCTTTGAAGAAGACATTGCATTCAAGAGGGCAAGAAGTTCTAGTGAGATAGAAACCTATTCCCCTAGAGTACCTGAAATGGAACCTGCTCCTGAGATTCAGAGGGAGCATCCTGAGGAAATGCCACATGAACTTCCTTCTACTTCAGATGAGAATACAAATGACAACGGCAGAAAGAGGCCGCTTTGGGCTAGAAAGATGATCAAAAAAGCCGAGGATCATGCAATACCCAAAGGAACGTTTAGGGAAAGTAAAAGACCCAAACGGTTCTCTAGCTATGTTGCTCTAATGAACAACATCATAAACTCAGAACCTGTCAGTGTTACAGAAGCCTTTAGACATCAAGCATGGAAGGATGCAATGACGGAGGAATATCAGTCCATTCTAAAGAATGATGTATGGGATATAGTGCCTAGACCGAAAGAGAAATCTGTTGTCTCTTCCAAATGGCTCTTCAAAATCAAGCATGCTGCTGATGGCAATATAGAAAAACATAAAGCATGTTTTGTGGCAAGAGGTTTTTCTCAAAAGGAAGGCATTGATTATGAAGAAACATTTGCACTTGTTGCCCGTTACACATCTGTGAGAGCAGTGTTAGCCATTGCTGCAGCTAAAGGCTAGAAGATCCATCAAATGGATGTGAAAATTGCCTTCCTAAATGGAACCATTGGAGAGGAAGTCTATCTGGAACAACCTGAAGGTTTTGTGATACATAAACCTGACTCACATGTGTGCAGACTGAAGAAAGCCCTCTATGGACTTAAATAGGCTCCCAGGGTCTGGTATGAAAGAATTGACAGCTATCTCTTGGGACTAGGATTTTCCAAGAATGATGCTGACTCCAATCTCTACTTCAAGGTAATCAAAGGTGATATGCTGATAACAGGAGAAGATCACCTCATTGCTCAAGGAAAGAAGGATCTAATTTCTGAATTTGGCATGAAAGACTTGGGCATTCTACACTACTTCCTAGGTTTGGAAGTATGGCAGAAATCAGAGGGCATTATACTAAACCAAGGGAAGTATACTATTGATATTCTAAAGAGATTTGGAATGTTGGACTGTAGACCGATGTCTACACCTATGGAAACCAACCTTCACAAATTGAAAGAAGCAGCAACAGAATCCAAGTGTGCAGATCCAACCCTTTATAGACAGATGATTGGATCCTTGATGTATCTGGTTAACTCCAGATCTGATATTTGCTATGCAGCGAATGTTCTCAGCCAGTTCATGTGTGAGCCAAAGGAAATTCACCTAATGACTGTGAAACATATTTTGAGATATCTTCAAGGCACTATTGGATATGGTCTTCTTTACAAGAATGACCAACTAGATCTACATGGGTACTCTGATTCAGATTGGGCTGGAAGTATAACTGATTGGAAAAGCACATCAAGATGTTGCTTCAGTTTAGGATTGGCTATGATCTCCTGGATTTGCAGAAAACAGTCTTCAGTTGCACAGAGCTCAACATAAGCTGAATACATTGCAACCTCTATGGGAGCAAGAGAAGCAGTTTGGCTTCGTAAATTGCTTGTGGGACTCTTTGGTGAGCCCTTGAATCCTACAATTATTCATTGTGATAATCAGAGTTGCATCAAACTCTCTGTAAATCCTGTCTTCCATGATAGATCTAAGCACATTGAGATCGCCTATCATTATGTAAGAGATATGGTGGAAAGGAAAGTGATCCAGTTGGAGTATGTTAGTACAAATAATCAAACTGCAGACATTCTCACCAAGCCTCTCCCCCGAATCAAGGTAGAGCACTTCAGGAAGAAACTTGGTATGGTTGAAATGTAATTTGATATTTATGTTTGAAATACAAATTGTTTATAAATTGTACTAATATATAAAGATGTTTAATGTGTAAACTCTTTTGTCATGTGTGTGACTCCATGACCTTATGGGCCTACTCCCCCTGTGTACATTATTGAAAGGTGACGATCTTTCTAATAATGAACACTTGTATGTGACATTGTAAAGTGACGACTCTACAATGATGAGTTAAACTATCATGATAGATATCATGTGACTTGATATCTGTGGACATGTCATGATAGTATCTCTTGGACACTTTGATGGATATCATGGGACTTGATGTCATTTGAAGATCATTGTGATTCTTAAGAGATAAATCATGGTGGATAATTATATCCGTGGACATGCCATGAATTATTATGGTAGACATCATGTGACTTGATGTCAGTGCACATATACCATAATGAAGAATGTCATGTGACTTGACAATATTGAGAAAACATACCATGTCTTCGATATCACGTGTGAAGGTGATATCTCCACTTATTTGATTTGAAATATCTTCCCTAGCTAAGAGGGAGTGTTGATGAATGGTAGCTTCGGTCAGATATAAATGATGATTGCTGAAAGCAACATCATCATTTATATGTTATCAAGGTTATTCTTCAAAATAAATATTTCTGGAAAATAAGTAATTCGAATTTATAAGCATATATATAAAATTTGAAATAAATGATGTTAAAATTCTGCATTTAAATATAAATCGGAACTCTTATTATAACCCGCCACATATAAGGTTATATGTGTGTGTGTTAAAGATACTAACCGAATGTTAGTCGGTTATGTGTGGAACCCACGCACTCAATGGGACACGTCCCATGAGCGGACGCGTCTCCACTTGTGGAGACACGTCCTCTCATGAGACGCGTCTCTTAGAGGCGGGTCTCCAAACATACATATGGTGGTTCCCTCATTGATATGCAAACATCGAAATTTATTAATGTTCTGCAATCAATGCATTTAGCATAAGAGAAGAAATCTGGAAATTAGTATTTGACTTAGAATTCTCACACAGAATTTCAGACCGTAGTAATTCCTTAGATTTCTTAGGATCCTATTTGATAAACATTTGATTACATTTACAAAATAGATTCTCAAATAGCCCTTTTTGACAGTAAATATAAATAAATAAAATATCAGCAAAAATCTGATAATACTGCAAATTGCAAAAATCGTTATATTCTGAAAATTAGCATAAAACCTTGAACATAAAGATCTGTATCAGAATATTAGAATATTGATCTCCCAAGATTTATCGAATAAACTTGGAAACTTTGTCTTCAGGGAAGACTCACGAAATTTCCCCAACTTGCTCTTCTCAACAGATATACTTGAAGCTCCAATTCTGAAAGATTAAGCCCAATGTGAACTCCGTCACGAATCCACTCGTTGAAAGAGTCAGGTTTTCGTCCAACCCTTTCCAATTTGCTGAAGGTTTTCATCCTCAGAGATTTAACTGAATCAAAGATTCAAGCTCTTTGCAACAAAGCATAAGAAATAATAACTCAACAATAGATGCCCCAAATGGTTTGCCCTCTACTCCTTTTAAAAGCTCCAATGAATCTTCTAGAAGAAGCCAACTTGCAACTAAGTCCAGCTTCTAGAAGAAACCTATTTAATAAAGTGACTTTAATATTTTATTATTTCCACTTTATTAAAATAATTAATTAAAGTCATCCTTTTGAAATAATATTAATTTTTGGACAACTTAAATTAATTAAATCACTTTATCAAAATTTTGGGGACATTACACACAACCTCTTATATATACCTTATTTATGCCTAGGATATCACCCAAACCGACTTAGATAACCCTATATAAGCCCTAGGCTGACCTAATTAACTAAATAACAATATAATAATGATAATATGACTTAATTAAGAGTTAAGATAGCCACAAGCCCATTATTCATAACCCGATGTACTCTAATATTAAGGGCATAGTAGAGTATATGGCCCAACAACTTCCTTTTTTTTACCCCAAACATGCATTTCTTTGGGTTCAAGGAGTTTCCATATTCCAAAGCTCTAGTAAAGATCTTCTCCAAGTGCAAACAATAATCTTCCTTTTTTGAAAAAACACTCAGATCATCTTGATAGACAACTACGATAACATCAATCAAATTTGAGAACGTTACATCGATGGCTCCTTGAAAAGTGGTACCCCTTACATAAACATATGTGCCCCAAGGTGTAGTGAAGGTAGTCTTATATTGTTATGATTTTTTAACCTTCACTTGGTTGTATCTTGAAAACCCATCCATCATGGACAACAAACCACAACCACTATCCTTTTGTAGTGTAGCTTCCATTTTTGGTAAAGGATAATTATCCTTCAATAATGACACATTCAAGTTTCAAAAATCCACACACAACCTAATGTCTCCATTATTCTTTCTTACTGGGACTAGATTAGAAACCTAGATGGAATTTCTAATTGGCTTTATTGTTCCACCATCTCTAAGATTTTCCAGCTCTTGTTGCATTTTTGAGCCAAGGTTGGGTTTATAGGCCTCTGCTTCTGCCTAAAAGATTTTGCATTAGGCTTCAAAGGAATCTTGTGTTGAAACAAGTTTTCCCTATAAGCCTTCAAGTCATCATTTGACCGAGCAGAAACATTCTTGTGCTTTCTAAGAAAGGCAATAAGCATGGTTTTGATTTTGGGATTCAATTTCTTACCTTTAAACACTTTCTTCGGTGATGTATTTATACTAAGATTGATCTCCTCTAGATCCTCTTCATGCACAGGGGCTGATTTAGTCGTGTCTGTCAACAACATCAAAAGCTCTCTGTAATGCCACCAGTGCCTTCAAAACCTTGTTTGTCTTTGGTTGGATGACTTCATTTCCAAAAACAGACTCCTTTCCATCAATCACTTCAACAAAATTTTGAAAGTCAATTTATTGGCTATGGTATTCATCAACACAATGCAGGAACTTGAGCAAATCTTGATTGTCATGGAAAATCTGCCAGTGACAAATGTTGTCAGGAATCGAAGGTTTGGTTAGCACTCCTACCTTTGAAATACTTGCCAAGGTGATATCCTTAGGTTTGACAGCAATGTTGGCCAAACAGTCAGCGATAACAATTTTCTCCCTGTCCACTCAGTCAATTGAAAATGCATCAAACAATTCAATTGTATCCCACACATTAGTCTTATATTGTTTAATTCTTTTGTTTTTTGATGCATACTTGGCTTTGACTTGTGAGACAACTAACTCTAAGTTTCCTAGAACTTTGATTTTCTTTATTCCATGTTTGATAGCCATATTCAAACCTAGCAGCAGAGCTTCATACTCAGCTACATTAATTGTAAAACTGAAAGATTGGGTGAAGGAATACTTAAATGACTTACCAATAGGTGAAATGAGGATTACCCTTGCTCTTGAGCCTTCTTTTGAACATGCACCGTCAACGTGCATTAACTAGATACAATTATCATCAGGAACTGCACGGGCTTATTGCTGAAGTGACGTTTATTTATTTTGAACATGTTCAGCTGTCTCAACCTTGAAGTTGTCTATGCCTATATCAATGAAACACACTTCTTCATGAGGTTCAAGATCTTCAATAATTGTATGATATCTCGTTTCTTTGTTCAAATTCACATTTCTTCCATTGATAGGAATAATGGCCTAGGATGAATCCATTAGGATGCTTCCCCCTACCGCTGTAGGCCATCTTTTGGATAGTAACATTCCATATTGAGGGGGGATGTCAACTATCGTGACATTCATACTTTATGTTTTTCCTGGAAATGCAGCCAGTTTGAACTCCATGTCCTTCATAATGCCAATGATAGGTACCTCCTTTGAGTCCATAGAAAAACATTTTCCATATGATTTGTTCATCTGAAGACCAAGCTGATTCATGATTGACAAAGGCAGGACATTGGTTGATGCCTTAGAGTCAATCATGCAATTCTTCACTAATTTTCCATTCATCAAGGTCACATAAAATGGGTCCACTTGGGATGGACACTTATTCACTGTAGTTCCTAAATAAACTTTAGGGATTTCACAACTTGCATCCTTGTTGTCAAGATTATTCACATACTTCTTGTTCTTTACAGGCTGGTTGACATCATTTACACTATTTAGAGAAATATAAACACTCTCTCCTATCAAGGCCATAGTTTTACCTTTATGCTCTTCAATCCTCATCATTTCCAATAAGGGCACTGAAATTTTGATTTGACTAAGGACCTGAGTGTTATCATTTGGAGTATATGTTGGTAAAATGCAGTTGAGAGCATTAGTACGAACATGTATGCTCATTTTTCTTTCTCTTTTGCATTTTGATCCTTTGTAGCGTAAACATCCTCGGGAGTGTGTTGCTCAGCTTTGCAGCTCTGAATATTGGTCTTGTTTTTATGCTGAGAAGTTTCCACATGAGGTGCATTGTCTCTGCCACCTTTTCCTTTTGCTTCACCATTCGTGGCAAGGGTTGAAATCTTTATTTCATTCTACTTTTCTCCTGAAGATGCTACCTGCATTACCTTGACCAACATTGTTTCCTTTGCTTCTTAGGTTGTAATCACCCTTAACCTGAGCAACTGCAATAGCTGTTAGAGCTATGATTTCTTTATCAGAAGGCCTCCTCAATCTGAAATTTGGAACAACTAATTTAAAATTGTGGACATGATAAATTTCTTCTTCGTCTTCAAATTTAAGCATCTCCTATAATTAATGTCTAATGTAATATCTCTACCAAGATTTTTCAACAAACTTGCAAATTCTCAAACTTTTAACTCACAAGCATATTGTCAAACACTTCGCACATTATCAACTATGAGGTATTTCTGAGTGTAGTTATTGTGAGTTGTTGCTACTAGAATTTATAATCTTAGATCCATCATATAATCATACCATTGTTCATAGAACTCATATGGACATTCCATTAAACAGTTTGCAGCCCAAGGAGTTTCAACAAAATTTTGCAAATAATTACCACAGAAAATAAATCTCACAATTTTCAAAGCTGGAAACAGCTTTTCTTTACAAAATCGATGATTGTTGCACATAACAGTTAATCCCTAATAAAATTATGCATTGCCGATATAACATATTATACTCAGAAATTTACTACAGTAGAAATATCATTAATAATTCATTAATTTTCTCTAAGCCAAATTGCTGACCTGGATTATAGAAGAGTAATACATAATACTGAAATTTATTTCCTTGACCTTATAATGCCGCTGCTGTAGGGAGTTTAGAAAAGAGATATAACTCAAAAATACTTCCAAACCCACGATTCCTTTCAGCTCCCTAAAATTCCATCTTCTTTCTTAAGTACTAGCATATAGTGATAGTTTCAAAATATAGAACAAATTCTTTAATATTCCCTTGTACGACACTTTGGGAAATAATTCTTCAAGGTCACAGCTACTCATGTAAGGCTAAATAAGCCTTCAAAATGAAATCACTGCTTTCTTTAGGTGCTGTACGGTCATCTACAACAGTACTTGGGATGGTACGGCTCTTTGTTGGACTTTATTATGGTACGGCTGATGTATTTCACAGCAGATATAATATATAATATTTTATTTTTATGTTTCTTTTCTTCACAGCCACAAAGTGCGCAATATTCTCTGCTTTTTTCACCAGTGCGCGCACACACCACATTTTTTAATTTATTATTTGTTAATAAATCTTCAATAAGTTTGTATTTGCAAACTTGGCAAACCCGAGAAAGATAAATCGATTTTCTCCAAACCCTTATTTGCAAACATTTAGCACAAAGACAAGTTTTGTATAAATTGTGTTGTACTCCAAATTAAAAATTTTGCTACACTTGGGCATTTTGAAGAAATGAGTCAAAGTCTTGTTAAAATTGTCAAAAAATGTCAAAATTGGGGATTTGCATGTCTTGCATGAGGGTAAAAAACTCAAAATTTTCAAAATCTGATGATCTGGGCCTGCTCAGAGCGACCATGTCTACAAAACCCAAATTTCAGTTTTTCGGCCCTAAATTTTAGGAAAATTTCTATTTTTAGAAACTCTTTAAAAATCATAGTTCCACGGGGACGTGCCCCCCCCCAAAAAAGGAGCCGTCTCGGAGACGGGGACGTTTCTGAGACGCGGAGACTTCAAGGAAACGTCCCCCCGCCATCCCCCCGCCGTCTCCCCGTCCCTCCGCCGTCTCTTGAACGTCTCCTTCAAAAGGAGACTTCGTCACGTCTTGGAGTCTTCTGGGCATCTCCAAGACTCCAAGTTTCCCACGTCCCCCATTAAATAATGATTTTTAAAAAAAAATGAAATTCTTTTTTTTAGTAAATAGTTAAAATTTAAGTTTAATATAAAAATAATATATTATATTATTAAATTTTTAAGACTTCTAAGAATCTAAAGTCAATGCAATTTTTTTTTTTTTGTTTTACTTTTCATTTCACATTACCCATGCGTGCCTATGCAAGTCGCGACTGCATCTGGACTGAGAAGTGCTGAACCAAAGGTATTTTGCTGCTTGCATTTTAATTTTTATATGGTTTTTTAGCTTTAGGTTTTTATTTTTAATTTTTTTTTCATTTGAAATACCCATAGCAAGGGCAACGCGACACAGTTGGAAGTGGACTGTGGAACGAATCCCTCAAAGGGATGTCAGCTCATGGAAGAGGCGTCGCCTCTTCCATGATCTGACAGACACCTCTTCCATGAGCTGACATCCCTTTGAGGGATTCGTAACATTCGTTCCAAACTTCCAATGAATCATTTTTTTTTAATTTATTATTTAATATTTTCTGATTTGAGATTCTCAGATTTCAAAACTTCACAGTTCACAGTGAACTTTGAAATAAAAATTTATAAAATAATTTAATAACTGTTTTTAGTTTTTACTTTATCAATAAATTTCATTTATATAATAATTTATTTTATAAATTTATGGTCATTGGTCTGCAAAATGTGGAAGCACAGGCAAGACATGTAAACTGTTTGACTGAAATTTGAATGCATCAAAATGTGGAAGCACAAGCAAGGCATGTGAACTGTTTGACTGAATGCATCAAGGGCCTTGCTTTTACAGTTATACATCTTTTTATAACTAATTTTTCAAGTACTATATGTATTTTAGTGCATCACTCCCCCACCGCCCCCCCGACGCCGTCCCCCCGCCGTCCCCTCGCCGCCCCCAAACTTATGCCCCCTGCCCTCGCGCCCCCGAAACCCGTCCCCTGTCGTCCCCCCGTCCCCGTCCCCGAAACTCGGTGGAACTATGTTAAAAATAGAACTTTTTTTTGGGTTTTTTTTGCATTTATTTTGAAACGGATGTTGGCAAAATTTTCTAAAAATAGAATTTTTGGCTTCTAGGTTTCAAACTGATTTTGATTGGCTCAAAATACTTGCTCAATAGGCTGGTCTAATCAGAATCACAAAAAAATCAGTTTTGCCCTAGTGGGTCTATTCTGCTTTTTCAAAAGCTTTTTTTATTTTTAGGAGTTCCAAGGCCATCAATGGAGGACATTCAACTGCCAGGTGTCAAATTCAAACATTCAAGCATTGAACAAAAGAAGCTGCTACCGATGATCAAGGGACGAGAAATGAAGAATGAAAGTTGATGAATCATGGAAATTACAAAATTTTGGCTAAGTCTAGAAAATCAGGCGCCCCTGCCAAGCAAAGGCGCCCAGAGTTTTGTGCTTTAGAAAATTTTCATCTCCGACAATCAAAACAAAGGCAAGCACGTCGAACGAAGGAGAAAGTTGAAAGTTGCAAAATAAAAACTGTCTGCCCGCCATGGGCACCCCAGGAGGAAATAGGCGCCCAACTTTTCAAGAGATCAAATGATGAAATTAGGGATTGTGCTCCCGGACAATGTTGTTCAAAATCTGTAGTGTAGTGTCCCTATTAGGGATTATACTAATCTTAACCTTAATCTCCTTCTTATGTCTGCATACATCTATTCTTCTTATCCTTCTTCCCAAATCCGAGTATATTATATTCATGTATTAGGGATTATACTAATCTCAACCTTAATCTCCTTATTTCTGCATACATCAATTCTTCTTATCCTTCTTCCCAGATCCGAGTATATTATATTCATGTATTTGCTGCTATGCTTAAGGATATCGTCCTCACAAATCTGCTTTGACTATATGTTAATTCTTTCCTTCACACACGACTTCTGGTGTACATCAGATTTATTTCCTATTATTCTCATATCAGACTCTCCATAATTCTGCTCTTAACTTCACTCATTTATCATATCTTCTGCTTCTGCACTTATCAATAATTCTCCATCCTATTTCCCCCATTTGATCCTCATTCTATTCTTCTTAAATACCTCCTCACATGCCCTTTCACCCAAAGGAGGCAACCATTCATAAAGGAGGCAATGTTTTGTTAACTATGCACCTTTTCATTACACAATTTAATGGCACAACTTTATCCTTATTATGGAGCGCTGCCTTTTACTTAATAAGTTTGAGGGCTCCTTATGATATTAATAGGAATCGCTGACTTTCTTCAACCTTATAATAATTTCTGCCTTTGTTCCCTTTTCAATCGCTGCATTATTACTATTGCTGCCTTTGCATTATATGAATCGTTGCTTTTTCTTTTGTGTCTTTTTCTTATGAAACTTTATTTTATCTTTTTCTTTATTTTTATTTTTATGACAAACTTTTAACAATACTATAATAAAGATTTATATTTATATATATTTTTAATTTTATATTTTGATAATTATAATCAGAATATTATCTTATGATAATTATGATTATAATAGTATTAAATTGTTACTATTTCTTTTTATATTTTTGATATGTATTTTATTTTATTTTATTTATTATGATATTTACAAATAATATCTATTATTCTATTTTGTATTATGATTATAATATTATCTATGATAATTATAATTATAATAATAATATTTAAATTGCTTATATTTATATATTGATATTTATTTGGTTTTGTTATTTGTATTTCAATACTTCATAGCATTAAATCGCTAATATGAGTTTTGTTATTTTTTTCATTTATTTGCATTTCGATGTGTTTGTTTGTTTGTAAACTAATACCTTATTCATCATATGTTTGCTTTATTATCTCTATGTTTGTTTTATCATATGTTGATCTCCTTATTCTTCATTTGTGTAGAGAACTGGCTGTTAGTCGATCCTGTTTAAGCCGCCACTATAGCATCCGAGTTAGTTAGGAAAAATATTCTAATTTGTGTAAATTCGATTATCTGAATGTATATAATATAAACATTTTATTGTATATCTATTAAAAATATAAATATATTAAACATATACTTATCTTAAATACCCCTTTGTGATGGGGACATCACAAAATCTTCTTAGCTCCGTAGTGGATCCATCGGCACAACCATCTGATCAACCAGTCGTCCGGAATTGAAGATTGAATGAAGGAGTCTCAATTGAGAAGCTGAATGCAAAATCATAGAAATCATCAGAAAATATTCTATGAAAACTTGGGCGCCCAAGAAGGAGATAGGCACCTAGGGTTTTGAAGCACCAAATTCAGCAGTTAGGGTTTGCAAATATGCCCAATCTCTTCAGAATCCTGCCAGATTTGTAGTGAATATCTTGGCATGGTCATCGGATTCGTCAACTGTTGGCAAACTCAGAATGAACAAAAGGCATAACATGAGGTTTCAAGAATGAAGATTGAAAAAGAGCCAAAAATGCTTAAGTATGGAATTCTATGCACCCTAGAAGGAGATAGGTGCCCATGCTTTTGAGGTATCAAATTAATGAATTTGTAGTCATAGCCTCTAGCATGGCTTCTTCAGACTTGAAGCAGCTCTTCAACGCAACTATTAGCAGGTCCACCAGAGTAGGCAGTCAGCTGATATTGAAGACGAAGCTGAGCGATAAAGTCAAAGGAAAATTGAAGATTTCAAGAAAATTCTAAGTTTTAAAACATGGGCGCCCCTAGAGGAGATAGGCGCCCAAGCTTTTGATCCCCTAAACTCAGCTTTCAAAGGATGCAACCCCCAAGAGACCCCTCTCAGAATCCTTTGAGCTATTCGACAAGTCCGACCATCAGGTAATCAAAGCTCCAGATCATCTAGAAACAAGAATCCATCAGAAGATTAGAAAGCAAGTGTAAAAGTTGAAAATCATCAAAAAGAAACCAAGTCTGGAATTCTAGGTGTCCCAGGTGTAATGAACCTTCCTAGTTCTGCTCCGAAAACTCAGTTTGAATAGACTGACATTTCGTCTGATGGTTGGCATGCAATGTTTGAGTTCTGATTTTCTGAGTGTAAATGTGTTTGTTTGTGTTTTTTTTGAATGATTAGCAATTTCAAAACATATACCAATACATAGAAATGATAACCAATAACTTGCGTAAACAAATAATGAACATTCAACCCTTCAAAATGATTTTATTGCCACTACATCAGCTCTGATAACAATGCAAGTCAGGTCTGATACACTTTGTTCCAGATTACAATAACATGCAAATTTTCAATATATCCACTTCAACTCCAAAATGATTTCAGATCCGATTTATTATTGATTTGAAAGTACAATATAGTATCTAAATCAGACTTTTATTCTTTTGTAAATACGAATTCACTCATACCTGGAGTCCATGGCAAATAAAATACAAGTCTGAAACTCTGTATCAGCAGGTCTGAGATTATCACCAACAATACTGGAAACCCTTGGAATGGACTCCAGACATCATGTGTTTCCCATCCTTTCACCAAGTCCCGCTACTAATAGAGCAGCTCACTTCCTGAAATATCCCATATATGTGGGTGGTAATAGAGGAAGAGGACAAATTTATCCCGATGGTAGAAAAAGCAACAATACAGTCTACAATGCTTCAGCAACGGGTAAAGTAAGTAAAATTGCACGTAAAGAAAAGGGTGGATATCAAATAACTATTGATAATCCATCAGACGGTCGACAAGTGGTTGACTTTGTACCTTCGGGATTGGAACTTCTTGTTTCAGAAGGTGAATTCATCAAGGTGGATCAGTCGTTAACGAATAACCCTAATGTAGGTGGATTTGGTCAGGAAAATGCAGAAATAGTACTTCAAGATCCTTTACGTGTTCAAGGTCTTTTATTATTCTTAGCATCTGTCATTAGAAAAACTTATGATGATTGAGTGAAAAAGTGGATAACTCAATCAATATCCGTTTTAATAATGATCGATGTAATGACTCGGGCATCTATTGCAAATGCATATCCCATTTTCGCACAACAAGGTTATGAAAATCCTCGAGAAGCAATTGGACATATTGTATGTGCCAATTGTCATTTGGCTAAAAAACCTATGGAGATTAAAGTTCCACAGTCCGTGCTTCTTGATATCGTTTTTGAAGTAGTTGTTAAAATACCCTATGATAAGCAAATAAAACAAGTTCTTGCTAATGGTAAGAAAGGAACTTTAAATGTAGGAGTCGTTCTTATTTTACCCGAAGGTTTTGAATTAGCTCCTCCTGATTGTATTTATCTTGAGATTAAGGAAAAAATAGGTGATCTTTATTTTCAAAACTATCGTCCCAATCAAAAAAATATTATAATAATAGGTCTTGTTCCTGGTCAAAAATATAGTGAAATTGTGTTTCCCATCCTTTCACCAAATTCCGCTACTAATAAAGCAGCTCACTTCCTGAAATATCCCATATATGTGGGTGGTAATAGAGGATGAGGACAAATTTATCTCGATGGTAGCAAAAGCAACAATACAGTCTACAACGCTTCAACAACGGGTAAAGTAAGTAAAATTGCACGTAAAGAAAAGGGTGGATATCAAATAACTATTGATAATCCATTAGATGGTCGACAAGTGGTTAACTTTGTACCTCCGGGACCGGAACTTCTTGTTTCAGAAGGTGAATTCATCAAGGCGGATCAGTCGTTAACGAATAACCCTAATGTAGGTGGATTTGGTCAGGAAAATGCAGAAATAGTACTTCAAGATCCTTTACGTGTTCAAGGTCTTTTATTATTATATTCTCCACTCCAAAAATGCAGCAATTTGATTGCTAATGACCAATCACTCAAAATGGTGATCAGAAATTGCACATAAGCTAGGCGTTTCCGGCCTAGGATCCAAACGCCTCTTCCTAGATTTGTATGGCTTCACAGCTGCAAGCTTGTACGATTTCAATGAAATCTGTACAACCCCTTTCAAACTTGTAATTTCTTCAATAAATGGGAATGTAAATCAGGTTCTTCAAACCTGGAATAATTTTTTCTGGTAAACCTCATAAATACCTCTGAAACTTAATCAATCTGCTCAATTCTGACTCCTGATTGTAGCTAGACCTCGTGCAATAATTTGGCTGATCTTCCACAACCTCAAAATTGCTCCTACACTGAAGAGATTTCGTTCTCCAATGCAATTCTGCTGAAACCTGTGGCCTCCAACACAAAATCCAAGAAAAAACCCACAAAGGCAAAGTCAAGTACTCATGAATAATGAGGTTGATTTGCTTTTGATGCTCTATTTATACCCTTATAGGAGAAAGTCGACCTCTCTTGGCTTTTAAAATCATTTAAATGATATCATTTTAATTTGCTTTTTGTTGCTTTACTAAAACCTTGGATAAAGTGCCTCATTAATATATTCATTAAATGCACTTTATTTATGTCTCCATGGCCTCATTCGATTATAAAGTTAAAATATAACTTTATATTATAAACCTTTAAATTAATATCATTAATGACATTTAAAATATTAATTTTTCCTTAACCAAATGTCATTTTTTCCAAACCAACTGAAACCAAGGTCAATATTGCCAATCATAGAGTGATCTGGTGCCTTGCCAAAAATAGCAACTCCTGATAATTGACTTACTATAAATAGTAAGTATGTGCAAATGAGTCCAGAAACATCTGTAAAGGCCCAATAAATGGTCGACACTGCATCTAAGACCTGTCCAGGTGTTTGGCTATAAATAGAAACCCCGACTCCCTGAAATATCAACTTACTATAAAATTATAAATAGTAAGTGTGTCGAATGGAGTCCAACGAAGGTCAAACCTGAACTCTCACTGGTCATTGGAGGTGAAACCACACCGAATACTTCCAAATAAGACCCCCTAACCATCTGCTCTAGCCTACGAGGGTCAGGAATAGGCTAAACCATTTGTTAACATGCCTGAGCTAAAAAGGGAACATTACACCAGGTAGCCAGGGGTGCCCAAACTTTTGAGGGCTTGAAATCAATTTTCAGAAGAAATCATCTCTAGAAGACCCTCATCAGAATTCATCAAGCTATCCAGCGAATTTGACAGTCAGTCAATTGGGTCAGTCTAGCTCCCAGATTCGCGAAATCATCTGAAGGTCAGGAAACAGTGTTGAAACTCGAAGAACATAAAAATGGCTAATACTAGTTTTGTTGGGCGCCCCTGAGAGAGATAGGCGCCCATGATTTAGAGGGCCAAGATGAAGTTTTTATCGAAAGATGCCTCTAGACAACCTTTGTCAGATTCACTTAGGCTCCGCGATGGATCATTTAGCCAGTACGCAACATCAACCTAGCACTCGAAAATCAAGATTGAACAAAGGTTAAAAATCAAGAAAAAGTTGAAATTTCAAGAAATTTGACTAAGTCTACTAGGGAAAAGCGCCCCAGGCTAAGAAGGGCGCCCAAGGCTCAATGCCTTAGAAGTTTTAAAGCTGGAGAATAAAAGTTGTTTTTATCCTAAAAACCTATTTAAGAGAGCTTTTGTTTTCTATTATTCATTTTTGCAGGTTGGCGACCAGAGCAAGAAGATTTTCCCTTTTCTCTCAATGAAGATTTGAAAACCCAAACAACATGCTTTCTCGGTGTTCTTCGTAGTTTCGAGATCAGTGAGCAAGAATGTAATGTCCCCATTTTGGCCATACACTCTTTTGTGACTAATAGCCTATTTTTGGAAATCCGTAGGCTAATAAGAAGTGTAAATTAGGGTTTCCTATTTTATAGGAGGTTTTTGATGCATTCTTGAAGGTTTGCAGGTATGAGTTTCTAATGCATGTCAGGTGGAGTTTTGGGTTTTTCAAAGAGCTTTGCAGTGATATGTCATGCAAAGGCATTGGGCTACTTTTCAGAGTTTACTATTTTTAGTAAGCTCTATTTCTGGCAATGCTATCTTGGGCAATGGCATCAACAATCAGTTCAGTTTCCATTTCAGGCAGTGCAATTTAGTGCATATTTGGCTTTTAGCATTTTGAGGCTCTTTTGGTAAAATGATTTTTTTAAGTCATTTAATTATTATAATGTGATTTTGACCCCTTAGCCAATGACTTAATGTTGTTTTAAAAGGGGGACCATGAGGGTGGACGCCTCATTAAGAGATATTTTAATATTTCAAATATTAATTATCTCCTCTTATGTTTCGGACGCCAAAATGAAGGAAAAAGTGAATTAGAAATTAAATGTTTCATATTTCCTTGGGCGTCTCTTGGAGAGAAAAGGTGGAAAATCAACAGTCACCTCAAGTTCTTTAAAAGAGAGACCTTGCTCCAACATTTGGTATCTATGAACTTATGCTAATGTTATGTTGTCAAAATGACAACTTGGTTATTACTTCGAGGAATGCTTACCTCCTAGTTTCAATCCAATTTCGTGTTTGAAAGATAACACCAAGTTGGTCTTATTGCTGCTTCTCATCCAGACTAGCAGATTGAGCTCCAAAGTTGAAGAATTTTAGTGATATTTTCAGTTTGTATGTTGCTGGTGTTTATACAGCTGAAGTTGATTTTTGCGAGCAACTTTTTGAATAAATTCAATTGTGTTTTGGGCATTGAAGATTCCTGTTTGTTTACCTTAGGCGACCCTTCTCATAGAAGATGAGATTTTATTTCGAAGATTCTGAATTTTAAAAGCCAAATCACCCTTTCAGCCAGGTCGTACATTCTTGCTTGGCATTGAAATTCGTGCCAAATAAATAAGGCTGTTTGGATGCAGTTTCGTGATCTGATCTTGGGCGCCATCCTCCTAGAAGACCTTTGCACTTCGTTTCAGTTAATTCGGAGGTAAATTCATGAAGTTATGAGCATTTCATTGATTTCCGGTTTGCTGGTTATTATTATCAAACTTCATTAAGATCAGATTTTGGCTTCATTAACAGTCCTTGGGAGTTCTAAACATTGTTATATTCATCCTTCTTATATTTGCATTCATTCTTTTGTTGTAACACTCGTAATTTGCAGCCTATTTCAATTGTAAGGTTGAGAATTAGTAGTACTAATCCAACCAATGTTATTATTGCAATTACTTGTGATTTCTAATGCAAACGCATTAAGAACCCCTCGATGGTATACCGCCAGTGTGGAGAAACGAATTGTTTAAGCTTTCTTGTACCCACTGTCAAGTGGTGAATTCCCACTCTTGAGTGGATGCCTGCCGCAGCGGATGAATTGTTTATTTGTAATTTATTTTCCCCCACTATTTTTGGTGGAAGAGTGGAAATTCTCTCATGGCTGGTTATCCGCCTAAGTTCTTTCAGTTTTGTAATTAGCACTCCGCCATATGTTAGCACCTCGCCTTCTAAAGGATCTTGTGTGCACATTCTTTGTGTTGAGTTTAATCCTTCTCTTTCAATTGTAATCATTTCAGTTATTGATTAATTAGATCCTAGGGATCCTCTGACCATATGCCCGCCCCTCTTCCCTCATCCGGGTCTTAATGCGCATTCTTGGTTAGAGTTATTATTCCGCATCGTTTTGGTTTGAAGCTAACCTTAACGGGTGCATGATTATAGTATATTTGCCATTGAAAATCAAGAAAAATTGAGAGGGTATCTTTCAAAGAAGGAACGCTTGTCCGTGCTCCAAACTTCTAGGGCATTGCTTTTTCAAAACAGCCACTCAGATTTTTCTATTTTTGATCAAATGGGTCTCTCCACTTTTTCATCCTCTTGAAAATTGAGAAATTTTTCCCTCTTCTAGAAATTGCTTTTTGGCCGCTTTTTCAGGATGGATTTAGCTTTTTCAGTTTCTAAGCATCTGGGTTTTTCTGGGACGTGATTTTCTACAAAACCCAGGTCCCAGCTTTTTATGGAGAAATTGCTTTTTCAAGACAGATCAGCATTCTATTTTCAGCAGCACTCTCCATTCAAAATCAAGAAACAAATCAGTTTTTTGGCGGATGTGGCCGAGATTTAAAGCAGCAATCTTCTAGAAGCTTTCTTTCTATTTTCATCTCAAGGCTTATCCATTCTTTGTGAAGGGCAAATGTCAAGTTGTAATAGTTGGCACTTTCCTTGTTTTTCGGCTTTCATAGGTTGTTAGAAGTTTATCTTGTTTTAGGTTTAGAAATAAAAGCTTGCATGTTGGCAAGTCTTAGTTGTAAAAGCAAGGAGATTTTAGGGTTCCCTACTCCTCTGCTTGGTTATAAATAAGGGCAACCTTGCCCATTTTTCTTTAATTATGCTTGTGATAACAAAACGCTGAGCCTACTAGTGCCTTCTTGTTGTTATTCAGTATTGTTCAAATCGTACTTGTGATAACAAATTGCTGAGCCTATTTTGCCCACAAGTTGTTGTTGAGTTTCATGTTCACTTGGTGTTAGAGCAATCTTGCAAGTCTCTTCTAGCTGCAAGTTATTGTTCAGTCTATATGTTACTTGTGTCAATGTGTTCTGGTTGATTGCAAAATTGTAAGCCTATTTTGCTACAATCCTACTGTCCTAGAAGTGTAATCTATTGTTCTTGAGATTTGAGAAAATAAAGTCCTGTGCCTGCTTTGCTGCCCTGATATAATGTCTCAGATTTCCGTTTTATGTGTTATGCTTACATGATCTTTATTTCAGCTTGCATTGAAATTTCAGTAGATGTGCATTGGGAGAAAGTTTGTTTAAGTATTTTGTCGGAGAATCATTCCTTGTTTATTTCTAACTCTCATGCTCTGCATTTACTTGAGTAGTTAGAAACGTCATTAGCATAGGCTTAGACTTAGTTGAACTTCTAAAAGAGAAAATCTCAGCTACGACGCTTGAGTTTTATAACCTTGTGCTCTTAGCTGAACAAAAAGATAGGCAAATTAGTTTTAATTTACTTTCTTAAGCAACATCAACAAAGATGGAGCTTCCCCTCCTAATTCGAAGAGCAGTTTATTTGTGCATAGTTGTCCGTTTCTAATTCACATACTAGAGGTGTGAATTGAAACGCCAACAAATTGCTCCAACAAAATCTGAGGGTTTTCGTCCCTAAACTCCAAATCTTCAGTTCATTGTCGATCTCCGAATGGAACCGCTCCGCCTTTCAAATTTTTGTTTGTCAGGAAAACCATTGGAATTTTCATCTTGTCGGTAAGAGTTTGGCCATTGGCACAAATCTTGAAAAGAGAAATTATCAAACTTCAAAATGAAGTCCTTTCTTCTCCGCAACCTCCTTTTACAACTGTAGAAAGACTTTCTAGAATGTAAATATTATAAAAACCTCTTTCTAAATAATAAACCTTTTATCTCCTTAAAGTGACTTTATATTATTTTACTTTTATTTTTGGCCCAAGGTAAGTCACTTTATAAAAATAAAATATTCAACTTAAAAACATAACTAATTAAATACAAGTTGCTTGAAAAACATTAATTTAGACAACCTAATTTAATTAATTAAATTATTCTCTCTGAATGCTTGGGCCGAAAATGAGGACATTACATTTGATTCAATACCACATTCATCTAATGATGAATATTCTTCAAAACCTGAGTATAATCTAGTAGACATCATGTTAACATCTTGGCGTTCATCATCTTGACCTATTTATTACATGGTCAAAATCATTGCCTTCTTCACATGAGTGATTATAAGCCTCAATAGACTGTGCTACCATAATTTGCGGAGAAGAATGAGGCAATTGGCATGCAATACACCAGAGAGTTTCCTCCACAATATTTGCACCAGGATTTTTGAGAGGATCTGGTGTTTCTTTACTTGAAAACCTTCTCTAATGATTATGGACAGGTTTTCCATTATGCCAAGTTGTATGATAAGGCCGGTCAGATAGATAGCCTTGCATTTTTTCTTGCTTTTGGTAATTAGGCTTATCATGAGGCAAGCCTTTTTCATTTAGAGCCATTTTTTAGCGTAGATCCTTCAAGGTGTTTATCACTTTGTCTAATTTTTATTCAGATGTAGGCAGCCTATCCTGATGTCCTTTGTTGTTAGTCAAGATCTTAATGTCATCCCTCTCATGAAGCTTACCTGATAGTCTTCTGTTATTCTCTGTATGAGCAGCTGTAATAACCACCTTAGATTTTTTTTTTTTTTTAATTTTGAAAATTACATCAACTGTAAGAGCGATTACAATCCAATATCAGTTCCACTTTCTAATCACCCAGATCATAGTATGGGCAAGGTGAGGGCATATGGTGTTTTGGATTACAATTAAACCCAGTCATTAACTGAAACTAAGGCAAGTCAGCAACTGAAAGTAAGGCACTAGGTGGCAAGCCCAGCCAATACCACTTATCCAATGGAGTGCATAAACAATACTGAAAGAAGTAAACATCCACTTTTCAATGGGAATTACAAGGGTACATTCACTTATTCAGTGGGAAAGCTTATACAATACTGGAAGATGAAAAACAAGCTTCTACCACTTATCCAGTGGTGAGCAAGTACAAACATGAGTGACAACTCTTCCACTTTTTGGTGGTGAATGATTGCAATTAAACCACTTGTTCAGCAGGGTAAGTATCAGCATTAAACAAGTGCAACTCACTGGCAGTACTACCATCCAATGTTAATGTTAGTTCATACATAATCATGCCAAAATAGAGTTATATCTGCTGTTACAAATTGTTGATAAACATGTGTATTGCTGATATAAGTGCTGATGAAAAAAAAAAATTGTAACATCCCAATAAGAGCCAAATATCTTAAAAATGTCCACCCAACTTGGAAACACAACACAAATGCCTTGAATGATGATGTAATACAATGATGCAGGTCTGTTGACACTTGCTTGCTGCTGTGTTGTAGATAAACCAATCTGAAAACACTGCTGAAGAAGCTCTGAAAACTCTGGGAATGGTCGCCCTAATTCACCCCAACAAATCCAAACTTCATAACACTCAACAAAATTCACATAAACTTCTTCTACATACACCAAAACTCAGTATAAAGGTTGATAAACAAGCTGAAGATGTAAATCAGTTATACTTTGGATTGTATCAGCATTAGAGCTGCTGCTAATGTTAGAACAGCAGAAAACAAACACAATAAAACCCTTTCATAATCTTTTTTCCTCTAAAACATGATATGAAAACATCATTGGCACACTAGGTGCCTCCAATGAGGGAGAAAAGAGCATCCAAAACTAGGCATCCCAATCACCACATTCTCATGCCTCCTTAGATAAGGTGCAACCCACAATGCAACTAAATATGCAATCATTAGGTGTACGGCCTATTCTTCTATAATCATTATCATCTCAAGGACAATAGAAACAATTTATTCCATACCAGCAATAAGACATCCATAAGGGTACGGCCTATGGCATGCCTGCAAGTGTACAGCCTATCTAGGAAGTCATACATAGTTCACTGAAATCACATGGGTTAGTTTCCCAAAGATTAGCAACAACAAACCTCTTCAAAATACGTCAAATTTCTCCATCTCTGCAACACTAACGACTGAAAACTTCGACTTTAAGCACAACTGTAATCCCTAAATGAAATTACCAATACCAGCTAGGGGTTTTTCATCCCCGAAACTAGTTACTCTGAGAGGGTTTTTCGTCTTCAAGAACCCTCGGAAGAACTCGGGTTCATTCCAAGAGCATAACAATATCATATTCACAAGTCTTACCCTTCAAATGAGCCCACATCCTCCTTATATAGCTTTTTTGGAGGGAAATATTCAAAAGTATAACAGTTGTCTTTTTCCCTTGCAAAGACCTTTTAGGAAATTTAATATTATTTTTCATGAGAAAAGACCCCCAAACCTAGGCATCCAACTTAAAATACAACTTAATACCTTTCCAATGAGCTATTATACTAAGTTGTCCTTTTAATATTTTCCAACATTAGACAACTTAAGTGAATTAATTAAATAATAACTCAATAGCTTACCCAAGTTGTGGAAAGCATTGAAACTACATCGAAAACAAACTTTGATAATAACAATATGATTCTAAAGACTTGGGATGATGATTGGAGCTAATTAGGTGACTTAGTAAAATAGATTGCTCCTCCAAGAAGTTTGGAGAAGCCACTAAAGTTCAGAATTCACTTCTGAAAGTGTCATACTGATCCACACTACCTATTGAGCTCATTTCCAAGAACCAAAGTCATTGCTACCAACCTCGATCACTCTAAGAAGTTTGGAGCAGCCCAAGTTTTCAGGATGGGGACGACAGGGGACGGCAAGACGAGTCCCCAAGTTTCCGGATTTTGAGGCCAAATTTGGGGATGGCGGGGGGATGGCTATTTAAAATATAGGGAAAAATTTAAATATATAGGGAAATTTTAAATAGTTATATGAAAACATGGATAAGGCATGCATAATATACATTATAGAACCTTGACATATAACATTTGTGTTCAACATTATTTGTCAATACTCAATACGCATTCAAAATTCAAAATTAACATACATGAATCATGAAATAACCTCCAAGTTATAATTTATAAACTTCTATCAAAATGCCCAAAGGCTACATTGCTGCCATATAGTTTTAAAATATGATATGAAAATCAAAATACAATAAACAAAGAGCAGTAGCACTGCTGCCCTTAATCCGCATCTGCAAAGGTTGTTCATTCTTTCTATGGTAAGATCCAATGGTAGTTGTACATTACATCTGCCAAGGTTGTTCATTCTTTCTATGGTATCTTCCTGGATTTTCCTCCATTCCTATGCCATTCCTTCCATTATCCATGTTGTTCTTTCAGTGGCAGGGCCCTCTTTGCTTGTTATTTCACCTTTATTTGATGTGAGCAGCACCATCATTTGTGCTTGGTGGTCACTTGTCAATTGCTGCATCTCACAATATGCCTCTATCAGTATGCCATTATTTGATGCAGAGATTTGTTAAAATAAGATCTCACGCCCCTTTACAGGCATATGGCACCAATATATAGATTGGTGCACTAAAGCTTCTATTCCCTATGTTGACGTTTACTGTTTTTAATATCCCTAGGCTAGGATTTAATTTATTGAACCTTGACATATAACATTTGTGTTCAACATTATTTGTCAATACTCAATACGCATTCAAAATTCAAAATTAACATACATGAATCATGAAATAACCTCCAAGTTATAATTTATAAACTTCTATCAAAATGCCCAAAGGCTACATTGCTGCCATATAGTTTTAAAATATGATATGAAAATCAAAATACAATAAACAAAGAGCAGTAGCACTGCTGCCCTTAATCCGCATCTGCAAAGGTTGTTCATTCTTTCTATGGTAAGATCCAATGGTAGTTGTACATTACATCTGCCAAGGTTGTTCATTCTTTCTATGGTATCTTCCTGGATTTTCCTCCATTCCTATGCCATTCCTTCCATTATCCATGTTGTTCTTTCAGTGGCAGGGCCCTCTTTGCTTGTTATTTCACCTTTATTTGATGTGAGCAGCACCATCATTTGTGCTTGGTGGTCACTTGTCAATTGCTGCATCTCACAATATGCCTCTATCAGTATGCCATTATTTGATGCAGAGATTTGTTAAAATAAGATCTCACGCCCCTTTACAGGCATATGGCACCAATATATAGATTGGTGCACTAAAGCTTCTATTCCCTATGTTGACGTTTACTGTTTTTAATATCCCTAGGCTAGGATTTAATTTATTTCCAGCTATTTAAATCTCCATGCCATGTTAATTGATCTCATATTTACTGACCAAGGAAAAAGGAAAATCAGTTCTATCAAAGCACATTGGTACCAAAACAATTATAAATGGAAAGAGTATTTGTTATTTTTTTTTTTCTCTATAAAACCTAAATTAAATTTTCTACTAAATATAATATATGTGGATTTTGGCAATCATGGACTTTTCCTTTGATGGCTTTGTTTGCTCTCATCAATGTCATGGAGGCACATTATTTCTGAACCTATGAGAATGCTTTGTAGAATACATGTTTACTCTTACAGCAAGAGTGTACACGGATACATATAATTTCAAGACACACCTGATAATTAAATTCTTTTAGGTCTGAAAACAATGATATCTGGCTAATGTGTATTTGGGATGCAAACCTGCTTATTAAATCCTTGCTTGGAAATATGAAATTTCTTCTGTCTTTTTTTTATTATGGTAAGTGTTGATTTATTTTTCGTAAAATCTTTATGAAAACACATTTCTATCATTCTAAGAATAAGCACAACCAAGTGCATTTCATATTACAATTTCTTGCAGAGTGCTAGAATGAAGAAAGAGATGATATATCATACTTAAGAATAGTTTATCTTTGAAAAATGATGCATGTTAAATTGAGGAAATTGTTGACGTGTTTTTTGTGACGACATCAACACAGAATAAAGTTGTCCAACGGTCACTCTATTCTCTCTTGATCAAAGTATTCCACATGCTAAGATTGCGTGAAAGTTCATGCGTTCAACTCCAAGGTTCCTTTTATCGTGAATAGACTCAGTTGGTTGATGTGTATATGCTGGTTATTTCAAGGGGACTTACGTAGTTGTTCGATTTTGTGAAGCAATTAGGACATGAAAGATTTGACAATATTGTTCTGGTATCTGGACTGACCCGGAAAATGTTGAATTTAAAGGGAGTAAGGATAGGAAGTCTACAATCTACTTCTAAAGGGTGGAATGTGAAGATCAATTCGGACAATCTTCAAACCAAACTCCACTTTGCCTCCCTTCGGACAACTTCCACAAAGTTAGTGCAATCTTCAAAGGATGAGAGAAATATTCAAACCATGACACAACATGTTCATACCATCACAACGATGCATATGGACATATGAGCCACAATCGAAGTTAAGCGCTATTACTCCAGTTGACCACGCAGGGCAGACTTACTGTCAGCAAGCCTGCTAGTGGTATGGATATAGGGAGATATGCTCAAACCAATGTTGCATTCCACAATTAACGCTACTTGCATGGAAACAAAATCTATTCTACTTTACTCTATTCGAATTGGAAAGACGAAAAGACCTCGTCAACTACCCACAACACAAAATGAAGTCACCAATCAATGAAGTCTTTATATCATGAGAGTCTTACACAACAATCTTTTGCAAAAACTTTCAAAGGGAAAGTCTTTCTTTCCTTTCCAACTAAGCTAACCCCTAGCTCTACTTTAACTTCTATCACTTTCTATCTCTGTCTAGCTCTGATCTATCTCTGATTCTAATTCTAATAATTTACAAATGAGGGGGGATGCCCCTTTTATAGCTAGCCCATTTCAATGGACGGCTCAGATTGAATTACAATGAAGGGCTCAGATCGAGCCACCTATGCCTTGATTAGGGTTTCTGCCCTAAAAACCGCCACAGAGAGGAGTGGGCAATGAATGCACAGAATATTCTCCACTCCCCTGCAGGAATCATAATGAGCAATTAATGCCCACTACCATCATCAAGAAGATCTTCATCAAGCAGCGCGTTCCCACTGGCCTTCTCCCGGATAGCAAACTCGATCAACCGGGCCAATACCGCTTCAACCTCCTGGGCAGAAATCGGTGGAATGTGGTTGAGCTGGAACTCCAAGACCGCTACCGTCTGTCCGTGCCGGATGTAAGACTTCTTCCATGCCGCTAAGGCGTCCTGGGTATGCTGAATAATACTAGAGAAAGTGGAGACATTCTCAAAGTCATCCAGGACAAGCGACCTCGCAGCTGAGAAGAATGGAGCCAGTTTATCTTTCAAGCCATCAGCAGTTATTTCCTCTGGGGCCAACTTTCTAGCAAATATGGCTTCTAATGTATTAAGGACTCCTTCCAAGATGTTACCCATTGCTTTCTTCACTCTGGCTAAATCTGACCTTGCTGCATCGTGAAATCCATGGCCTGTGACCACCGAGGAGTATCAGCTGGGGAAATCATACTTGTCACCATCCTGAATCACACCTCCATCCACCAAAGTTTGCAGAGGTATATGCATCAAAGCCCCCAAACGAAGTACAGTCTTCGTCTGATAGATGCGGGTATCGCTCCAGGCCTGATCCACCATGTCAATCCGTGCCAAAATACTTGAGGCCTGCCGATAAGCATTGGCGAGGTCCTCCATGAATTTCCCTGTCTCAGTACGAACATGGCTAACCCACTTGTCTGCTTCCGTTTCCATCCTCTTCAAATCTTCTAAGCCAACAACTGACTCCCTCGGAAGCTCTGGTGGACGTTCTACCGTTGGGTTTGCCGATTCACTTGGACGTGCTAGACTCTGCACATATCCTATCAAGGTTTTGTGCTCCTTCTTCAATTTCTTATACTTCCCTTCCGTGCGGAGCAACTGATCCTTCAGCGCCTGATAGGAGTTATCGAACTCCTCGACAATTTGGGCTCCGTAGGACGACCCAACTCCACGGTGGTGATCACATAGTTCTCGGGCCTCTCCTCGGACTCGATCATACTCCTCCCTCGGAACAGCCACCTGAAGCGTGCGAGAGCCTGACTCATCAGTCGAGATCTTTGAAAACTTCCTGGCCTTTTTCTTTTCTGGTGGCGCACTGATCCTCCTAAGGAACTCCTCCATCTCGATGGCTGGATCTGTATCATCCTCGGGTTCTCTTCTCATTCTATCTGAAAGCCAATCCGGCACCGTCTGCTGCGGATTGCAAATGACGAGGGGCTGTTCTTCTGTTGCCTCCACCTCGTGTACCTCTTCTCTTCTTGCACTGCTATGCTCGGGCTCATCATCTTCCACGAGCTGCGTATCTCCTGACCCTTAGGTCCCCTGTTCTGTGTTTTCCTCTTCCTCCAATGTCATGTCCAACATCTGTTGGAAACGAGTGTCAGCCACTGTTTCATCTTCTTCTTCTTGTTGGCCAGCCCTGGATACACTGACGCTTATACTATCTGATTCTCGGATGTTCGGTTGATCCACCTCCTCAAGCTCCCGCTCTTCACCCAATCCTGCCCTTTGATCAGCAAACAATGAAATCACTCTCAAACTCGAAGACCGAGTTTGTGAGTGCATAGGTGATGCTTGTTCCACCCTCAATGGTATCGGCTGGGTTGGTACTTCTACTTGTGCTTCCGGTGTTTGAGCAACCTGTTTTCCCCTTTTTACCGATAACGGCCTTGGGTCACCCATCAAGCTATAAGTAAGGGCGATCGATCTGCTCTTAAGTCTGCATACATGTCTATCGACCCAAGCCCTTGTGAAAGTCAACACTGGAATAGAGAGCGTGTCCAAGTCCATGATTTCTGGCTCGGACCAATTAGGTGGTGGGACCGGAGTATCCCTAACTGAACCATAGTCGGGTTGCATAACGTTGACATCCTCTTCCACCTGGTCGGGAACTGGAATGATCTCACATTCCCTGATCAATTTGAGGGGAAGCCTGGAAAACATCCTTTTCCTTATCTCAACCTCATCAACAGCATTTGCCCAAAAGTCTTCAATGTGGGCCTTGTGTCGGTACTCGACGTTCTGTATCATTCGGATGTTTCTGTACGGATCGAAATCCTGTCTGCCTGTGTGATACGATAGATGATAGAATTGCAGCTCATCCTCTGCCTCTCGAGCTGCCTGCAAGGAGGGACACACCTCAGTGGAATTTCCCATGGCAATAGGAAAGTCAAGTCCACCCTTCTTCTTCTTTTTCTGAATCTTATCATAGGCGATCAACTGCCTAGATATTTCTAGCATTATAATGTGATCGGTGGGGTACCTCGGTAGCCGGTATGGATACGAAGTGAACCCCTGCAGCCTGATGTAAGTGAATTTCGGAAATTGGATGAGCCAATATCCGTATTCCTCGATCAATGCTTGTGCCTCTTTGGATACTCTTTGCTGCGTTCTCCGCTGAAGGGTCCTCGTGATGTGCATTGTGAAGGCATCATTAGCCCGTTTGTAACTGGCAAGGTTAGCTAGATGCAACTGTGTGCAGGCCTCATGGATTTTGAATTGATCAGGTGCACAGCCTATTGGCTCCTTGTATGTAATTCCTCGATATTTGGTCATTCTTGCCAGCATATATATCACATACGAGCTCATGTAAAAGGTTTTCTTCCCCCTCAGGCTCCTGAACTGCTCATCTATGTTATCACTGATCATTCTTGCCCAGTCAACGCATTCCTTTCCCTCCAATATGATCTCGATGAAATAGAACATCCATGGCTCGAAGAAGTAGGCTTGTGCACTCCCATTTACTCGGCTCAGCATCATCATCAAGTCGCAGTATTCCTGTTTTACATCTTCGGCAATTATCTGCTTTGGGAGTCTAGTGCGAGGTGGTTTTGGCTTTTGCATCCAAACTCTGTTGATGACCGCAACGACCCTCTCGAAGGAGGTGGAGTACATTTTATCCGCCCTCTCCTTTGATCTGTACAGCATCTTTTCGGCAGTAGGAATCCCAAATGCCTCTCCGATGGCATCTGGCGTGAAGTTGGCAAGCAATTTGCCATCCGGCGAGACAATGGTTCTACGCTCCAGCTTGTAGTGGTTTGCACACTCCATAATTAGCTCCGGGCACTGAATTGCTGGTGGAAAACCAGCGGCTGCATAGATACCACTCTTCATGATGTTATGTGCCGTGACTGATGGTTGATGGCCTCCCAGTCCGTACATCCTAGACTTGAGTGCATTTAGATTAAATGACCTGAGGTTGGTGTCACTTAACCCTGCCAGCTTGGAGACAATTGCCGACTTTGGAAGAACTGACTTGGCGAGCCTTTTAATCATTGCCTGTCGGGATGAGCTAGCTTTGGCCATTTCGGTGTTTGCAGCTCTGCCTGCGGCTCTGCTTGTTCCAGCAACATCCTTTGCTCCAGCCATTTGCAAAATAGAATAGAATAACAATAAGTTAGCTTGCAGATTTAATAAAATAAATAGCCTCCGAGGCGACTGCGAACGTGGAGTTAGACTGTGAAAATAAAATTCTTCAGCATAATTATCTAACTCCAAACCTCAAACTGTATAAAAGCTCTGAGCTTATAAAGAAGCTTCCAGCAACTGCACTTCTGACTAGCGAAGAAAATCACAGCCAACTACTAACTTTCAGCAATGTGGCTACTTTCTCAGCACAGCATAAATTAAATCTTTCTCCTCAAATTCTGCCAACCTCAGCAACTTTCGACAAATAAATCTTCCAGCAACTCCTGAAATCTGCAACAACTTCAAACTTCAACTTCGAGATTGCAGCAACACACTCTCAGCTTTTCGAAAGAAAGAGTCTTGGCAGATAAAAAATTCTCCAGCACTTCGCCCTTTCAGCAACTCAATACTCCGAAATAAAATAAACTCTCAAAGAATTTCTCTCCTCAACAACTTCGAAAATATTTCAATCTCTCAAGAACTTCTTCAGCAACTTCAACTTCGAAAAATGTGAGGAGAAATGAGAGAAGAGACTGTTTAAATAATTCTTCTCGAAGAATCCTGCCAAGTAAGGCTGGGGCTATTTTTAGCACCGTCATCAATTCTCCACTCTCTTCGTTTGGAATCTTCTAATTCAAGCGCAGTAGTGGGCTAGTCGTTAGCCAGTCATTATGGCAATTGCCATTAATAATGATTCCTTCCTTGTAAAAATTCGAATTTTTCCTCTTGGTCTGCAGTTAACCCTTGGTGATTTAAACCACTTGCGAGAAAAATCACTTGATTCAGTTTAAATCCCACTTTAAAATCTCGTAGTGTTTAATTGAATTCAACTCGAAAAATTCGTGGGAGTTGTAAATTTATTTGCAACTTTTAAAATGTCTGTCATTTAAATCCTCGATTTCATAAAATTTGCCTTAGACATTTTAAATTCTCTCTTTAAAATATTCAACTCCGGGTGATTTAAAATCACTTGCCTGTTCGAAATAACTCATCCTCTGAGATTTAACTTCCGTCAGGAAAATAATCTAGGCAAAACGAATTTCTTCTGAAAATATTAAAATTTCCCCTTAGGAAATTAATTTTTAAACTCTGTTAACTCATGGGTGCCTTTTGAACGGGTTCATTTAATTTTTACTTAGAAAAATATTTCATCAAGTTGTCAACCCCGTTTAGATGCCTCTGGAAAATTTTCATATTCACCCACTCTTTCAATTTTTCAAATTCTCACGCCCTAGGAATTTCTCCACTTCATACACTTAGTAGAAAATTTAAATTTTCATCCCCCCTAGGCGTATACTTTTCCTTGGCATTTTATTTCAACCTCTTCACTTTCACTCACTTAGAAATAAAATTAAGTCCTTTCATTCTTTGGGCGCCTTCACCTCTTTTCATCATTTTGCTCAACTTGGGCGTATTTGGCCTAGGGAGTTTTTGTTTTACTTAGGAAAATTTCCGACCTTTCTCCCTCAGACGCATTTTGAAGGGTCCATTTTTATATTTCTCATACTTAAAATCCCTTCTAACTCATCTTCTTCATGGGCGCATTTAGAGTGGCAAGCTTTCATTTTTTTTTACCATGGGCGCATATTGGGTGTCATGCTTTTGTTTCAATGCCTTAGCCGCTTTTTCACTAGGCCACATCCTCCTTGGGCACATTTTGATGGAGGAGCTTCAAGATGAGGGCGCATTTGACATAGCTTACTTTTATTTTTGTGACTTAGACAATTTTCAAAGTCTTCTCACTTGCCTTGAGGGCGCATTTCCACATGCCTAGTTTCATTTTGTGCCTTAGAACTTTTTCCAACATTTTCAATATCCTTTCAAGGTGAGGGCGCAAATGAGGTAGGCTACTTTTATTTTTGTGACTTAGACAATTTTCAAAGTCTTCTCACTTGCCTTGAGGGCGCATTTCCACATGCCTAGTTTCATTTTGTGCCTTAGAACTTTTTCCAGCATTTTCAATATCCTTTCAAGGTGAGGCCGCAAATGAGGTAGGCTACTTTTATTTTCGTGCCTTAGGCATTTTTCACATGCAAGCTTTGACTTGAGGGCGCATTTCATGGGGTGAGCTTTCGTTTTTGCCTTAGACAATTTTCACACACTTAGAATTTTGCTTGAGGGCGCATTTTCCAGGGGCAACTTCCATTTGAACACTTAGAAACTTTTTTATACCTCTGCCTGCCTTCATCTTCACCGTCTATTTTGGGTAAGTCAGGCTATTTTTAGAAAGTCCCTTGATTTTCGACCCATATAGCTCCGTTTTGCCTGAAAATTTCGCCATACGACCCTCTTTGCCTTGTGAACCCGTTTCGCCAATCCCATATGTCAGCCTGCTATTTATAGCCACCTGCTATTTATAGTAAGTTATTGACTTTCTGACTTCAGTAGCTCCGTTTGGCACAAAAATTTCACCATCTGATCTTCTTCGCCTTGTGAACCTGTTTCGCCAGTCCCACATGTCAGCCTGCTATTTATAGCCACCTGCTATTTATAGTAAGTTCTTGACTTTCTGACTTCAGTAGCTCCGTTTGGCACGAAAATTGCAACGCTTGATCTTCTTCGCCTTGTGAACCCGTTTCGCCAGTCCCACATGTCAGCCTGCTATTTATAGCCACCTGCTATTTATAGTAAGTTCTTGACTTTCTGACTTCAGTAGCTCCGTTTGGCACGAAAATTGCAACGCCTGATCTTGAGAACTTGAGTGTCGCTCTGATGCCAACCTCGGGTGCAAACCTGCTATTTATAGCTGTGCCCTAACTTACTAAAAATAGTAAGTCCTCTGATTCTGCTCAAATTTTGCCAGCAAGTGCCTTGAAGTATGCTGACATGGGTGGGGTACTCCGTTTTGACTATTTTTGGATTTCACCCCCTATAAAAGTGGAAACCCTAATTTGACTTGCATGTATCCCAAACGGTCTCCATTTGTCTTCGTTCCTTCTGCATGTTGTTCTACTTGCTGAACTGGAGTGTTAGGCGGTTGCCAGAATGCACCTGCTAAAAATAGAAACTGCCTGAAAAGTGACTCATCCACTGCCGGATGGTTTTGCATGTTATATTGCCCGTGGGATCTCAAGAAACCCAGAAAAACCCAGAAAATCGGTCTGCATGCATGTACTGGCTAAAAATAGTAAGTCCTCGAAACTTGATCTTCCCCGCTCGCATGTCACATTGTTGCAAAGCTCTCGAAAAACCCATAAAGAAAAACCCAACATGCATTGAAAAACACTGCATGCAAACCCTAAAAATAGCCTCTGAAGGCTAAACTCTGAAAGTGATCATCTTGGTTTGCATGTTACATCACTACGAAGGTTTCGAGAAACCCAGAAGTAATCTCCGGACATGCAATGAAGAATCATATGTTTGACCCCTGAAAATGGCTCCCGAAGCCCGAGCTGCTAAAAATAGCAAATTGTCCGATCTGGCTCAAAATTTATGTGCAAGCAGCTTGATGTTACCTGAATGTGGTGGAACTGACAGAATTCCAAAATCTCGATAAAATAGCCCCAAACTGAATACTTACTAAAAATAGCAAGTTGCCGGAATATAGTGAAAATTTAGGGGGACTCTGCTGGAAGCCTTCTGACTGCCGTACCAAGCCTGGATTTCAATTTTATAACTCAGTTTGACCTTTAATAAGCCTGAAGGATGAAAACCCTAATTACGCAGACTTGACCAATACTTCAACCTGGGTCAAACGACAGGACATCCCCGGAAGGACCAGAGATAGAGATAGAGACGCACTAACCAAAGCCAAACGACCAGAATGGAGCAGAAATTAGGGGGTCCCCATCTGTATGGGGTGATGTGTGAAAAAGGTCACAACAGAAATTAGAACAGAAACTGAGAATTGATTTGCTTTTGTTCGTAAACTGTTTTTAACTTTTTTGCATGCTTTGATGTGGGGACAGTTGGTCGTCTCTAGGACAGTCAGCCGTCCCCCTTTTCCCGTTGACCGTTTCCTCATTTCAGGGACTTTTCCCAGGTTTTGAAAAAAAAAAGAGGATGTTAGGGGACCGTCCCCCAGCCACTCCACTGTACCAGTCCTGGGACGTCCCGGGGACAGGGATGGGCCATTTTAGGGGGGGGGGGCGGATGCGTCCCCGGGTTTCCATGGTTTGGAGTTCTCCCCAACTCACCAGGAAGCTTATGGGAAAACTCAAAAATTGAGCTAAATGCTCACAAGTTGATTATGCTCAAAATGGGGACATTACAACAACCACCTTCTATGCATCCCTCAACATCTAAGGGTCTTTGCCTCTCAACTGATAACCCATCTTAGGATCATATGCATCAGTATAAAACTAAACACATAGATTCATTGAATCATTAGGTTTAAGGTAGGCTAGGATTTTATTCATGACCTTGGTAAATCTTGCATTGAAATCAAGCATAGAATTGTTTGACCCTTTGGTAATATTAGTGAACTCATTTATGACGAATCTTGGGTTTGTAACCATATTGTTCTCTAAATATCCTTTGAAACTCAACCCATGAGTCAATGCTTGTCGCAGGAAGTGCTTTGTACCAATCCCTTGCTTCGTCAATTAGAGATTGCACAAATAATTTCCCAAGGACATCATCTTCAATCTCAAAGTCATCAGTTAGATTTATGAATGTTTTCATATGATCTTCACCAAATAATGCAATTATTCCAAAAAAAATTCTATGGCAATCCTTATTTCAATCAGTGTTGGGTTTTGATACCTAAGAATTGTAGGGAAGTCAAGTTGTCTATATCTCTCTAAAATCAATGGTGGCTTAGTAGGAATATGGCCCTTACCTCCCCCAACTTGATTGCTCTATGCTCCACCAGGAGTAGATCCTTTAGCATTTACCTTTAATCTTTGTTGTGGGACTTAACCTTAATGCTTAATGGCTTGAATATTTTGAGATGAGTTCACTGTATGGGCAAAATTGCTAGGCTAATCTATTGAAATGTGCCCCTTATAATTTTTTCAAATTTTAACAACACTACAACAACGACACCCGTTAGCGTTAGCCAAAATCTCAAAGCAATACTGGAAAGTGACCCTACGCCAAGGATGTACACCAGGATCCCAATGTTGGGTAAGGTGTGAGCATATGGCGCTGGGGATTGTTAGCCTTCAAACTGAAAGTACAATGCTGGAAAGTAAAGATTATGCGACTCGACTGCATATTTGAGCGAGAGTGAGTTGACGGCACAGTCAATCAACAATATGAATGTAAGTACAAAAAGTAAATGGATGGCTCAGCCGATCAGAGTTATGAATATTGAAAGTAAAGAAGGGTGGCAAGCCAACCCCAGTACAAAATGCAAGATGGTGAGGCCTGTCTCTTCCACTAAAAGTGGGAATTACAATGTAACTTAGCAAGATATGAATGATAGTTGAACAGTACTACTTTAACAGCTTTACAATGAGATAGAATCCTGCAATAATCAATTGTTAGATGTGCCAATGAAGCTGCAATTGTTATTATATGATTCCCAAGCATCAAGGACCCTCCAACTAAGGAAAACCACACCAAAATCTCAATTATTGCAAACTGAAATACTAGACTAGCAAACTGTAATATCAGACCAGCAACACTGAGACCCACTAAAATACTTGTAACTCACTCCGAACTCACTCAAATGACTTGAAACGAAAGCCAAAAGCTTCCTAGGAGATAGGTGCCCAAATCCCAATTAACACACTACAACAAAAGTTCATATATTATTTTGCACAAATCCCAAGACAACTCTAGAAAGGTACGACCCTCCGAGAAGGGCGACTTCTCAAGATAAAATCAGAAACTTCATTAAAAAATCTGCAAATTCACGAGTAGGGTCGCCCAAGACATAAAAATGGAACTAACAACTACGCAGAACCAATAAAAATTCACTCTATGACCTGCAAGCAAAAAAGACTTTCAGCTAAACTAGACCAGCAAACTCAAAAATGATCATAATCAACAAAGAACTCCATTACAATAACTCAATCTATTCCTCTGAGTAAGAAACAGTCATTTCACTTAGTTGCTATCTTTCAAGCAAGAAACCAAGCCCAAGCTAGGAGGTATGCATTCCTCGAAGCAACCCACTCACCATTTCGGCAGCATAACGTTATAATTTCTTCATGGATGAGAAATGAAGAACAAGTGCCTCCTTTTATAGACTTTGAGAATGTTTCCAGAAGCTTCTAGAAAGTGCGCCCAAAACCCTGGAGCTTATTTGAATTTAAAATGACTTTATTTCCCTGCTCCATGGTGGCATCCCAACTCAACAAGAAATAAGATTATTAATAAAATTAACACCCTCCTCAAAAGTGGCGTCCAAACTCCCAAGGCAATTTTTGAACTTTAGAAATATTTCATTAGCCTCTTGATGAGGCATCCACCTTCAAAATCCCCCTTTTTAAAACAGCATAAAGTTATAATGCTAGGCCATGGGGTTTTAAAGTAAAATATAACATTATAACTTTAAATAATTCATTTCTCTCAAAAATTGCTCTTTAAGGCCAAAACCAAATTACTCACTGCATTGCCAAAAGTGGAAAGCTCACTGTGTTGCTGCCAACTGGAATATTGCTAAAAATAGTAAATTATGAAAAGTTGCCCAAATGCCTTGCAAGCCATTCATTGCAAAGCTTTCTGAAAACTTAGAAAGAATCTGCCATCCGCCATCCAAAACTCCATATGCAAGCTTTAGAAAAAAGCTGAAACATCCTCCTAGAAGATAGGAAACCCTAATTTTTGCTTCCGACTAGCCTACATACAGGCCTCCAGAATAGGCTAACGACCAACAGTGTTGATCACTGCTGAGAAGGGGTCATTACAGTCCGCCCTCCCCAAGATTGCTTGCCCTCAAGCAATCGCAAGTTTGGATGCTGCAAAATCTCCTCATTCTCCCAAGTAGCATCCTCAATGGGCAAATTCTTCCACTTCACCAATTATTCTTTGATTGTCCTTCTCCTGAAAGAGCGTTCTTTGGAATCAATGACCTCCTTTGGAATCAAAACCAACTGTCCCTCTTCATCCAATGGAGGCAAATATGAAGAAGCAACAACATTGTGCCCCAGCGCCTTCTTGAGGCAAGACACGTGGAAGACATTGTGAACTTTGCTACTCGCTGGTAGCTCCAACTCATACGCCATTGCACCAACTCTCCTGATGACTCTTAACGACCCATAGAAATGTAGCTTGAGTTTCTCTACTCCACTCTTCTTGAAAGTTGACTGTCTGTAAGCTTAGAGTCTAAGATAGACCATGTCACCAACCTCAAATGTGCGCTCAACACGCTGCTGATCAACGTACAACTTCTGCTGATTCTGTTTTATCTGAAGATTGTTCTTCAAAGATTTCAAAACATCTTGACTCTGTTGCAACATATCCCTCGCTTGAGGGGCTTTGCTATCACCAAACACCAAATCAACAAAGCTAGGGGCCTCATATCCATAGAGCGCCATGAATGGAGACATCTTGATAGACATGTGGAAGGATGAATTGTAGCAATACTCTCCTAAATGAAGCCATCTCACCCAAGCCTTCTATTGCTTCGAAACATAATTTTTGAGATAGCCCTCCAACCACTTGTTCACAATCTTTGTTTGTCCATCTGTTTGAGGGTGATAACTAGTGCTTGGAGTGAGCATTGTACCACTGAACCTGAAAACTTCTTTCCAAAAGGTGTTTAGGAACTTGCTGTCCCTATCACTCACAATGTTTTTCAACAACCTATGCAATCTAAACACCTAATGGAAGAACAAATCTGCAACTTGAGCTACTGAAAATGAACTAGTAATTGCAAAGGAGTGAGCAAACTTGGTTAATCTATTAACCACAACATAGATACAGTCTTTGCCTTGAGTCTTAGGAAACCCCATGATGAAGTCCATCGATATGCTTTCCCATTTTTGATTGGGAATTGGTAGTGGTTGCAGCAACCCAGCTGGAAATGTATGTTCATTCTTGTTCATTTGGCAAGTGTGGCACTCCTTGATGTAGCGCAAGACCTCTTCTTTCAGGCCCTTCCAAAAAAATCTTTCCCGAATCTGCCCATAGGGCTCTAAATAACCTTGATGACTAGCAAGTGGAATGTCATGGAAAGTTTGCAAAATCTTCCTTTTGAGCTTGGATTCCGGTACCAGAAAGATTCTCCGTTTGTAGTGTATCAAACCATCAACCACCTGTACCTTTCATCATGAAAAGTACCTTCAACAATGTTGGTTGCAGACTAATTTTTGGCATAATCAGCAAGCAACAACTCCTTCCAATCAACAGTAAGCTCACACAATGAATTCAAATGAGGCCTTTTGGATAGTGCACCCGCCACAATATTGTTCTTGCCTTTGACATACTCAATGTCAAAGTCGTAAGCTTGAAGCTTACTCACCCACTTCTGCTGTCTTTGGTTCAAGTCTTTCTGATGCATAAAGTGCTTGAGGCTATTGTAATCCATTTTGGCAACAAACTTGCTCCCCACCAAATATTGCCTAAACTTAACCAATGCATGCATGATTACAAGCATCTCATTGTCATAGATGGAGTAAGTCCTCTCAACACCTCTTAGTTTTCTGCTCTCAAACACAATCGGATGTTTATCTTGCATCAAAACAGCACCAACACCTTCTCTTGAGGCATCACATTTCAGCTCAAATGGCTTGGTGAAATCTGGTATAGCCAAGTCTGGACATGAACTCATGATATTCTTGAACTTATCAAAAACCTCTTATGCCTTTTCTGACCAAAAAAAGGCTCCCTTTTTGGTGAGATCAGTAAGGGGAGCGACACTTTGTGAGTAACCTTTTACAAATCTTCTATAGAAGCCACAAAGACCCCAAAATCCCTTCAAGTGCGTCAAGTTCTCTAGAGGTGGCCAATACACAATTGCCTTGATCTTTTCTAGGATCAACCTTCACACCCTTAGCACTGATGATGTGGCCAAGGTAGAGCAGCTCCGTCATTTCAAATTCACATTTGGATTATTTGGAAAACAAACTTTCTGACTCCAAGATGCTAAGCACTTCCTCCAAGTGCTTGAGATGCTCTTCCCACGTTTTGCTGTAAATGAGGATATCATCAAAAAAAATTAACACAAACTTCCTCAACTGTTTCTGAAATATCCAGTTCATGCAAGACTGGAAGGTGGCTGCAGCATTAGTCAACCCAAATGGCATGACTAAGAACTCAAAGTGACCATAATGGCACCGAAATGCCGTCTTCTCAACATCTGATCCTCTCATCCGAATCTGATAATACCCCAATCTTAGATCAATCTTTGAAAAGAACTTGGCTCCATGCAGCTCATCAATGAGCTCATCTATCTAGGGAATGGGATACCGATTCTTGATTGTGCTTTGATTTAAAGCACGATAGTCCACGCACATGCGGATGGTGCCATATTTTTTCTTCACGAGCACAACTACTAAAGCAAATGGACTCTTACTTGGGCGAATAAAGCCCATCTCCAAGAGTTCCCTTATGTTCTTTTCAATTTCATCTTTTTGCTTCTTCGAATATCGGTACGGGGTTGTGATAATTGGCTTAGCCCCATCTTTAAGCTCGATGACATGCTTAGTTCCCCTTTCAAGAGGTGGCCCAAGAGGTAGATCAACAAAGACCTTACTCTTCTTAGTGAGGAAAGATTGAATATCGAGTGGGTAGTGCCTCTTTGTCTGAACTGGATCAGCTGGTAAAACCATACACTCCGCTGCCCACTCAATTTGATCATGTTAGATCAACCTCTCCATTCTTTTGAAGGACACTATCCGTGGACAACTTGATCATGTCAGATCAACCTCTCCATTCTACTGAAGGGCACTATTCGTGGACCTCCGTTGGAGATTCCTCTTAGCACCACCTTCTTTCCATCTGAATGAAACTTTAACTCCATGGTTTGCAAATTTAGAGAGATCGCAGCCATTGAATGCCAAGAACGACATCCGTATCTGTAATGTCCCCAATTTAGCCCTACGCTCTACAATTGGATTTAGCCTATTTCCGAAAACTCGTAGGCTAAGCAGAATGGAAAATTAGGGTTTCCTATTTTATAGGAGGTTTCAAATTCAATTTTGAGGGCTTGCACGTGTGTTTTTCTGATGCATGTCTAGTGTAGCTTTTTGGGTTTTTGAAGAGCATCAGGATGAAGTAACATGCATGTTAAAATAATGACATGCAATTTTGATTGATACCTTGCATGCAGGAAAGGTTTTTGGGTTTTTCTGGGTTTTCAGAGATCTCTAGGGTGGTGTGACATGCATTTGAATTTGACATCCTTTCCGGGCACTTACTATTTATAGTAAGTCATAATGGTTGCCTGGTTTGTGCTTAAAAGATATTTGGAAACACTTACTATTTATAGTAAGTCATGATATTGCTCAGTTGGCGTACAGATATGGTTTTGGCAAACTTACTATTTATACCAATATGTTATTTTTAATAAGTATATTTATAGCAGTATCACTCTAGCAGCAACTCAATCTTTTGCAGTTCAGTGTGGCCGATCAGTTTGGCTTTTTGTTGAGTTTGAAGTGAACTTACTATTTTTGGCAGTGGCTATTTTTAGTAAGTCTAATTTTGGTAGTATCATCATTTGCATTTCAACTCAAGTTATTATGCTATTTTTGGTAATCCTTTAGTTTCAATATTGGCATTGGTTTTGGTTATCTCCTTGGACTAAGTTTTATACTTAGTCAATTTCATGTTTTTAAGTTGTACCCCCATGCCTAGAAGTAATAACTTCATGTTGTTTTAAAGAGGGGACACTAAGGGGTCAAGTTGAGCATTTAATGATTTAATAAATGTTTTATTGTTGCAAATTGAAATGAACGCCTAAAGGGAAGGTGAATAATGTTTTATTTTTCAAAATAAAGTAAATGGTTAAAGGTGGCATCCCTTGGGAAGTTGAAGTGATTCAACTTTTTGAAATTCAAAGTATTTCATTTGCCCATTGAAACTTATATATTGCTGCATTTTGGAGAGCTGATCATGTGATCTTTGGAAAATATTGTAAAGTTATGCTGCTGGTTTGAAATCCAAAATCCGGTTAAGGGAAAGCTTAACAAGTTTACTCCATTCTTCGGGCCTGAAACTATGGCTCCCTAGATGTGATTTGAGAGTGTACTTCATCCAGAAGTACATATTGAGCATTACTGTGGAGTTTTGGTGAGATATTTCCAGTTTTCATGTTGCTGGTTATTGTTTGGCTGAAGGAGATTTTTATATAAAGCTTTTTGTATGAATTTAATTTGCTTCTAGGCATTGAAGCAATCTATTCCTAGGCTAAGAGCGATCTATTCCTAGGCTAAGGGTGACCCTCTTGGCAAAGATACAGATTTTATTTTGCAGATTTGAATTTTTAATGCAAGGTCGACCTCCCTAGAAGGCCGTACCAATGCTTAAATATTGGTGACCCATTGATGCAGTTTCAGTGATTGATTTTGGGTGCCATCCTCCTAGTATGCATTTGCAATTCATTTCAAAACATTTGGAGGTATTTTCAAAGGTGTTATGAGAATTTTGGTATTATTATTGATTGCTGGTTCAGAATTTCAATTTGTTGTTCTTCATATCAGATTTGCTTCAGTTCTGATTTTTGGTCTGTAATCTTCAGTAATTGAGAGATTATCAAGTGGGAGGTCATCTATCTTATTCTACTTTGTAAAGATTGTAATAACACTTGAAAATTGCAGTTGTCTTTCATTGTAAGACTGTAAACAGTAGTACTGTTCCAGTCATTTAACTTGCTGCATATTTTAGTGTCAATTCTCTCATATTGTAACCCTTGGATGGTTTACCGCCAATGTGGAGAAAGAACAAACTAATCTCTCATTTATCACCCATTGAAAAGTGGTGAATTCTCACTATTAAGTGGATGCCTGCTACAGCGGATGAATTAGTTTAGAATTGTAATGTTCTTTCCCCCCACTAATTAAGTGGTAGCGTGGAAATCTCTCATGGCTGGTTCACCACCTATTTACATTCCAGTTTGTTTAATTACTCCACCATATGTTAGCACCTCGCCTTCTCAAGGATCTTTTGTGCACATTCTTGGTGTTGAGTTTAGATTCTCTCTCTCTCAGTTGTAATCATTTCAATTATTGAATCAATAGATCCTAGGGATCCTCTAACCATATGCCCACTCCTCCTCCTTAAGTGGTTTTAGGGCGCATTCTTGGTTAGAGTTCTTTTCTGCATCGTTTTGGTTTAAGCTAACCTTAACAGGTGCTTGGTTACATTGTATTTGATATTGAAAATCAAGAAAAAATTGAGAGGGTATCTTTTAGTGGTATCAGAGTTTGTTTTCCTACCATCTTGTGAGTTTTCAGTGCTTCAGTTAATCAGATGAGAGTCAGAGAAGACTGATACTACATCAGAAAGCATAACAGAGTTTAGTTTCAGCTTCAAAAGTTTGAAAGTTGACACCTTTTCAGAGGTTTGTGAAACCTTGTCTTTTCAGAATAAGGTATGGCTAGTGAAGAAGAAAGGAAGTTGGCAGAGACTCTCTTTTTGGTTGGAAAGAGACTTGGCAAAGAATTTCAATCAAGAGGAAATGAAGAGACTATTCTTCATTTGTTAGAACAATGTCTGAGACAAGTGAGGCCATCACCTTTGGAGGAAATGCAGTTGGCTTTAGCTCCTGCAATGAATTTTTTGAATCAGCCCTATTGGTTGGGGCATTTTGATGAAGAAACCAAGCTACTGATTTCTTCTTATTTCATGGAGATAATAAGAATTGTAATTCCCCAGTTGCCCAATGATGATGAAACCATGAAGATCATATTAAAAATGATAGTGGAAAGTTTTCAAGATTTGGATGAAACTGATAGTAGTTTGTTTCTTAGAAGAGCAGCTGTTTTAAAGACATTTTCTGAAGTTAATACTTGCATCTTATTGATAGAATTGAAGATGGAGAATCAGATTTATCACTTATTTATCTTTTCACCTCGACTTGGAGTGAGTAGGAAGAGGGGGTGTTTGCAGCTGTTAAAAATGTTCTAATTGACACCATCAAAGAAGCTGATACTCTTCCCGAAAGTGTTCAAGTCTTTCTCAAGAATGCCTTTGAACGAGAAGAGCAGATTTCTCCAACTGCTGATTTGTTAGTCAAAGAAATTTTCAGTCAATGTGAAGAAAAATTGAAGCCATTTTTGAAGAAGACTGTTGAGGACAAATAGGAGATTTCCGAAGCTGAAGAGGAGGATGAAAGTTGGAATCCCTTCGAATTCATAGCAAATGTTCAAGGAGTTTCCATTTATCCTACAGTAGAGAACGATGAATCAACGGGTGTTAAGGAGCCTCAAGTTGAAAATCCAAGAGAAGAACTTCTAGAAACAAGAGTTGACATGGAGTTGCATGATGAGATCAGAAGTGCAGATCCAAATGAAGGAGAAGTTCGGTTGGTAGAAGATATGTGTTCAACCAGCGAATTGCCTTTTCACAATTTGGGAGAATGCTGGTTTGAAAGCCAAGAGAAAGAGGAAGTTGAAGTCTCTTCCCACTACAAAGTTGATTTGATCGACTCCCTTGAATCATGTGTAGAAAATAATGTGGAAAGAGATGTTTCTAGTAGTCATAAGGCAGATTTCTCTTCACCTGAAAACAAGCTAAGGCAAAAAGCTAAGGAATTGGAAGGCACTATGGATGGAATGATGAAGAGTGTCCATCACATGCGAGACAAGTTGGGGAGTGCAGCTCAAACGATTTTTGAAATCTTTGTCCATCAAAGTTGTTCTACATCATCTCAGTCAGCATATGAAGATTGCAGTTCAAGCTCACAAACTGCTGAAAATGGAATTCAAGTTTTGTCACTGTTTGATGAATTGCATTAGCATGTTGAAAATTTGATTTATGTTGTGCCTAGAGGAGAAGATGTATGTTGCATTTCCATTGCTGATATGAAGTTCACTAAGTTTGCCTTGGAGGAAATCAAATCAAGTCTTTTGCACATCATTCGTGTTAAAGACAAAGTGGCCAAAATTGCCGACAAGGCATTGGAGTGTAACGAGCTCACCAAAGCCAAGTTGCAAGAAGTGTATGAGACTCTAATTGAAGCAGAGAATCAGATTTCTGCTGTTCAATATTCATGGGAGCAAGAAAACAAAAGAAGAGTCAAGGAGCTTCAGGTAATTCTTGATGAGCTTGATCTCATACAAGAAACATATAATTTGGAATGCTGTCCCGAGAAATCGAAGCATTCAAATTCTCATCATCAAGTTTTTTAGGCTTTTGACAATTTGTTGTATGAAGAAGGGGCTAATAAGGTTTATGTAAATCCTCCTTTTGATATTGATGAAGGAATTGCTTCAGAGATTACAGAAGGAGGAAACTTGAATTTGTCTTCCAGCGTTGGAGAGTTGATACGAGAGTTGCCTGAAGTTGAATCTACTGTTGCTCCTAGTGCACCCACTCAGCAAGAATTGGTAACTCTTGGAACACAAAGAAATGAAGACATTCTTATTGTTCATCAGCAAAGAGTTGATGGTCATGATGATGAAGGTTTTATTTAATTTTTGATGAGGATGCTTGTGAGACTCTTGTCAGATTTTAGTTCATCACCATCTTCTCTTAGAGTGATAGATTTCATAATTGTATTTGATGAAGGGTTCATGGAATCTTTCCGACAAATCATGACACAAGATTCTGGATTCAATTTCTTCAATGAACATAGGATGGTTGATTACTTCTTGGAGTTTCAAGAAGCGTCAATTCAAATGGAACGAGCAAATCAGAGGATTCGTGTGAGAGCAGTTCTCCGTCTGAGAAGTAGTTCTTCATGGCTGTTAGTTTGGGATCCTGGCATTACTTGGCAAGAAGGTAATAGTGTAAATTTAATGGGGGATAAACCGGCATATAATATTCAGAAGGTAGTTGTGACCATTTGCTTATGTGTTGGGAAATGCCTTCAATTGAAAATCAGTATTTGGGATCTCAAGTATATTCTTATGAAGAATGGAATGCGTAAAAAGAAGGATGGATGGAGAGATAAGTGTCGAAATTTCAGTTTTATGTTTGCTGCCTCCTTTTTTTGTCATTGGTTCTTTATTTCTGTTCATAAATTGGTGTTCTGGGATGGAAATATGATTCGAAGATGGTTTGTAGTGGCATTGGGTCCTTCGATAAGGGTGCCACCAGCCTTGTTTGTGAGCAGTTATGCTTATCTTATTAAATATTTTTCATGTTGCAGCTGTTGCTTATTGTTTGGGATGCTGATTTTTTATAAATCAGATTTCAAATTGTCTAAATCAGACCTGTTAGTTGGTTGGTGTTTCCGTTTTCTGACCTTCCAGTCTACTATTAGGACTGATTTTGAGCCTCAAATGAGAAAAGGATTGTTACAGTGCAGCCAAAATTCATGTATGGGATGTTCTCTAATGTTCAACAGTGGCCTTCTCTGTGTTTTCTCCTATACCAGTGTTTGGGGCAACAAGTTAGAAACTGATTTGGTTCACCAGTTGGAGATTCATGAGGTGGAATTTGTAAGTTTTTCATAGAGTCATCTCAATTATATCAGTTTTTTTCAAAGAAGACATTATACATCTTCACAGATTTTTGAGGATGTGATGGGAGATCTCTTGCAAGGAGTTGCTCTTTCCTTTGCAAGAAGTGTTGGAAGAGTCACATATGTTGTCATGACTCTGCTTGGTGCTATGAGGAGTTATGATATGGAGCATGCTTTTGAATTGAGAAAATTATTTTCCTTATTGCTCAGGAATGTGTTAGATTGTGGGATTGTTGTTTTTGACTCCTTAGAGTTTACAGGGCATGAGATGCTGCAGGATTATGATTTCAGTTCCTTCAAGACAATCAGTTTAAGCCATGTGTTTGGAAGGAGTACAGAGCAATCTTGGGATATTGGTCATGTTTATGTGATCAATATGGCACAACGTCAGTGTGGTGGGTCTATACAGAGATGGATTTGGCACCCTGGGATCCTACTTGGCGTAGTAAGGATCAAATTGTTTTTTTGGAGTGTGGTGGCATTGCTTGAGGACAAGCAATTTTGGGAAGGGCGGACTGTAACGTCCCCGATTTAGCCCTACGCTTTACAATTGGATTTAGCCTATTTCTGGAAACTCGCAGGCTAAGCAGAATGGGAAATTAGGGTTTTCTATTTTATAGGAGGTTTCAGATGCAGTTTTGAGGGCTTGCGTGTGTGTTTTTTTGACGCATGTCTAGTGGAGCTTTCTGAGTTTTTGAAGAGCTTCAGGATGAGGTAACATGCATGTTAAAATAATGACATGCAATTTTGATTGATACCTTGCATGCAGGAAAGGTTTCTGGGTTTTTCTAGGTTTTCAGAGATCTCTAGGGTGGTGTGACATGCATCTGAATCTGACATCCTTTCCGGGCACTTACTATTTATAGTAAATTATAATGGTTGCCTGATTTGTGCTTAAAAGATATTTGGAAACACTTACTATTTATAGTAAGTCATGATACTGCTCAGTTGGCGTACAGATGTGGTTTTGGCAAACTTACTATTTATAGCAATATGCTATTTTTGGTAAGTATATTTATAGAAGTATCACTCTAGTGCAACTCAATCTTTTGCAGTTCAGTGTGGCCGATCAGTTTGGCTTTCTATTGAGTTTGAAGTGAACTTACTATTTTTGGCAGTGGCTATTTTTAGTAAGTCTAATTTTGGCAGTATCATCATCTGCAGTTCAACTCAGGTCATTATGCTATTTTTGGTAATCCTCCAGTTTCAATATTGGCATTGGTTTTGGTTATCTCCTTGGACTAAGTTTTATACTTAGTCAATTTCATGTTTTTAAGTTGTACCCCCACGCCTAGAAGTGATAACTTCATGTTGTTTTAAAGAGGGGACACGAAGGGGTCAAGTTGAGCATTTAATGATTTAATAAATGCTTTATTCGTGCAAATTGAAATGGACGCCTAAAGGGAAGGTGAATAATGTTTTATTTTTCAAAATAAAGTAAATGGTTAAAGGTGGCATCCCTTGGGAAGTTGAAGTGATTCAACTTTTTGAAATTTAGAGTGTTTCATTTGCCCATTGAAACTTATATATTGCTGCATTTTGGAGAGTTGATCATGTGATCTTTGGAAAATATTGTAAAGTTATGCTGCTGGTTTGAAATTGAGAATCCGGCTAAGGGAAAGCTTAGCAAGTTTACTCCATTCTTCGGGCCTGAAACTATGGTTCCCTAGATGGTGATTTGAGAGTGTACTTCATCCAGAAGTACATATTGAGCATTACTATGGAGTTTTGGTGAGATATTTCCAGTTTTCATGTTGCTGGTTATTGTTTGGCTAAAAGAGATTTTTATATACAGCTTTTTGTATGAATTTAATTTGCTTATGGGCATTGAAGCAATCTATTCCTAGGCTAAGGGCGACCCTCTTGGCAAAGTTATAGATTTTATTTTGCAGATTTGAATTTTTAATGCAAGGTCGACCTCCCTACAAGGCCGTACCATTGTTGGAGGTGTCTTGGAGTTCGTGCTTAAATATTGGTGATCCATTGATGCATTTTCAATGATTGATTTTGGGCGCCATCCTCCTAGTATGCATTTGCAATTCATTTCAAATCATTTGGAGGTATTTTCAAAGGTGTTATGAGAATTTTGGTATTATCATTGATTGCTGGTTTAGAATTTCAGTTTGTTGTTCTTCATATCAGATTTGCTTCAGTTCTGATTTTTGGTTTGTAATCTTCAGTAATTGAGAGATTATCAAGTGGGAGGTCATCTATCTTATTCTACTTTGTAAAGATTGTAATAACACTTGAAAATTGCAGTTGTCTTTCATTGTAAGACTGTAAACAGTAGTACTATTTCAGTCATTTAACTTGCTGCATATTTTAGTGTCAATTCTCTCATATTGTAACCCCTAGATGGTTTACCGCCAGTGTGGAGAAAGAACAAACTAATCTCTCATTTATCACCCACTAAAAAGTGGCGAATTCTCACTATTAAGTGGATGTCTACCGCAGCGGATGAATTAGTTTAGAATTGTAATGTTCATTCCCCCCACTAATTAAGTGGTAGCACGAAAATCTCTCATGGCTGGTTCATCGGCTATTTACTTTCCAATTTGTTTAATTACTTCACCATATGTTAGCACCTCGCCTTCTAAAGGATCTTGTGTGCACATTCTTGGTGTTGAGTTTAGATTCTCCCTCTCTCTCAGTTGTAATCATTTCAATTATTGAATTAGTAGATCCTAGGGATCCTCTGACCATATGCCTGCCCCTCCTCCTTAAGTGGTTTTAGGGCGCATTCTTGGTTAGAGTTCTTTTCTGCATCGTTTTGGTTTAAGCTAACCTTAACGGGTGTTTGGTTACATTGTATTTGATATTGAAAATCAAGAAAAAATTGAGAGGGTATCTTTCAGTATCGCCAATGCTGATAACGTAGAATTCATCTTTGACTTCATGGTTACCCAATTGCAAGGACATGTTGGAAACCTTTTAATTGCAAGAAATATGAAACCCATTTGCCACCATGACTTTGAATCCTTCGAACTCTTTAGTCTTGAGTCCTCTTTTTGCAACCACTCCTTCATTAATGAAATTGTGTGTTGCTCCAGTATCAATCAAAGCAACAATATGATGCTTCCCAATCATGCCACGAATTTTGAAAGATTCATTCTTTTGAAAACTAGTAAGTTGTACAAATGTGTCCCCACCTCCTTGCTCATCCTTAGACTCAAGATTTTTTTCTTCTTTACTTTCAGCAAAATCAGACTGCTGCTCCGAGTGATCAGATTTTGATCCAAATTCAGAATAGCCCTCCATGTGGTTAGAATGACCTCTTCCATAGAATCTATGTCCTTTTGACCAAGGTTCTTTGCAAGTGTAACATTTCCCTTCTTTTCTAAGCTTCTTACGGCGCTCATCATCCATCTTAGAAGGAAGCTTCTTATGCTGATTTGAAGAATGCTTTTTATCACGCTTATGAGGGAAAGGCTTGGACATAAACTTCGGCCTAGGGGCGGACAACTCCATGCTTCTAGCTTTCTTAATGGCTTCATCAAGGCTTGGTGGGTCAAAAGCCTTTACCCATCCCTTTAACGGTTCCATCAAACCTTCTAAAAATAGCACAACTAGCCTCCTTTCTGTGATGTTGGGCACCATCACGGAAAGTCTTTGGAAGTCTCCAACGTATGCTTCCAACGAGCTATGTTGTTTCAGTTGTGCAAGCTGCCTAAACTTCACCTCAAGATCTTTAGTATCAAATCTTTCAATCAACTTGTTGGTGAACTCTTCATACGTACAAATGAGGTCGTGTGTGGCCAAGAGTGACCAAGCCATGGTACCACCATTCGTGGGCTGCTCCTTCCAAATGCAAGGTTGCAAACTTTATGGTGTCCTCTTTTGGCATAGGTCTCAAAGATAGGTAGTTGTCAAGCTTCCGCACCCACGACTTGGCTGTACATGCATCACTTCCATCAAAATAGGCCAATGTCACCTTGCCAAGGGCTTGTTGATAGTCAATTCTAGGACCCATAGGAGCATGGTATTCAATTCTTCCACCATTTCTTCTATTTATGTGATTCATGAATTGATCGAAGGACCATTGGTCTCTAAGATCAGGAGGTAAAGTGGCATACTCCATGTAATCTTGTCTTGCATCATCTGCAAAAGGTATTGCGGCCTTAGCTTGTGGTTCTTCCCTCTGTGTGAATGTAGGGAAAAGTGGTCTAGAGGCTAATCCTCTAAAGGTGGTCTCATGTTGACCAATAGGTCTGTGTCCCCCATTGCTATTGTTCCCATTGACACCACTATTTTCTCCAACAGTGTTGTTTTGATTTTGGGGCTGATTCCAAATCACTTGTTGATCCAATTTTGCTAGCAAGCATGGCATCATATCTAACATATTGTCAAACTTCTTTTTTGCTCTAACATCGCTTTCCTCCATGGTGAGTCTAGGACCTTCTAACATGTTTTCAACTGTTGTTCTATCAACTTCAACTGCTTTACCAGTCTCCCTCAAAGCCTCTAAAGGTGTCTTTGCCTTTGGAATGGGTGGATTCTGATTCTGATTTTTGGCGTGCCCTCTGGTGTAGTATCTAGCTTCTCTGTCACTCATCTGACAATTGAACTTTGACTTTCACAGGATGGCAGAATCTTGGCTCTGATAGCACTGGAATGTACCCCTTATAATTTTTTCAAAGTTTAACAACACTTAAACAGCGGCACCCGTTAGTGTTAGCCAAAATCTCAAAGCAATACTAGAAAGTAACCCTACGCCAAGGATGTACACCAGGATCCCAATGTTGGGCAAGGTGTGAGCATATGGCGCCGGGGATCGTTAGCCTTCAAACTGAAAGAAGTACAATGTTGGAAAGTAAAGATTATGCAACTTGACCACGTATTTCAACGGGAGTGAGTTGACAGCACAACCGATTAGCAGTATGAATGCAAGTACAAAAAGTAAATGGATGGCTCAGCCAATCAAAGTTATGAATATTGAAAGTAAAGAAGGGCGGCAAGCCAACCCCAGTACAAAATGCAAGACGGCGAGGCCTGTCTCTTCCACTAAAAGTGGGAATTACAATGTAACTTAGCAAGATATGAATGATAGCTGAACAATACTACTATAACAACTTTACAATGAGATAGAATCCTGCAATAATCAATTGTTAGATGTGCCAATGAAGCTGCAATTGTTATTATATGATTCCCAAGCATCAAGGACCCTCCAACTAAGGAAAAACACACCAAAATCTCAACTACTGCAAACTGAAATACCAGACCAACAAACTGTAATATCAGACCAGCAACACTGAGACCCACTAAAATACTTGCAACTCACTCCAAACTCACTCAAATGACTTGAAACGAAAGCCAAAAGCTTCCTAGGAGATAGGCGCCCAAATCCCAATCAACACACTGCAACAAAAGTTCATATATTATTTTGCACAAATCCCAAGACAACTCCAGAAAGGTACGACCCTCCAAGAAGGGTGACTTCTCAAGATAAAATCAGAAACTTCATTAAAAAATCTGCAAATTCACCAGTAGGGTCGCCCAAGACATAGAAATGGAACTAACAACTACCCAAAACCAATAAAAATTCACTCTATGACCTGCACGCAAAAACGAATTTTAGCTAGACTAGACCAGAAAACTCAAAAATGATCATAATCAGCAAAGAACTCCATTACAATAACTCAATCTGTTCCTCTGAGTAAGAAACAGTCATTTCACTTAGTTAGTTGCTATCTTTCAAGCAAGAAACCAAGCCCAAGCTAGGAGGTATGCATTCCTCGAAGCAAACCACTCACCATTTCAGCAGCGTAACGTTATAATTTCTTCATGGATGAGAAATGAAGAACAAGTGCCTCCTTTTATAGACTTTGAGAAGGTTCTTCAGAAGCTTCTAGAAAGTGCGCCCAAAACCCTGGAGCTTATTTGAATTTAAAATGACTTTATTTCCCTCCTTCATGGTGACGTCCCAACTCAAGAAGAAAGAAGATTATTAATAAAATTAACACCCTTCTCAAAAGTTGCGTCCAAACTCCCAAGGGAATTTTTGAACTTTAGAATTATTTAATCAGCCTCTTGATGAGGCGTCCACCCTCAAAATTCCCCTTTTTAAAACAACATAAAGTTATAATGCTAGGCCAAGGGGTTATAAAGTAAAATATAACATTATAACTATAAATAATTCATTTCTCCCAAAAATTGCTCCTTAAGGCCAAAACCAAAATTACTCACTGCACTACCAGAAGTGGAAAGCTCACTACTGCTAACTGAAATACTGCTAAAAATAGAATTTACTAAAAATAGTAAATTTTGAAAAGTTGTCCAAATGCCTTGCAAGCCATATCATCGTGAAGCAATCTGAAAACCCAGAGAGAATTTGCCATCCAAAATCCAAAACTCCATATGCAATCTTTAGAAAAAAAGCTGAAACATCCTCCTAGAAGATAGGAAACCTTAATTTCTGCTTCCGACTAGACTATGGGCCTCCGGAATAGGCTAACGGCCAACAATGTTGATCAGTGCTGAGAAGGGGACATCACATCTATATCTCTCAAAGCATTAACCCTTATTTTCAAATCATCTCGAATCCTCTGAGCCTCCAACCTATCCAGTTCAACCTTAAACTCATTTACTTCTTTTAGAAGCTCTGCTTCCCTTGAAAATTCAGTTTTCTTTTCAAATCTAACTACATTTGGAGAATCTTCATCATCTTCAGCCTCTACACCATCTCTCAGATCGTCAAATCCACTTGCAATAGTATCTTTATACCAATAAGGACCTTCGTCTTGCTTTACGGGAGATAAGACATGATCAACAAAATTATTATCCCTAGGGTTAATTGCCAGGGGATTTACTTGAGAAAAGAACCTTCCGTTGATATCATTCTCTATTCGTAACCTTTCTTTTTCCTTTTCAAGACCGTTAAGGACTTCATGGTATTTAGGTCCCATCCCAAGCATTATTATCTTTATCTAACCCTAGTCTATTGATAGGTTCATCAATGTTACCATTAAATGATTTGTTCCTATCACTAGTATTTTCCTTTTGCTTTGAGGAACTAGAGTCAAGAGTGGAAGGCCTACCTAAATTCTTAGCTTTCCAAGTCAGTTCATCTTTCTACAAATAGCCTGCCAGTTTCTTTTGTGGATCATTTTGAAATTGAGATCTTCTACCGTCCATGTTTGTTGCTATTACACAATGTCATCAGTTAACCTTTGACAAAGTTGCCACCCTAAGAAGGGAAAGTAATTTAATAGATCTCACAACACTGTTGGGAAGATATTGGATGTAGAGAATTTAGGCTCTAACCTACAATAAACTATTGAACTCCCTCGCAAAGTCGCTAATATGTTGGTTCCCCAACATGTATTCTAGTAACTCTTTAAGACTTACCTAATATTATGCTCAAAGTTGTTGGAAGTTAGGCCAATGAACAAGAAACACTTTCAATAGTGTTTTTCTCTACACTTCATGCTCTACAAAACCTAGGTGGGTTTCCCTTTGACACTGAGTGTAGATACGCTACAATTCAATGATTAGTGCCTAGCAAATTAACTCTTGTATACTTATGACAAGGATTTGTGAATTTTATCTTAAAACATGTAAGCTCCTTGTGATCAATTTGTTTCAAATACAAGAATTCAAACAATAACATGAAACAAATAAAAATCTGGTTTAAGGCTTATCATTTTAAAATCAATTATAAGGCTATGGGGAAAACAAAGATTGATCGGTGCCTATTTAGGGTTAAAAAGTCACTACAACATACGTATTCATTTCATAACATGTAAATAATAAATATACTTCAATGGTCACTCATGAATTATTATCTTGTAACAATTCGACCTCTACAAAAGGCTAACAATGTGATACTACTTCAAAATCCATTTTGTGATAGCAACGATTTTATTATTTTCAATGAAAGAAATTACAATGCTCCTTGAGCAAAGACTAACAATGAAAGCAATACAAATGCAACAAATGCGCATTGATGAATTTGACAATCCTTGATTATTTTGTTCAAAAAATTATTGTATCACACTGGAGATGACACACATGAAAGCATGTATTCATATATGCTTCAGATCAAAGTATGCAGTGTTATTACATAAAATTGCATTGTTATGGACTATATTACCTAGAAAACAAAACACAAAACAATTTTATCTCTCCCCAAAAATCCTCTCAAACGCCTCAGAACCTTTTCCCCCACCCTTGATTGATGACAAATCTTCCTTTTTAAAAGGCCAAAGATAACCTTGCAAGTCGTGAGAAGAAGTGTGCCTTGAGTCTAACAAACAGTACATTGAGTGCAACTTCCTGTGAGAACTTGGAGTCTTTGTTAGCAACAACATGCCATAGTTTATTTCTGTAGAAAAACTTGGAGATATGTGCTATTAATCCTCTCATGCAGGCACTAGTTCCAAGTTATGGTGTGAAATCATGCATTGCATACCTCAATCTGCAGTTTTGGAGCATTATCAACACTTGTTAGTGGCACAAAACGCGTCCTCTAAAGAAATTGCAGAAATTCATGCCCTTCTGCACCATTTTGAAAATTCATGATATTCAGAATTGCAGAAATCTCAAGGTCACTTGGATATTGCGGGAATTTCAGGACTTTTGGACATTTTCCAAACACAATCAATTTCTTGCAATTGTTTGAAGACTTGATGAAAACTTGCTAAACGAATGCAATTGCAGAGATTTAGGATGGGTTGGAAATTGCGAGGATTTTTGCATGAAGTGGATGTTGCAAAGATTTTGGGGTGAAGTGGATGTTGTAGAGATTTTGGGGTGAAGTGGATGCATCCCTAATGAGGTTTAAGTTCCGCAATAGGACGTGTTGGTAGAAGAAGTGAAGGAAAAAGGATAGTGGAGAATTGATGGGCTCAGGGACATTGCGAAAGTTTACAGACCTATAGGATATACTTGGAGTAGGGTTGAAATTCCGCAATAGGGGAAATGGGTGAGTATTGAAAGCAAAAAGGGGTTGAAGAGGATGTTTGGAGGAGTTAAGGCATCCAAATCATGCCTGAAACACATAATATCCCATTGCAGATGAAAAATCCACAGTTGAATAACTTTCGTAGTTTTGCTTGAAACTTCTTCAAACTTGAAACATGACATCTCAAACACTAGGAAAATAATTGCATAACTTTCACAATTTTGATCAGTCTTTCCCCAAATTTGAAACATGGCATCCTTGACTCTAGGAAAATCGCACAATTGCATAACTTTAACAATTTTGGTTGGATTTTGCTCAAATTTGAAACAAGACATCCTTAATGCTAAGAAAATCTCGCAATTGCATAACTTTCACAATTTTGGTTGGGTTTTCCTCAAATTTGAAACAAAGATAACCAAATCGGTTGTTCTAAAAGATGGGACTCTTAGCGACCTTAACACTTCGACAAATATTTGGCTTTTCAATTTGGGTACTTAGGCCAAAATGGGGGTATGAGTATAATGACTAAAACACCAGCTAAACATCACAAACCCACAAAAAACTTTCTTAGATTGGTTATACATGATGGGAAATGAGATGGGGATATGAAAACTTGCAAGACCTAACACTTGCTATTCCATCATTGCTATGGAACTTGTGCTCCTTAGTGGTGTTTGCTTTGCATTTTATCCTACAATAGTTACTTATTCCACAATTAGTGCAAAGAAGAAACCTACATTTTTATTCAACACATCCATTCTTCTTGCAACTGTAACAAAAGATGGACTCTTTACCATGTTTATCCACATCACTTTGACCTCGCGGGGCTTGGTTAGTGGTGAAGTAGGTGGAGTGGAATGTCCCCATTTTCTCCTTTTCATCTTTTGGAATGTCATACTTTGCTTCTCCCTTCTTTGAAGGTGTCCTCATCCTTGAAGACTCTTGTTTGTCCTTTTGAAGTAGAGTTTTTCTCTTATCTACTTGCTTGGATTGTTGCTCATTCTTTGAAGGCAACCTACAATCCTTTTGAGGCTTTACAAAAATAATATTAGAGGAGTTTTCACCGCCCTTGGGCTGTCTTTGGTTTTTACATGGTGTAGATCCCTTCTTTGAGCTTTCTAAAATTTACATACTTCCATAACCAAAGGCCCTCATGTAGTGGTCTTTTCTTTATAATGATTGGTTGAAGTTTCATTGACCATCATTGCTAAGTTGTTTTCCATGATAGCCCGTCCTTGCTAGCAACTTGGACCTTATACCTTTGGTATGCCTTTCAAACTTGCTAGTGGAATTATCAGGTTTGAAACCATTGAAGAAAACATGCTCATGGGTGTTTTCCATGCTTCATTTCCTGTTTGTTCTTCTTGAGTAGGGACTTTTTCACTCTTTCTTGTAAAGAATTCATTTGTCACCATCAACTCTTGTTGCATTTGCTCAAGGATTCCTATAAAGAATTCAATTTGGTCCTCCTTATAAGCTTGCAAATTTTCAATTCTTTGCCCCAAATGTTGTACTTTCTCTCAAAGAGCTTTGTTCTCTGCCCACATTTTCTCATGGCTTTTGTGGAGATCTTTAAGCTTCTTTTGAGATTTTGTCATGGCTGTACCTTGAAAACAGCAGCCTGCAACACCTTGTGGAGAATCTAGAAAAATGGTCATACACAAAATCCTTTATGTTTCATCCAAAAACTACCTACAAGCCTCAATGCACTTGTGGCTCTAATACCAATTGATCTATAAGTTCCTCCTCTTTCAAGTAAAAATCATGAATCAAACAATTAAAATTAATGTACATAGGGAGGGATTAAAGTACCGATGTAAACATAAATGGACTGAAATAAAGAAATGATGCCACACACAATATTTATCCTAAGAAACATCAATGAAGAGGGAAAATCCTTGATGGTAGTGTCAAATGCTCTTTTACTAGAATGTATTGCTCAAATAAACAAGTATAGATACTAGATATTAGTTCTGTCAAGTCTATTTCTCTTGTTTCAGCTTGTTCTTCACCTCCTTGTTGCGACAACAACTGCAATTCAACTCCCTCTTTGTCTTGGGCTATCAATGTCTTCTTATAGAGTGCTAGAAGACTCCAAACATGTGTTAAAACTTAGAGAGTCCTCTTCCATGGAATTCAAAGAGATTGGGTCAGCTGGGATGTTTCACATTCTAGTTTCTTGTGTCAGGACAAAACTACCCCTTCCTGTTGACCAATGGTTTCATTTTTTTCATGGCATTTTTGAAGTTGTCCCTTGTTTGAAGTTGATGGTTTCAAAATCATTGCTTGATAAAAATTAACTTTTGTACCGAAGTTGTTTGGGGGTGATTTAAATGCCTAGAACTTGCTAAAGTGATTTAATTTGATAACGAGCTTTCCTCTTGTTGCAAGGTGTGTGCCCTTGGTCTCCTTGTGTTGTGCAACAGAGTGCTCAAGTTTGTGACATGGCTTAACCGCTTCTCGTTGATTCATTAACTCTGGCGGTTGTATCGGGCATTAACAAGTCGATCTTTTGGTGCAACGGCAACCGTCTGTGCAACAATAGGTATCAGAGCTTGGGTCATGAGTTTGAACCCCTCGCTTGTGCTGGGGGGAGGATTGTTGCAAGGTGTGCACCCTTGGTCTCCTTGTGTTGTGCAACGCAACGCTCGGGTTTGTGACATGACTTAACTGCCTCCCGTGGATTCATTAACTTTTGCGGTTGTATCAAGCATTAACAGGTCGATCTTTTGGTGCAACGACATCTATCTGTGTAACACCTCCTAGATCCTATTGTGACCTTTTCACACATCACCCCATTCAAGATGGGGACCCCCCTAATTTTTGCTCCATTCTAGTCTTTTGGCTTTGGTTTTCCGTCTCTCTCTCTCTCTCATCCGTCTATCCTTCCGAGGATGTCCCATCATTTGACCTAGGTTGAAATTATGGCTAAGTCTGTGAAATTAGGGTTTTTATCCTTCAGGCTTGTTTGAGGTCAAATCGAGTTATCAAAGTAAAATCTGAGCTTGGTACAACGATCACAATGCTTCAAGCAGTATCCCATTAAATTTTCATTGAATTCGGACGACTTACTATTTATAGTAGGTGCTCAATCTAAGGTCTTCTCCTCAGAATTTTGGAATTCTAACTGCTTCAACACATTCAGGAAACTTCAAGGTACTTGCACATAAAATTTGAGCATATTTGGACAACGTGCTATTTTTAGCAATTTAGGCTTCAAGAGCCAGTTTGAGGGCTTGCATGTGGGCTTTTTCAATGCATGTTTGGAGAATCTTTCTGGGTTTTTCAAGACCTTCGCGGTGATATAACATGCAAGCTAGGATGAGGACTTTCAGCAAGTCAAGCTTCAAAGGCTATTTTTAGGGTCGGCATGCAGGATTTTCCAATGCATGTCAGGATATTCTTTATGGGTTTTTCAAGAGCTTCGCAACGAAGTGACATGCAAACAAAATTGATCATTTTTCAGGGGCTTACTATTTTTAGCCAGTGCCCGCGTATGGACCAGTTTTCTAGGTTTTTCTGGGTTTTTTTAGATCCCTCGGGCAGTTTGACATGCAAACTCATCCGACAGCTAATTGGTCACTTTCAGACACTTACTATTTTTGGTAGGCACACTCCAGCAGCTCCCCAGCACTCTAGTTTCATAGGCAGAGCAACATGCAACAGGATTCTAGTCAAACAAAGGTCGTTTGAGGTGCGTGCAAGTCAAATTAGGGTTTCCACTTTTATGCCTAAAAATAGGGGGTGAAATACAGAAGTTGTCAAAGAAAAGTCCCCCATCAGGGTCTGCATCTTTCGGGCAACCTACTGGCATAATTTGAACGAGATCGGAATACTTACTATTTTTAGTAAGTCACTTCATGGCTATAAATAGCAAGTTTGTGCCAGAGGCAGGTGTAAACAAGACACTTAAATCATCAAGATCATGTAGAATAAGTTTTAGGTCAAACAAAGTTGCAGAAGTTAGGCAATTTTAGGGTTTGCTAAAAATAGCAAGAGGGCTAAAAATAGCAGATAAGGTCGGGCAACAGGTATAAACAAGGTAGCAAGGCCACTAAAGGTATATCATGCCAACTCCAGGTTCAAAACAGGTAAAAGCCATGGAAATTCACACTTCTCCAAAATATACTGAAAATAGAATGGCAAGAGGTAGCTAAGGTGTCAAAAATTTCTAAGTCCACAGATGGAAACTGGCAGGACAAGAGGTGAAATGCGCCCTTGGCATAGAGGAGGCTTTAAAAATTCTAAGTGTTGGGAAATTCCTTCTCCCTACCCCAAATGCACCCAAGGTATAAGAGGATGTTGATAAAAAATGCTAAGTATAAAAAATTCCTTCACACTGCCTCATATGTGCCCAAGGCACAAGAAAGTTCCTTCTCCCTACCCCAAATGCGCCCACAAGGAGAGAAGACATGGCAAAAAGTTTCTAAGGCGTGGGAATTCCCTCACACACCCTCAAATGCACCCAAGGCTCAAGAAAATTCCTCCTCATAGGGTGAAATGCACCCAAGGCTCAAGCAAATTCCTCCACCACATAGCAAATGTGCCCAAGGCTCAAGCAAATTCCTCCACCACATAGCAAATGCGCCCAAGGCTACAAGGAAGGCGTGGTTTGAGAAAGTTTCTAAGTATGGGAGATTTCCTCCTCATACCCCTATATGTGCCCTTGGCATTAGGCCTAGTAAAATGCACCAAAGCTTGAAGAAAGTTCCTCCTCCCTATGTGATATACGCCCAAGGTGTGGGCAAGGTTGTAAGAAATTTCTAAGGCACAAACAAGTTCCTCCTCATAGGGTGAAATGCGCCCTCAAAGCAAGGAGTGGAGAATATTGAAAATTCCAAGTGTTGGTGGATTTCCTTCTCCACCCCCTAAATGCGCCCTTAGGTGGAAGTTGACACATGAATATGCGCCCTTGTTTGTGGGGGGCGGAATGAGACAAGATTTCTAAGGCGTGGAAATGCCTAAGGTTTGAAATGGAAGCATGATAGATGAAATGCGCCCTTCAAGGGTAAGACAAAATTTAAATTTTTTTCTAAGGCATTTTCTAAAGTGAAGATGAGAAGTACACCTAGAAGAGGTAACATTAAAATTTCTAAGTGCTAGGTGATATGCGCCCAAAAGCATGAAGGGAATTTCTTCAGGAAATCAAGAAAAACACCAAGGCATGAAAAGTAAAGGCTACATGTGTGGAATACATCCAAAATAAAAATGAAATAAACCTTAGCAATTTTATTATTTTCAAAAATAATAAAAAATTAAACTTACCTCTTCGTCTGGATACACATGAAAAATATGATTTTTGAGGGGAATTTTTTTCTGGGTCCCGGATATTTCCCAATGGTAGATGATCTCTAATTTTTCTACACCTTGCTTGGGATTTTAAGACGGAGATTTTAGCCAAGCGCCTGTTTAATGAAATTTCCTAGGCAAAATTTTTTTTAAAAAAATCTCTAAGGCAAATAAGAAGAATGTTTTTACAAAAATGCCTTAGCTTGTGAATTGAACCCGGATGTCTGGAATAATTTTGCCAGAGCAAACATGAAATCAAATTCTTTTGCCAGTTGAGATAATTTTCCGTGAGGAATACTTGATTTAATATTCTAAATCTCAAAATGCAAACATGATGAAGCACGCCTGTGCAGGAGTGATGAAATTTTCAAAGTTCTAGAAGTCAAATATTCCGATGCTTCAAGTGACAAGTGTTGTGACTGGCAAAGGAGGGAAAACGGAAATTCGAATGTTTGCTAAGATTAGCCTCTTCCAGAATTCGACTTGGCTATAAGAATTCAAGTTCTTTTTACTTTCTTCATCGGTTGTTGAATGCAAACTTGAGTCTGCAGGTGAAGAAGTGCGAATTTGAGAGGAGAAAATTAGTGAAGTGAGTTGCTACAAGTAATTTTTTCTAAGTGTTGGAGGTTGTGTTGCTGCAAGTAGAAGTTTCTAAGTGTTGAAGTGAGACCTTGCTGAAAGGCGTTGAGGTTTGAAGTTAGAAATTTCAAATGCTGAAACCTCTTATTTTTCAGAGCTCGGCTGGCACCCTCAAAGTGATGTTATTTTCTAATGATTTTTTTTTTTTTATTGCTGCAAGATGGCTGAAGCAAATAGGAGAGCTGCTAGAAGGGGAAATCATGCTGAATCCAGCAGGGCAAGTGCATCAAGCAGGCTGTAATAAAGAAATTGAACAAGTCTTTCCTGCCAGAGTCAAAGTTTTCTTCGAAGCTGGGCAAATTAAGTGATGCAAGTCTTGGTTCCTTCAACTTGGAGACTTTCAGAAGGCGAATGCTGGGAATTGGAAGTCATCACCCATCAGTCACTTCACACAACATTGTCAAAAGTGGACTTTATGCAGCTGCTGGTTTTCCACCAGCAATCCGGTGCCCATAGCTGATTATGGAATGTGCAAATTGCTACAACACGGAGCAGAGAACTATCATCTCACTTGATGGCAAGTTGTTGGCCAATCTTACGCCTGAAGCAAGTGGAGAGGCATTTGGAATTCCAGCCTACGAAAATATGATTTACAAAACAAGAGAGAGGGTTGAGAAAATGTATGCATCCACATTTGATCGATGTGCCGACATGATAAACTCTAGGTGGATGAACAAGCCTAAGCCAACTCGCACAAAGCTGCCAGAGAAACTAATCTCAGAAGACTTAAAGCAGGAGTTTTGTGACTTGATCATGATGCTTAGCAGAGTTGGAGGGTGCCCCCAAGCGTTCATCTTTGAACTTTGGATGTTCTACTATATCAACCTTGTGCTAGAAGGCAAAGAGCACGTGGTCACAGGCCAAGGATTCTATGATGCAACACAGGCAGATTCGGTCAAGGTTAGAAAAGCCATGACGAATATTTTTGATGGAGTTCTCAACATGTTGGAAGCTATCTTTGCTAGGAGGCCGACTTCTGAAGAGGTGACTGCAGATGATTTGAAGAGTAGGTTAGTACCTTTCTTCTCGGAGGTGAAGACCTTTGTTCAAGATGACTTCGAGAATACCTCCACCTTCTCCAGCATTGCTCAAAATACCCAGGACGCTCTAGTTGCCTGGAAGAAATCTTGTGCTCGATATGGGCAAACAGTTACAATGCTAGAGTTTCAGCTTGATCACATCCCGCCTATTTCGGATCAGGAGGTTGAGATTGTGTTGACCAGGTTCATTGATTTTGCAACCAAGGAAAAGGAGAAAGGAAACATCCTTCTGGATGACGATCTTCTACAGGAAGATGATGTGCATTAATTGCTTATAGTGGTTCCTACAGAGGAGTGGAGAATCTTCTGTGCATTCATTGCCCCACTCCTCTCAATGGCGGTTTTTAGGGTGGAGCCTTGATTAGGGCATATGTGGCTCAATCTGAGCCCTTCATTGTATTTGAATCTAGGCCGTCCACTAGACTGAGCTAGATATAAAAGGGGCATCCCCCCTCATTTGTAATATAGTTAGACATTAGATCAGAGATAGAGTTGAGCTAGAAAGTAGAGAAGGCATACAGTGACTAGCTTAGAAGTTAGCTTAGATTGAGGAGGAAAGAAAGCTTTCCCTTTGAAAGTTTTGTAAGAAGTTGTTGTGGAAAACTCTCATAATACAAAGATTTATCATTGCTTGGTGGTTCTATCTTTTGTTGTGAGTAGCGAGCAAGGCTTTTTCGTCTTTCCAATTCAAGTAGATTAGAGTAAAGTAGATTTTATTTCATGCAAATAGCTGTTAGTTGTGGAATGCGTTGTTTAGTTTGAGCAAGTTTCATTCATCCATACCACTAGCGGGCTCGCTGATGGTGAGTTTGCCCTGTGTGGTCAACTGGATTATTTTGCACTTAACTTCAATTGTGATTCATATGTCCGTATGCATCGTTGTGATGGTATGTGCATGTCGTGTCATAGTTTGAATATCCTTCCCATCCTTTGAAGATTGCACCGGTTTTGTAGAAGCTGTCCGAGGGGAGGCAAAGCAAAATCTGGTTCGAAGCTTGCTGAAATTGATCCTTGTGTCTCGCCTTTAGGAGTAGAAAATAGAGTCTCTATCCTTATCCCCTTTAATTTTAGTATTTTCTCGATTGGTCTAGGAACCTGAGCATCATCATCAAATCATTCATATCTTGCATCTACTTCAAGTTGAACAATTGTGTAAGTCCCCTTGGAATACCCAGCAAAATCACATCGAGCCAACTGAGACTATCCCCTTGCATAAGGAACCTTGGAGTTGAACGTATGATCTTTCAAGCAATCTTAGCATGCGGAATACTTTGATCAAGAGAGGATAGAGTGACCGTTGGAAACTTTATTCTGTGTTGGTGCGGTCATAAAACACCCGTCAACAGATCCCATATGGATCATAAACATATTTAACCATAATATGCATAGAGTAAACAAAATTAACTACAATGGCAAATGCCAAGTGATAATTTGATAAATCAAAATGGTGTAAGTTTTATAGCATGTATTTAAAATAGACTATTGGTTATTGGTTAGCAAACTACATAGTGCACATGAAAACTCAATATAAATCATCTTATTGCTATTCATTGAGAGCATCAACATTTGTCATTATCACTTGGTTCATTAGAACCACAAGCAAATCCTGTGCTACTCCCACTAGCCGTGCAATGCAGTTTTGGGTGGAAATTTCTTGCCCTTCTTCATTGATGTTAACTAAGGAAAGAGGTGCAATGGAAGCATCCAAGTTGGGATTTGTGGGATCTACATTCCAATGTTCCACTTTCATCACATTGTGTGCTTGGTTTGCATGTGCAATATTTGGTGCAAATTTGAATGCACATACACCAGTTCTATTACCTTTTGGCTGCCAAATGGCTGCACTTAATTGAGGGGATAAAAGAACATGTTCTTTGGTTCCACATAGTGGAATAACCTGCAACCTATTAAGACAAAATCTATATAAAATTAATTTATAAAATTAAAGTTATAAAAATAAAAAGGAAAGAGAGTTCAGAAACATACTTGTGATAAAAGTTTGATGGCAAGATGCTTTAGGTACATAAATTCTTGGCCATAGAAGTACCACCATATATGAGAGCCCCTGTACTTATCATGAAGAGGCTGTGAGCTCGTTGAGGCTGTAAACTTCCCAAACTCATTGGCAACCATGTTATCTATATTTGGGTCAAAGAAGAGTCTCTTGAATGCTACCTTGTGCCCATCACTAACTTAAACATCCTTGTATTGTGGCATCCTCCGATGCAAAGAAAGTATCTTGGTGTCTTAATATTTTGGTTTTAAAGAAAAGGCAAAGAAAAGCAAAGGAAAAGAAAACCATTATTCAAATACATGTTTATCTGAAGTTATAAAGGATGAAGCAACATTTGGTAGATTTTGAATTGGTGAAGATAGAGGAAGATACAATGGTGACTCATCACATAGGCTTTTACTTCAAGCCAAGAATTCTATATGGCTTATGAGAAGTTTGTGAGAGACTTGAAGCTTGTGGTCAAAAACTAAAAAAATCATTTATTGCAGCTGATATCGAGAACACAAATCTGAAAATAGTAATAGAGAAATTGAGGAACCCTCCTCAAGCAAAATCTAAGTATGAGATGTCATCTAGCGTGCATCTTATTAACATGTTGCATCAGCATAGGCAAGAGGAATGGTTGGGTCTTCTGCTGCCCAGCTCACAAGGCTTACATAAATTAACAAACCAAGAAATGATTGATTAAGTCACGAGAAGCTACAGCCAAATCATTTAACAATGAGGTGCATTCTCATATAAAGCCTCAGTCAGATTAGTTGAGAAGGCATTGAATTTTGGATTGGATTTACCCATGGTGGTTCATGGCCAAAGCACACTTTGGAGTTCATCTAATTTTTGGGGGGAGAGTGTTAGTATAGAGGGAACTTCTATATAGTTGTTAAATTTAGCACCAAGAAGCTACATTTTGATTAAATTCCTCTTATATATTTGATTAAGTTAAATTACTTATTACTGAAATCGGTCATGTAAAGATAACCATGATATTCATTAAATAAATGAGAAGGGAAAACCTTCTTATAAAGGATTACAAGTATGGGAGACAACCCACGTTATGAATGTTGGATAAATACAAAGAATATACTTGAGGGAAATAAAGCATAAAGTACATTCTAAAGTTGGAACCACTTTATGAAAGCTTATGACTAAAAACTAATTGACCATTACTATAACACTAATATCATCTTGAAAAGGTATTGTCAAAGGATGCATCTTTGACTATAACCTTGTACTCATATTTACCTATTCTTGTTATCTTCATTCATATTTGTTTGTTAATTGTTGTGACATTCATGTGATGTCTTGTGGTGGTGCGGATTCCCGTTGGGTGTGTACTTGAGGTTGGGACCCACCTATGATCGTTGCCACATGTCCACCTTGTGTGCTACCTCCAAGCTTTTTGGTAGGATGAAAACCTCACCCTTAACGCTGGTGGATGCCATTCACCACTAGATTGGATATTCAGCATAGGAGTTGTCTTACTTATATTAGAGCCAATGTCTTGAGGTCGCACCTTGTAGACTGTGGTGGCAGCCTTAGTAGACGTACCTCTGTTGTGTTGATAGTTGTGCACTTGATCCAGATGGTGGGGCCTCCACATGTTCGCTGTGTGCTATCCTGTGGATCCTACTAAGGACGAAATCCCTCCCTTAACACCCTTGGTGCTTGTCCTCACCACTAGGCCAGTCTTTTGGTGTAGTGGCACATTATAGAGGCAACTCCTTATGGTGATCCGTGAAGTGATGCATGCTTATACCTTTCCACCTTCGACTTGGATTAAACATTGAAGGCAACCCTTGCAACTTAGGAAACAATTTGGCCAACAAGTATGCATCCATGATGAGTCCTTAAAATGTTCCTTCATATTTTTATTGGTGATCTCTTGCACAAATATCTTCTTTTGGAGTTACTCCACCATGCTTACAATGTTTATGTTGTGCTACTCTAGTATTAATTTAAACTTCTCCTTGAGATCTTCTTTTGGTGCTCATAACATCCTCAATAGGAAGGATATGTGCAACACAATTTCTCCTTAACTTTGAATGGTATTCTTTACTCAATCCCATAACTGAAAATGTTTGTGTGGCTGCAAATGATGGAATGTAATAGCTGGGATTGATGATGATAGCAAACCCAAAGCTGGACATTATGTGGGCAGCAGCATGTCATGTTTCTTGTGCAACATGGTTGCAAAATATGAGCATCACTTCTTCCTCTTGTACCTGATTTGTATTTTTGTGAAAATGAATATGAATTTGAACCTATTTCAACAAACTCATTGACATCCTTGAAGTACCTTCGTTCTGTGTCAACAACTTCCCCCATACAAAAGGTGATTGGAAACACTACCTCCTTTTACTTGGACTGTGACCAAGGCATGCTAAAAATTATGCCCATTTCTCCTCGATTGCTATCACAATAATTACCTTGTGTTCCAAAGATTCTTACCATGATGTCCAAAGTTGTACCTTTTGACAAATGGCATGTATCAGATTGTATATGGGCTGGAAAATGGCTGTAACAGTCATATTTTGCTTGAGATTTCTTCTTGAACATCAATGTGTAGGCTGGAAAATGGCTGTAACAGTCATATGTTTTCTTGAAATTTATCTTTGAACAGCATGTGTAGGCTGGAATACTTGCACTTGGTGACCTTGATAGGTGAGAACTCTTACACACAACATCAAGCAATTTTTTTTCCCTGCAGTTACACCTATAAATCAATAGCTGCTCATGATATCATTAATCCAAAACATGAATTTATCAAAATGATCAATAGGAATATAGTGCCATGGCTGCCAAACTGAGTTCCCTTACTCAAAATCAAGAATGTAAGGTTGGAAACCACTTTGCACTAGTAGTAAACACTTAAACCATGGTAATTGGCTAGAAACTCCTCCATCATGTGACAAAAAACCCTTCTATGATTGCAAAGAAGGTATGGAAAAGGTTGGAGATATTGGGAACAACAGATCTAAAGTTGGAGACTGTATTCATATTGGCCCCTGTTTCATGTTTCTTGCAGTGAACACTTATCCCTACCATGTATAGTTGGTGACTTCCAACAAGAAGGTTCCATTTTGCAAGTATCTCGCTTGGTCATCACCTTAGGAGAGTAATATTGAGTATATCCAAGACAAACCAAACACTATCATAATGAAGTATCTTGCCTAGGATAGATCCTCCTTTCTCTCTATGCTTTGAGTGATTCGAGCTACTTGGTTTCTCTGAAAATATACCTCCCTCCTTTTTTCTGTAACCATACGGGACTCCATTCACTTTACTTTGAAGTATTACTTCTTTTTCTTCATCCTTGAATTTCAGTTCCATGGTGAGTTCTGCAAGAGGATGCAACCATTAAAAACCCAATATTTTAATAATTCTACCAAGACCTATGATATAGATATCTTTGCATAAAGTGATGAAAATTTGTTTTCCCTTAATGATGTTAGGAATGATGAAGCCATTTCATGGTATCTTATCCTTCTTGAATTCTCCATCACCCATCCAAAAGGGGCAACATTGTAAGTAGCTTGACTCCTACAGCACCATACCATGCTTAGTCATAAAATCTTGAACATTCATTTGACGTCTATTTTGTTTGTCATCTTTCCTCGTCTAACATCTCATGGTGACTATGTCCATTTGGCCATTATTAACGGTCTTGTATTCAAGTGTGGTACTTAGCTCCTAGGAGTGATCTATGAACCACAAACATTGATCCTTCATAATGTGGTTAATGCACAACAAACCCTATATGATTCCTCATAAACTTCCTTTCAATCCAAATGTAAGAGATGAACTCAATAGTGATATCAATGCCTCTATCCACATTGACCCTCAAAAGATCACTCGGATCCCATATGCAAAAAAAATCTTGAACTTGAATCAAAGAGTCCACATGCCCTATACTGCAAGTTGTATCCTTTACTCTTATCATCCTTTTTAGCATGCTTTCCATGATGGCAAGAATTTTGTAGTGAAATAGGAGGAAGCATCAAATCTTAAATATGATCATCTTTTTCATACCTTAGGCTGCCAACAAGGAGCTTACCATCCTTTGCCAAAATAGGAATTGTGGAGAGACCTTCAACACTTCTATCCTTGTGACTCAATATATTTTCTTCAAATGCATGTCCATCCACAATGCACTCTGAAAATCAATCAATGGCTCACCATTTGGAAGTTCGAAGGATATTTCATGATTTGATGCATCTTCCTCCATTTTAGCTCGTTGCATCCAATAAGTGATGCCTTTTTGACTTTATCAACATTTGCTGACACATGCAATCATTAGAAGTCAATAAAATATCTTCTAATGAAGGTTCCTTACCTTCTATTGCTCAGTTCGAAATTTCCTAGAAATTTGAAATAATATTGCCACTCTTGTGACTCGTGCTTTTAGAATGAAGATTAGTGGAACAAGAGTCAATAACTTTTACAAATTCATGCTCATCAGCACCACTACTTTGTAAATCTATTTCATATGAGAATGGCTTATTCTTTTCAAGATTTGAAATTTTGGTAAGTGTATTTGAACACCACTTAAAGTCATTGAAGCATTTTCTTCAATTATTTTATGTTCAGCATGCATCGTTGCTTTCTCATTAACTTTATCAAAAAGAACATTTTCCCGATGTGAGGGCACACTAAAAATCATTGGAATAGGTTTTTAACCTTCAAACTTTGTAGCTTGTTGCACCCCTGGTTCTGATTCTTCTTCTTTTTACAAGAATATCTTGGGCTCATGTTCAATGATTTCCTCCTTGAACTCATCCTGTGGAATAATTCCTATCACCTCTAAACAATTCTGAAATGCAAGGCTGCCTTAGAGTCTTCAGATTGAACCTGATAATCTTCAAACAATCTAACAAGCTTTGAAGTACTTATGGGCTCTACCCTTCTTTTGGTAAGAACATGAGTTTGGGAGGCTTTGTAATGGGACATGCTCTCCAAAATCCTTTCATGATTCACCCCAACAATCATAAATGATAGGGAAATCTTATTTCTCTTTACATCAACAATTTCATTTTCCTTGTAAGCGCGCAAGATCAAAGCTCTGACACCAATGTAATGTCCTCCGTTGGACATATGCAATATTTTATTATATTTTTCTGATTTTATGAGACAAAATTAATCCAAACTGCAAGTACACAGACTGATTACAGTTTTCAAACCCTTATTTTGCTGATGTCATCAAACTATAAACACTAGGAGGATAAAACCCTCAGTTCCAGCAATAGATCCTTAAGAATTTATTATATTTTATTGCAATGCTGATCAGAAAGTACAGAGTTGATAAACAACAATAAAAATAATCTGGACAACATTCTTAACCCCAAGCTCTTGGATCACTCCGTTTCATTATATCCTATTATAATATTGGCAGTTCGTTTTACATTCCAATTGCATGCCATTTATATTTAAACTGCTCATTCTAGCTCATGAATTATAAGGACATTGACCAAACTACTATATTGCTTTTCAATTGTGATATCTGCTTTTAATTCTAGAGATAGGTTCGTTTAGGTTGATAACCATCCTGCATGTGCTGCAATTAAGATGGATGCTTTAGTGAAGATTTTACTCTCTGGTAAATATTTTGAACTTTTTTCCGAATTCAGCATTTAGTGCTACATTTTGGAAAGAGCATAAGAAACATTCATCATCGTTGATACCGAATTCCTGTCTACAGTGCTTTCACTATTCAGATTCTGTTACCATGAAAATGCCTTAACAAAGCCCTAAACGCTAAACTCTCTTTCCAAATATTATTTTCTTCTTCAAACAGCTCACCTTTTAGAATCTTGAGAAGAGTGATTTATCCAAAACAAGGAGGCTAGCATTTTCTTACATGAACAACTACCTCTGTGCCATCTGATGGTTCTAACCTCCTTACACTACTATATCTTCTTTTCATTATTCTACTCTACGCAGAATAGAGTAACTGAGTGTCACTAGCAAGATCCATAAATTGAGCTTCTTATGTTGATCCTTCTGTGACTGCACTAATTTCGTTAGGATCTTTTTGATAATAAGGAAAAGATATCCCTTTTTGACACACTGAAAGCATTGTACCTGTTTGACCAGGCAGGTCAACTTTATTTAAATATCATTCTGAGATTCAGATTAAGCAGATGAAAATATTACCATAGCATCATGATTTCATTGAACAACTTCTAAGTATTGTCTTCCATTTATGGCCTTTGAGTATGATGGATGCCTAATGATTTTTATAAGTTCCTGGAACATTTGCATTCAATTCATATTTGAATTTAGGCACAGAGGATCATGCTACCCATCTTGTTTGCAATCCTCTCGAATACAGTGGCATTGTCAGATAAGCTAATTGTTATTTTGGCATTTGGCTTTTTCTTGAAGCTTGCTGAAGAAAGTGAACGTGAAAGAGATGACTTCTACAGAGAATGGATGAAAGAAAATGAAACCATGAAAAAAGAGGTTGACAATCTCCGGACAAACAAGGAACAAGTACAGGAGAAAGAGGAAGTAAGAAACATTAGTTTGATTTACAAATTCTACCATCTTTTTAATTTGGGTGGATTTACCAATCTATCTTATTTGTGCAGATGCAGTATATATTTCTGTTTAAAACTTATGATTTTAGTTTTTGATGATGTTTTTTTCAGGCTTCAGAGTGTGTGATATGCTGGGAATGTCTAACTCCGGATAACAGAGCTCTTTTAACTCCTTGTGGTCATACACAAGTGTGCACTGAATGTGCAGAAGCAGTATTCAAAAACAGTAAAGAGTGTCCCCTGTGCAGGCAAAAGATTAGAAAGAAACCTACACTATGCCCAATGTCACTGCTTGGTGCATCACTCAATGTTGATTTTAAAAAAAACGAGCAACAAATACATAAGGAGAAGGAGAAGGTTAGCAGAATAATTTTCATATGCAAATTGTACTGCTAAGTGAATTTGCTGATTTATTGTATGTTGTGGACAAACATTTTTGTTTGTTTGTGGAATTATTACATTTTAATGGATGTGTTTGCAGGCTCCAGAGTGTGCGATTTGCTGGGATGGTCTAACATCAGAAAACAGAGCTTTATTAACTCCTTGTGGTCATACACAAGTGTGTGTTGGATGTGCACAGGCAGTCTTCAAAACTACAAAAGAGTGCCCCCTTTGCAGGCAAAAGATTATAAAGAAGCCCACACTATGCCCAAAGTCACTGCTTGGTGCTTGACAAATTTTAATATGTTTTTCTCAGCAATTCTAGATTGTTCTTTATTGCGAGGCAAACCAATATGCTGGTCTATAATCATAGTAATAACGAAACATATGATTTGTAGATAAATATTAGCAAACTTATGTTGTTTCAGGTCAGTTGGAATATAATATTCGTCAGAATGAAAATTTTCAATATTTTACTTGTATCTTAAACCAATCTTTAGTAGTCAGTCATTTCGAAGGGATCGATCTCATTTTCTATTGGCCCAATTTACTGGGAGCATGGCACTGAAATCGTTGACTGATCTTCTAAAAGCTGTAACATTATCTGGCTGCTTTTTAAAAATTTAGCTGGTAAGGAAAATTTCGTGGTCACCTGTTAGAGATGCTGGTATTAGCAAAATGATTATTTTTAATGATCTGCAATCGAGTTCAATCTGACTCAAACACAGGACTAATGATAACAACTAAATTTTAAGCTTTTCCATCATCATAGCTTTCGGATAGCCATTATGTAGTTCAGTACCATGTATTGTTGTAGCTATGAATTTTGCCACTTTCTAATTAAAACTCGTAAATTGCAAAGTTGGCACAGACCAGTCTTGACATCGATATTTGAGCATTATAGTTTGTCGTTTCTTATTTCTTAGACATCAATATTTAAACATAATAGTTTGTCGTTTCTTATCGCTTACATACTGGTTTGAAGAATTCTTTATGTGGATTAATTTGCATATAAAAACTAATTTGAATACTTGTTTAGTGGTTTGAAGCCAAGAGTTTTTCCATATTCACGGAGATATTGATTTGTAAGTATTTTTCTGAAAAAGTTTTAAGGGTATATTCTTTTTAATATTGAGACTTGAGGATAAAACGATATTAAACCAGAATGAAAAGGATTGCCCTTAACTACTACCTACATAGATGAAAACAATATAAAATATTATGGGTTGGAACAAGGCACTCACCACATAAAAACAATAGTTTCAAACCCAAGGATCTATGCAAGATGTCCCATGCAACAAAATAAAGAAAGAAAATAATGCATTGAAACAAAACTTGTAACTAAATCTATGATGCTGCTTCCATTCGCCGCCTCAACATTCTTGTATGTTCGCGTTTCAAATTGCAAGTTCCCACCTGTATCTATAGGTAACCATGGTGCACTATTGGGTGGTGCTTCTCCCCCTATGGTGTGTGGTGCTCCTTCCCCTTTGATGCTAGCTCCCCTTGTTGGGTTTGTTGGTCCTGCTCCGCCTAGGGTTGGTTTGCTTGCCATTGATTGTATTGTGGGTGTTGCTTGTGACCCCCCTATAATGTTTGCTACTATTGGTGGTGGTCAGACCTTTGCTCATGTGGCTAGTAAGTAGGGGTGTGGTATTTAGATTCTATAACCTTTGGCCTTCTCTTCTTGGCCTTCACAACTAGGTGTTTAGTTCTTGGAGGTCTTGTGTTGCCGGTAAGATTGAGCTCTTCCCGTGTGCTAAAGGTTTTTTGATTGCCTCCTTTGCCTCTTTTGAGGGCAAAAATTTGGTGTTGGGTAAGTTGTGGGCTTGGGGAGAGCACTCTCTCTCCATTAAGCCTTGGTCAACTTCCTTTAATCCTCTTACTGAGCCACTAAATTTCCACCCAATGTGGGTTAAACTTTGTAACCTCCCCCTCTAGTTTTGGGAGGTTTCATGTTATGACACCATATGCAACTTCATCGGTCATTTCTTGAAGGTTGGCGATTCCACTTCCTACATGGGGCACTCTACTTTTTCTCGCTTTTTGGTGGACATTGGCATCTCCAAGCCTCTTTTTAAGGATCTAGTTTTGATGGTTGGGGAAAGGGCTTGGACTCAACCTCTTGATTAGGGTCTCCCCTTCAAATGTCGTTGTTGCTTCTATGTCAGTCATTTGACTACATATTGTATTATCTCACATTGTAAAGGCACTATTACTTGGTGGAAGAATGCTAATGAAGACCACTTGACTATTCATGCTCCTAATTCTTCGTTAGATGACTCCTTACAAGATGATGACGAGTCCACAGCTTTTGGTGCAACTTTAATGCGGCTTGACCCTAATGTGGAACCTTTTGCCTCAACCTCACAACCTATTTTTCCCATCGCTTTGAATCAACTCTTGGCTATTTTTGTGGTGCAAGGTCACCTTTGCCTCATCGTCTATGGCTCTCTCTTCACATGTTGATGAGCAATCCCCCCTACTTCCCTGTTTTCTAAGAATTTGAAAGATAATGTCTCTTGGATTGTTGTAAGAACAAAGAAAGATCTCCCAAACTCATGCTTGAGTGTTGGGTGAAAGGCCAATTCATTCTAGGCTTGGCATTGTTCAAGTGGGACCTTGAGGGTCCCAACTCTTTCATTCATCTGTTGTTTTTTTGGCAGCTTGATTGCAACTATACCTCTTTCTTTTTGTTGTGTTGTTTCTCTATTGTTTTTAGTCAACTTGGGCCTATTTTGCCTTGTCTCTTGGCAGTATTTGTAAAGGGTTGAGACCCTTGTTTCTCGCTTATTTAATAAAAATAAAGCTCATAACTAATAATAAAGGAGAATCACCCACCTTCATCTCATCCACAACATTCTACTAGACCAAGCTTGAACCACCAATGCTTAGAATCATGATAGTTGGGGGATTGCCATGATATTCACTTCAACCATTTTGTTCAATCTTCTTTCAATGCTTAGTTCAAATGCACTAAGGAGAACACCTCCATAACTTGTAAGGCAAGTTGGGTTTGAAGATAAGGAGCAGTTGGATTTTGCCACATTTGTTGAGGTTCTTGGATGGTGCATTGACCCTTTGGGGCGCTCCCAATAGAGAGTTTTCTTAGGAAAGTGAATGCTAGGCCATCCTAAAGGGTGAAGGTCTCTTGTTAGGAAGAGGGGAGCTCACTCTATTTGTAGACATGGTTGTAGGCATTGATTTTGGTGTGCAAGATTAAATTTTATCTCACATAGTTCACTAGATCTAGTGAAGATTTGCAGTTGGTATGTTGGATTTGAGAAACCCAAACAATGGAATCCTTCGAGCCAACATTTGTCTTAAGCTCAAAATAATCTTTGGGGAAGGCTACCTTCTTTTGTCACTCTTGATTTGGGGGTAATCTACTCTTGTGCTAAAAATCACCAAATAAAAGGGTTAGAAATGGTTTGGGGTTTAGAAAGGGTTAAAGGGGCTAGAGAAATAAAATATAGTAGGGGGTGATGTACCAAAAGAAGTGGCTAATGGCTCTCCCTTTAGTGTTAAAACCTTGTGTTGACACCTAATTTGAGAAATTTTATTGTGTCTTTGTTAATGCTTATATTGACCTTCATGTCACATTTCACAAGTTTTGTTCCTAGTGTTATGTGAAGTCGTCATGTTTGTCTTTGTGGTTAAGGTCCCTTCTTGTGCTTTGATGTTGGATTGGTTTGTTCAAATTTAAGTATAGACAAAGTTTTGTTTGAGCTTGTGCTCATGATGTGATGCAGGGGGCATCCTCTGATGCACCATTACCATTATTGCACTTTGTTGTCATGTTGCTAAACTTTGAGTTTTGATTGGTTTTGGGTCAATAAGGTCATGTAAGACCATTTGGGGTCATTTAAGTCCATTTTATGATGTTTTGGTGCAATGTTGTCAAAAGTTGTAAAAGTTGCAAAATGTATTCATTATTGTCAAAAAACTTGTAAAAGTTGTCATTATGGTTAACCAAGGAGTTAGTGGTCGGTTTTGTAGTTGGAAATGGTTGTGATGGGATAAATATGCAATGTAATCTCAAGCACAAAGGTTGGAGAAAGTTGGAATGAGAAGAACTTCATTTTGCCAAGTTCTATTTGCAATTTTTTGTGTAAAACAATATGAGAAACACGTTGTATGACCTAGTACGATCTAGTATGGCCTTGCTGGTGATTGAGGAAGTTGGAGAAGATTGTTAGCTTTCTAATGTTTTTTGTTTGGTAGAATTTCATTTGTTTTGTGAAAGATATTGTAGTTTTTGTGTGAACAGGTATAAACCTTGCCTAGGGTTTGTAGAGAACAAATAAAATTGATGGACAAAGTTTCCACCATTAAAACCCCATGAAAATTGGTGGAAAACTATGTCTTGATGCTACCCATGTGTTGGAAAAGGGAGGATGCTTGGTTCTTAGTTTTCAAGAAGTTCTTAGTGACAGTGTTTTTGAATTGGCTTGCAAACTATCATAAAACCCTAGTTGTGAAGGGATTGAACACATCTATGCATTCCTTGTTTGTGAATGGATGGAAAGCCATTGAAGAGTGTTATAGAAGGCATGTAGAATCCAAAACTCACAAGTTTTCATGTTGTTCTCTTTGTTGGCTGCCAAGAGGCTTTAGGAACAAATTGCCAAGAATGAACAAGGGTGCACATTTGCATCATTTGTCTTGAAACCTTGTGTGGAAAGGGTCGAGGTTGTTGTGTGTGAGTCCTTCCTCTGCATCATGTTGTATTTTGTTGTTGACTTGTTATTAATGGTTTCCCATGACTTAAGTGATTCTTTTCTTTCTATTTGGTGACTGGTTGCAAATATTAATATATTTGTAGACTGGTTATTGGTGGTTACAACCTCATCTATGCATCCAATGAAGAGTCCATGTCATTAACGAATGCATTTCTAGCTTAAGGTTTTTCGACAAAAGATGGTGATGCCCTTTTCTTGTTGGGCCAACAAAGCAACTTATTTAAGTCATATGAAGTATAAGTGAGTGAAATTGTGTCTCTATTTGGTAATAAGTCAATGTGGCATATTCTAATTGGTCGGTGGGCATAGTATAAGTAGAGCAATAACAACCATTGATTGTGATTTGTCCATAGATCATGTCCATAAAAAAGTAAGGCATAAAATATTACTTTCCTTGGATTGTGTCAGCATGAATTTCTCCATAGAATTAAGACAAGTCAGTTTGATTAGTGGCTTGTATGTGTTTCAAAATGTTTTTGTGAAGATGGTAGAGGAAAAGATGCCATTCGTCAATTGAAGTGATGCAGGAGCATCTGTGGTGGCCAACAATCTTGCATCATCAAATTTTAATCAATTTTGGGGTGAATTATTTTTTGATTCGTATTTTGGTGTATTTTATTGATTTAATTTACAAAAATCAAATTAAATAATTGGACAATTTTGGTTTGCAAATTACATTGGGAAGTGTGTCAAAAAATGCATTTTATTATTAAATTGTCAAAAAGGTAGATTGGGGTGTAGGATTTTGGGAAGTTATGAAGTTTGAAATTTTAATTAATATGCCATAATGCTAGAGGCAAGAATGGGATGGCCAAGAGGTGTTTGATTGAAAATTTGAATTTGAAATTAAAATTGGAGAAGTGGATGTTGCAACCACACTCCAGTAACTCAAAAACCTCCAATTCCACACCCCCTTCTGGAAAAATTAGTCAATGGCATTAATTCACCAATTTTTAACTCCCCAGTGCATGTTTGCACCATTCCCAACCAAGCAGGCCTCCACTAGATGGCATAATTATCCATCCATTTCTCCAATTTGAAAATTCAAATTGGAGAAATGGATGAATAATTGTGTCGGCTAGTGGAGGCCTGCCTAGCTAGGAATGGTGCAACCATCCATTGGGGAGTTAGAAATTGGTAAATTAATTCCATTGATTGATTTTTCCAGAAGGGGGTGTGGAATTGGAGGTTCATGGGTTGTTGGAGTGTGGCTGCAGGAGTTTTGATTCTTGATTTTTGTTTTTGTTTTGGGTTGGTTCCAGATTTTGGGTATTGAAGATTTGGGCAAGCTTTCTTGGGAGAATCATTTTTAGATTGAATGTTGCAAGTGGAAGGTGGAAAACCAGCAACAACTTCTTGGTGAATGCATTGGAGTTTGTGTTCTTGCAAGTGAAGGAGAATTGAAAGAAGAAGGAGAAACAAGGAGACATACTTGTAGATGATTTTTGTTGCTTGCAACAAGACATTCGATTTGAAATTTATTATCATTATTAATGGATGCAATTGTTATCCTTTTGGATTGAATGTAATTCACATATTGTGCAGGAGACAGTGAGTAATCAAATCTACAAGAGTGTTCCTGAACTTTGGTGTTTATTTATTTAATTCCTCAAATTGTTTATTGTATGTTTGGAATTGTTCAAAGTTGCAAGAAACTCTCTTGCTTCATGAAGTACAAAGGGACCAAGGCCTCATGGATTATGTGCTATGTGTCAAAATGTTGGCAAATATGGTGGGTATAGTGCTTATTCAATGTTGTTTCATCGCCAAATGTGCTTAATTTTGGAGCACTAAGGATTATTGATGGTGTTGTGTGTCACGTGTGTGAGATTTTTCCTTTGTAGGTTTTCTTGATCTATGAAAGGCTTGTAGACCATTGACCCCTTAGGTATTTGTGGTAATCTTTTTCATTGTGGTATATTGATAGATTGAACTACCTAACACCTTCGTCATTTGTTTCAATTATTGATTTGGTGGGTCATTTGCTACAATAGGTCTTGATTGTTGATTCTTGTTGGAACTTAAGAAATAATATAAAGTGCAATTAGGATGCCCAGAAGAATGAATGAAACACACTTGGTATGATCTCGTTGATTTATGGAAAACCTTTAAATTAAAGAGCTTGGAGGATTTGGAGATTGATACATGGATTATTTCGATTGTTGTAATATTGGTAAATCATTCAATAAGTATATTGAGAGCCCAATGACTTACCCTAACCATCTAAATGAAAGCTAGTAGCAAAATATGGGACTTGGTAGGAAAGTCTTTTCAATTGAAGATTTAATATTGATGCATTTATGATTTTAAGTGTCAAGTTATTAGAAGGGAGTGGAAACATGAACCATGATGTAGAAAGGATGTACTTTTGCATTCATTCTACTTGGTACTATGCTTACTAAAGTAATCATTCAAATTGATCTTGGGGTAACTTTTCTACCATATACCATTATGGAAGGTACTATGATATATACAACCTTATTAAGGATGCTATATGCTCTATAAAAAGGAGGGTTTGGTGCACAAGTGTCTATATTTGGATGCCATATGATATTTTATGATTACAAGGTCATGGTTAGCTCATGGGGACTCGTAGGAATTTTGAAATCTTCATGGGGATATGCATTCTTTGAAGATCTAATTGGCCTTTGATTGAAAATGTATTTCTTATTTGCTAGTGTAATCATTGGATGTACATGTGAGAATTTGGAGCATGCCCTTTTAAGCATCCAATCAAGTACTTTATGCTATAACAAGATATTTTAATTTGTTATTTAGTTTTAAAATTGTATCTGTGAGCTAAAATGAGGTTGTAACACATTTGTAACAATGAATAAACTGCATATGCTTGAATTATGATGTGAGCATTGGAAGCCTTGTGTGGAAAGATAAGATCATATTTTTTTGGGGATCAAATACAATTGAATCTTTTTATTCATTGCACCAAACATAATGGTAAAAGGATAATAAATTTTGATCACCCTTCTTGTTATGGAGCATGTCTAATGGAGCAAATTGCAATATGGGTTAGCCAAAGGAGAAATATGAACATGTATCTAAATACTATAAATATAAGTTCTCTTTGGAGAAAGTATCTCTTAGTTGCATTTGTGTACAAGACATCTTGTAGTATATTCTAGGGGGATCAAATGAGGTATGATAGTGCCAAGAATGGCTTTGGGAAGGATTTGTGTGAAGTTTGGTGAAGGAATTTCAAGCGAATACCACTCAGTGGAGGCAAATTTTCCATAATGAGTGTATTATTTCTAGAAGTAGGTATTTTGTCATACTTTTGGGGTCACACTTGTCAATTTCTTGTAGGATCGTGATTAGTCTTTAGCGTCAAGTTTTGATAGAGCACTCATACAATATTCTAAATGTACTTTTCCAATCCCACATAAGAGATATTATGGACCATTTATGAATTTTTTAAGAAATATGAATTTGGTTGATGTATTTTGATCTCATTGAATTTCATTTTGGATAAAATCAAGATGTTCATTAACTTGATTCCATTATAAATTCATTTTTACTTGATGGACCTTGTATAAATGTTCTCCCCCTTTTCTAGATTCAACTTTATTTCCCATTGTTGAGGGCTTTACTCACAAATGGTTAATTGATCAAGATCTTTCAAATGTCATGGTTCTTTATGATAATAATTTAGTCCCAAATTAGTTTAGGTAAGGTTATTAATGCCTACCTTTGCCAAATATTCTAAGAGCTTGCAATCAAGTTTGTTTATCTTTGGAGAATTGTGCATTGTTTGGTCTTTATAGGTTGTTTATGGAGTAAGTTATTGTAAATGATTTATATCTGGGGTATAAAATGGTTTTGCATCTTTAGTTGTATTATGCCTTGACAATAGTATGCTATAAAGATAGTTTTGGTTTGCAAGACTAGTAAGCTAGTCTAAGGCGCACTGAGTGAATTTTTTGAGGTATTCTTTTGTAGAAGGTATGGCTAAGACATGTGAATAGTTTATTTTCACTATCCTATATGATATCTAGGAACACCCTACTTGTCCTAGTAAAACTAAAAGTGTATGACTTTACTGCTCTTGTTAGTTGGTGAGATTACCTTATAGTTTAATCATGAATTCCATTTGATTGCTTAGCCTACCTTTATTGTTGTGGGGTTAGTTGTCATCATGAGATCTTTAGAGTTGTAGAGTTTAGTTTTAAGTACCAATAGAATGATGCTATTGTTGGGAGTTGAGAACCTAAATCTTTGATTGAAAACTTTTATGGTTTGTTTTCTATAGTTCATCTTGTCAACTTGCACCAAAAAATGACATTATTATTGGATTTTAAATTCACTTATTGTTTGAATACCTAGTTTAATTTATGTTTTTTTATTCTATTGTGCTTGCATCATTGTGCTCTATGTGCAAAATTGGCATCTTGTGAACTAGCCCTAACAAAATGGCACTATTTTTGGGAAATTAATTTCATTGCTAGGGTTTTGATTCAACTAAATTATTATTTGGTCACCTTATCTTTTTATCCCCACGATATAGTTTTGTTTTATTTTGATGTTGACATCTCGTCAATTTTCACCAACAAAAGGGCATTGTGGATGTGAAGGATCTCATATTCGAGTAAAGATTGTTACAAAAAAATATTAGACCCTACTTCTTGTAGTTTTTATTAAGAAATATTAATCTTTCTCTTGGTTGTGGAATCCTCAAATCATGTTTTTTGAGGCTTTGTAGGTGGTATGAACTCAACTCATTTTCCCTTGAAGATTGGTCTTATTTGTCAAGGTTTTATTCTCTTTATGAGGCAGTGTTTTTTATTGTTTTGATTAGTCTCTAATTTTGTGAGGTGTGTGCATATGTGAAATTTTAGGTTTTCTCTTTTAGTGGATTTGAGTACTCAAAGGTACACACCATTAAATTTTAATGGTATCTTCTACATAATGAAGTCAAGAATCAATTGCCCAAGTTTCACATAAATGATTAAAGATTGAGTAGCAAACACCTTTAGGATTCATAAATTTGACAAATGATTATGAGGCGGAGGATTGGGATATAATGTTGAATCTAATTGTTTAGTCATTAAAAGTTGATGCACGAGAATAGTATGTATATTATCTGATCTTTCCATTTATACTTGGGATGAAAGCTAAGTTGTTTACATTGATTAGTTTAGTGATAAAACTAATATTATCATATTAAACAAGAAATTTACTTATACTTGGAGAAATAACAGTGAATCTATTTGCACATTTAATGACATTTTCCAAAGCCTGGATGGATATTCTAGAGCATGTAAGACCTAATGAATTAACAAGTTTGGTCTTGTATTATGGAGTTTTTGATTTGGATTTAGGTTTACTCTTAAGCGTTATGAATCTTGTTAGGTTTCAACATGCTTATAGTTGTCACATACCTATCTTTATGCCTAATCATCAATACTTGATTTAATGTATTTAATTATGATTAAAAAATAACTAGGAAATATATCAAAGATTATGTTGATTAATATATGACTTGTGAATGATAATGATTGCAAGTAATCTTGGAAATTTGAGAAATGTCATAGATGTTGAAATAATGTTAGGCTTAATTGTTATTTTATTGTTAGATCTAATTATGATATGGAAAAAAGACTACCATTTTTGTTGTTTATGAGGGCAATAGGAAATAATCGACTCTCATGGTCATAGAGAGAGAGTATTATCAGGGAGAGCACTTTTTAAAAATTGGTAAGATAACTTGATTAAAAGAACCTCATTACACACATAGAAATAAGAATCATTTTGTTGATATGTACATAACTGAGCGTTGATGTTAAGTCAGTCTTTGTTATCTTGTTTGGTCACATATTGTGATATATAGTATAAATCAGTTGTAATATTATATTCGTTATTTTTTGACATTTTGAATTGAGTGTTATCCCTATATAATTACTTAGTATTAAGGGAGATGAATAATTTTATTTATTTATAATTATAATTATTTATTTATTGTAGGGCCTCTCTAATGTTTGAGTAACTTGGTGCTATAGGTAGACACACAATTCAGAGGATGGCTTCCTAAGTAAACAATTCATCTTCTATAAGATGCTTCATTTGATTATCAACCAGGATGTCACAAGATTTTGATAGTGTTGGCTTTATATGTGCATTCATGGATTCTAACATGACCTATATCAATGAGTATAGGTGATTTACACATGTATAGAAAATGATAAAAATTGAAAAAAGGAAATAGAATGCTAACTGGAAAAATAGGGGAAATAACATAAACTGTTATTTGTGTTGTGGGTACTTATCACTTAAGGCTATGATTACTAATTGCTAGGACTGAACTACAACTAGGAGTATGAAACTATCATTAAGCTACAAAATCCAATTCAATTACAAAATCACACTTATAAATCTGCATGCATGTAATTGGAAACTATTTTAATTCAACAATACATGAACTAGTCTAATAACAAAAAACATAGTGGATAGCAATACCTCAAGTGGCCCTTGCTTGAGTTTCCACTTCCACAATAGATATCAACACTTACTACTTGATTAACAAATCATGATACTGAATTAACTCCTTTATTAAATGACAACTCTAAACTCTTAAAATAATATAATCAAGATTTCCCATTCAGAAATACATATTCATTATTCAACTGATAACATGAAACTAACAATGATAAATTTTTTTTGGATAACTAGTAACTAAATAACTAGATTCACTCATAACAGATCCCACTATATAGGGTCCGCAAGGAGTCTTATTCATCTTAGGGCTGAAAACAAAACCATTATATTTTTGTCCACTCTCCCTCAAGAATAGGGACAGGAGTTAGTATTGTAACATAAAACCATAATTGAAAAGTAGAAGACAAACTAACTTAGAACTCTTCCATAACATTTAACCATAATGACAGAGACGTGTTTCACAGGAAATTTAACATCACAAGTTACTCCTACTCAGAATAAACTCCTTTCAATCATCTTATTCGATGTGCTTGTAGTAACTCATAGTTGACCATTCAATGGTTGCCTTTGTTCTTCTCTGGAGCTATCACACTTTAGTCATTCTAGCTTCTCCCCTACAACTGCTTGTGGTCCTTATGTTGTGGGTTACAATTCTTCTATCTGCAAGAGGTTAGTTTCATTCTAAAGGACACACATCAATAGTAACCATAAGTTAAGCATAGAATAATACTAAATATCATGAACATTCATACATTCACTCATACAAATTTCATCGTATCATTTTTTAATTTCCACATACTAAAGTCTGGTTTAAGATGCATAAAAGGTATAAAAGATGTATGTCTTAGGATTGTCTATGAACTTGGGCAGATTGAAATGATAAAAGACAAACTTAATAAAGAAAACTAGCCATAAACTGAACCCATCACTCCCCCCAACTAAGTTGTTGCTTGTCCTAAAGAAACTTAAAGGTTGGAGGTTTTATTGCAGAGCTATCTCCCTGAAATCAACCACAATGCCAACTCCTTTAACCTACTTCAAGTAATAGCCTTTTGGTTTGAGAGCTTTTCCAATCTTTAGTTTTCTACTGTTTCTTCTTCCCCTCATTTCTTCCATGTCTAGTTTGGTATTGGAAATAGGAGGATATGAGGATGGAAGATAAGTGGAAACTATGTAACTCCATTGTTCAGTGTAATTTCTATGTACTTGTGAGACCTACAAATCATAGCTACATAGTTATAAATAGAGTGTGGCTCCTTTCTTTTCAGTTTTGGCGAAAGTTCTTCCCATCTTTTTTGAAAAAATTTAAAGGCTTCATTAATAGTCCCTGTGGCTAATCCCTTCATCCTTATATAATCATGTTTTTTGATATCCATTATTTTCTTTCCAACACCTCTGTAATTCAAGAGATCTAACCATTGATCTATGACTACATTAGGATCCATTGATTCTTTCCTAAGTTGTAAGGAAAAGATTTTTCTTTTCATGGTATTCTTGTAGAATTATGCCCCTTTGATACTCATTTTTGACATAAGAGGCCAGTGCTCTTATTTGGAGATCACCTACAAACATCAATGGATTCCAAGCAGTGTCATCTGAAAGAACATAATTGTGTAGATAGAACTCACATAGTTGATCCTACATGTTTGGTGTAGAATTGAAGAAAGTATCTAAAAACTATAATTTATTGTTCATTGCTATAGGAAGAGCACTAATCAATTGGTTAAACTAAAAAACACAAAAAAACTTCCTACAAGAATAAATCATAAACTCTAGCAGCTGGCTTACACTTTAGTAATTGTGCTACCTTGTCTACTATTTCTCCAATCTTTACCTTCAACCATTTTAATTTTGATTATTTCTTTTTCAATGCCCTAGGGGGTTGGATATCAATTCAATTATCTCCCCTACCTAGGAGGATTCTTGTGTTCTCTTCCATAATTCAACACCTAAGGATACTATAGTTGGTCTAGTGGGGATTTTAATTTGAGGAATTCGGCCTTGAAATATTGGTTCTTTCCATTCTGCTTCTACCATGGCAAGCTATGTCAGTATCCCCAATTTTGACCCATGCTCAAACTTGTCAAGCCTCTCCTCCAATTCTCTAATCCTAGCATCTCGCTCACTGTCCTTTTGGTGGTATGTCTTTAACAATTCTTCCAACTTCTTTATTCTTTGCATTGCTTCCTATAATTCCCTATTAACATTCCTTTCTTCAATCAAAAGTTCATCATCCTTCTCCAAAAAATTATCATCTCCCATTTCACTTGTGTAATCACAACCCTCTGAAATAGGGATTTTTAGAGATTTTCTCCTTATTTTCTTGGCTACAAAAATATCTTATGAATTTGATTCAGAAGTGCTAGAAAAATATGGTGGCAGCACAATGGGTGTTTTTGAAATGACAGACATACAAGTGCTATGAGATCATGTAGTAACATGTCCTTTCTGTAGTTTTATCGCCTAGCAATGTGATGATGTAGGTCCCTATTGCTTTTGTGATTGCTTCAAAAAATGAAGACTTTAAAATGTCACCTATGCAGTGTGTGCATGTGAAATGTGTTGTGGAACTATACATGTGAAATCTTAGTATGTGAGCTATGTTTCTCATCAACTGATGCTTCAGAATAACAACTTGTTGTCAATGTATTTTGTATCTATGGCTCAAATTGATGTTGTAGTGTTAAAATAATGTCATCCTTCTGCAATGGTCGTTTAAAATAAAGTCATCCTTATGCAATGGTCATTTGTAAAGCTTCAACCTATGGCCATTAACTAGCAATGAAAACCTTATATCATCATTTTTTTGTAACTGAATTGCTTCATTTGGAAAAAAATGTTTTAATCTCAAATGGCCCAAGCCATCTAGTCTGTAATTTATCTTTGTGATCTTTGTACCTTGAATCATATAGTAAAGCACGATCACCTACATTGAATTCCTTGGTATTAATAAATTGGTCATGCCAACATATCCTTAGTTTTTGGATGATTTCACTATGGTGAATGGTTTCCATTTTGATTTCATCTAATGCATTGAGGTTGTGTAACCTCTCCTTATGTGTCGTTGATAAGTCCATACCCAATTTGACTGCTATCCTGAGAGTCTTGTATTCAAGCTCTATTGGAAGTACTTCCTTTTTACCATACACCAACTCATATGGTGTAAAACATGTTGTTTTCTTCCAAGTTGTCTTGTAAGCCCAAACTACTTCAGGTAACCCAACTATCTAGTCCTTCATGTGGAGTTGTACAGTCTTTGCGAGGATGTTTTTAATTTCTTTGTTTGTGACCTCGGCTTGACCATTTGCTTGAGGGTGGTAGGGTGTAGAATTTTTATGTCTGATCTCATATTCTTGCACTAGATTTTTGATCAAATATGATGTAAATTGTGGCCCCTAGTCTGTGACAATTTCTCTAGGAACATAATTTCTTGTGAATATATCTTCATAGAGAATTTTTTCCACATTCCCATCTCTTGTAAACTACAAATCTTTAACTTCCACCTATTTGGCAAGGTAATCTATACAAACCAATCTGTATTCTTTATTGTTTGATGTTGGGGAGATGTGACCAATGAAATCTAGTCCCTATTTATCAAATGGTGCTACTACTAGTTGTGGTTGTAATGGCATCTCATCTATTTTTTTTGGCCTTCCCATTCTCCGAAATCTATCACAACTCTTGGTGTAATTGACTACATCCTTATGAAGTGTTGGCCAATAATAGCTAGTATTCAAATTTTTAAGAGTTACCCTTTTTGCTACAAAGTATCCCCCACAGGGTTCATCATGGCATGGTTTGAGGATATCATACACTTCATCTTCTCTGATGCATCTCTATATTATATTGTTAGGGTCTATGTAGAATAAATACCATGCTATCAATGTTTAAGGAAAAAATTATGAACTAATTGCCTCTTCTCCCTTAGTGAGAGATGTGGTGGTTTTTTCCCTGCTACCAGATAGTTGGTTATGTTTGCATACCAAGGTGTATTCATAGAGAGAAAATACATGCTCATACGGGAATAAATCATCTACAATAACTTCTTCTAGTTTAGTTGGTAGTCTAGAGAGTAAATCTGCTACTACATTGGCTTTCCCTAGCTTGTCCACAATAGTTATATCAAATTCCTGAAGTAGGAGTAACCATCTCACAAGCCTACCACCCACTATTTGTTTGTTCATCATATACCTTATTGTTGTATGGTTAGTATGTGAATATATAATACCTTGTAATGTAGTGTCTGAATTTGTTGTTTGCATGAACCATTGCTAAAATTTCCTTCTTAGTCACTGTATAGTTGAGTTCTACCCCTTGAAGATTGTTACCGATATAATAAATGACATACTCAAGGTTTCCATCCTTTTATCCTAACACAACTCATATTGTAAAATCTCAAGCATCTATATGGATATGGAAGGGTAAGTTCCAATTTGGTCCTCTCAAAACAAGGGTCTTAGTTAATTTTTCCTTGAGAGATTCAAAGGAATGTTGACAAGCAATTGTCCATTTAAACTCTACATCCTTGGACAATAAGACAAATAGTGGTGTTGCAATCTTGTTGAAATATTGTATGAATCTTTTGTAATAGCTAACATTCCCAGGGAAACTTTTAACATCTTTCTATATTTGAGGTATAGGCAATGTTGATATTATCTCAATTTTGTTGAGATCTTCTTGGATTCCTTTATTGGACACAAAATATCCCAAAACTACTCCCTCAGTCATCATCATGAAGCATTTTTCATGACTCGGTGATAGGTTAATATCTTGACATCTTTGTAGTACTTTCTCTAGATTTGAAAGTGCTTCTTCATAGATATTCCCATATGTTGTAAAATAATCCATGTAAAATTCTATGGAATCATTAGCAAAGACTAAGAATATGCTCAAGACTTCCCTTTGAAAGATGACAGGTGCATTGCATAGCCCAAATGACAAGATATAGTAAGAATATGTACCCCAAGGGCATGTGAATTTAGTCTTGTCTCAATCTTCTAGAGATATCTTAATCTGATTGTATCCACTAAAGCCATCCAAAAAGGACAAGTATTTCTTGCCTACTAGTGAATCTAGAACTTGGTCAGTGAAAAGAAAGGGAAAGTGGTATTTCCTAGTTGCTGCATTCAACTCATGGTAGTCTACACACTCTCCATTTCCCCCCTTTCTTAGGTACAATCACTAGTGGAGACACCCATTCAATGTCAAAGATTGGATAGATGAATCCTACATCCAACAACTTTTTTAATTCAACTTTGACTGTCATAGACTACAGGGTTCATTTTCCTTTGTGGTCTCCTAACTAGTTTATAGCCTTCATTAATGTAAATCTGATGCATGCACAAGTTTGGATCTATACCCTTCATGTCATGGTAATACCATGCAAATTTTGTTGCATGTGATTGCAACACATTCAACACTGAAGTCTGTTGTGCAACAGTTAATTGGTTGTTTATATTTAATGTCTTGTTTGACATAATCTCTAAAGTCAAGGATGATGTTTGAACAAATGAAATGTCAAGACCTGCTATATTTGGGATACAATAATGTGGAAATAAAGTGTGGAAATTTTGAGAAACAAAATTAGATGTATTGGCGAGAATTATGTTTAGCAAGGGGTCTTGCAAACATGTTAGAAAATCATGTTATTGCGGGTCCTTTCCATAATTATTTTACATAATGTTCACAATCAGTTCACCTTCATCTTGGTTTTCTAACAAGGGACTACGTTCAATATTCATCAAATTTTATAAGGAGTACAGGTCTTCCTCATCTAGGGCAAGCCATGCAAGTTGCTCCAAGTCTGCATGTGCCTGAGTGGGTGGATAGAGGACTAATTTATTACACATTTCCATTGGAAATGGTCATGTTACCAGACTTGCAACCTATAAAGGCATCTGCAGTTGTCAACCAAGGTATCCCTAAGATGAGGGGATATCCTACAATATTAGCTTTAGGATGCAACACCATAAAGTCTACAGGGTACTCCCATGAGTCTAGTGTTATTACTAGGTCTTATATGACTCCCTCAAGCTTGAGTGTAGACCTATCTGCTAACTATAGCACAGTAGGTGTAGTTATAAGCTCCATTAGTTGTAATAATTTCATGGTTTCTTTGATTATTACATTAATGGCTACACCAAGGTCAATTAAGGTGTTATTTATGAGAGTACCATTGATTTTTACATCCACTATAGCGCTCCTAGGGTTTTCATACTTGGGGATAGTTATGTTTCCCAACATAATTTCTGCAAGTTGTCCCAAGGCATTACAATTTGAGGGTCCTTTCATTTCCTTCCTAGATTTTTGAGGCACAAATCTCTCACTATTTTGGTACAAATAGGTACTTCCTTAATGGCCTGGATGAGGGGTATTTTGATGCAAACATCCTTGAGTTGTCCCAATAGACCAATTTCAACTTATGAATGATGTTTTTGGATGTTATTTTCTTAGGGAATGGAGGCTTTGGACTCATTGTTGGTCGATTGACCTGATTCAACTCAGGTGCCCTAGACTATTTATCCATGGGCCCTATTGGGAGTTCCTCATCAATTAGTTTAATAATATGAGGAGATGAAGTCCCAACTGACATCTTCCTTGATTTGAGGTGTACATCACTCACCTCAACCCCATAAGTGGGGTAATTTATAGTGTTATTAGCATAAGTCTATTGGACAAACTTATTATTTGGATTGGGTGCAGGTTTTGTTAGCAATTGAGGTGCTCTTGGTGGAATTGGTGCAATTGTTGAAGGATTTGGCATTATGGATTGTTTTTGTGGTTGCAAGGGCTATTGTGGCTACTTATAATTGAAAATTGTATTTTGTCACTACTGACCTCTTTGTCACTAAGGTTGCCATTGATTCATTATGGTGGCCACTGAGAATTATAATTAGGTCCTTGGTAATTTTGTGGTGGCCACATGTTTTTTCATTGTTGATTCCAATTGGATTGAGGTATTGACCATTGTGCGTTTTGCACATTGGCCCAAGATTAAGGATTCCAATTAGGGAAATTTGCATTGTTACCAGGAATTGAAATGTTATAACTCAAAATATCTTGGGGCATACCTTGTCTTGGCTTTCATGGTTTGTATTGAGTTGTGTAGAACACTTGTCCATATTCAACTTCCTTTGCATGATATTTTGATGTCTCTTGCTTACCTTTAGAAATATTGGCCACCTTCTTGCACTTGTAATTGATTTTCTTTTGTTGGTAGTGTGGGAAGTATTTTGTAAGGGCTACCTCTGCTTCTTCTTTCTTTTTCTTGATGCGGAGGGTATCTAATTATGTAGCCAAGTGGCTAATGATATCCTCTTTCATGTTTGATAGAATATTTCGTAACTCCACCCTTGAGACTCTAGTGGTTGATTTTTTGATGAAAGATGTCTTGTCTCCTCTAACCTTCTTGGTGAAATACCTTGAATAGCTTCTACATGATTTACAAATATCCTCAAATGGTAACTATGATATGTATCCTACCCCAATGAGGTTAAATGCATCCATATAGTCCTCATTTACTCCCCTTAAGAATACCAATTTTAAGGATTCATTAGAGAGTCTATTTTGATGAGATTTATTGAGGCAAAATTGAAACCTCTCTACATAGTCTTCTAAATATTCATCTTCCTTTTGTGACATCCTAAAGATGTCATTCCTCTTTCTATCTAAGCCTCTATAGTAATCATGTTATTTCTCCAATAATTTTGTCTTCATTATGTTCCAATTGGGAACAACATCTCTTCCAAGCCCCATGAACCATCTTAGAGCAACATCTTTTAGTGTTGTTGGAAACAATTTGAGTCTATGAGAATCTATTGTATGGTCATAACTTTGGCATAGCACATCAAACTCAAAAATAAAGGTGTCTAGGTCCTTTGTAACTACTCTATAGAAGACAAGTAGTGTTGAAGGAGGTATATTCTTCAAAGTAGCTACTCTCTCTTGTTTGGCTATAGGGAACTCAAATGTTACATGCTTTGGTGGTTCTTTGACTGTTGCATCAGCCACGATGTTGATGCATATATGGGAAGTCTCCTTTGTTTTTGGTGTAGGTACTAGTGTTAGGGATGCTTCTTCTTCAGGAATACCCTCGCTCTATTCACTGTGTTCACCAATATCCCACAATGCTTTATGTGATGAAGGGAGAAATATTCCTAGAGCATCTCTTTGCCTCCACATGCAATTTGTGTGACTTTGTTGTTCAGCGGTCCCTACGCATTTTTAGTAACTCATGTTGTTTTGATGGATTAAAAACTATTTACCCTAATGTTGAAAATGGAATTGCTAAACTAGGGAATCTTGAAAATAATTAGAAATCACGAGAGAATCCTGAACTTAGCACCATCCCTGTTAACGGTGCCAAAAAATTAGGGCCTCTCTAATGTCTAATCAACTTGGTGCTACATGCAGACACACAATTCAAAGTATGACTTCCTAACCGAACAATTCATCTTTTGTGAGAGGCTTCATTTAATTAACCAGGGCCTCGTAATATTTTGACAGTGCTGGCACTATATGTGCATTTATGGATTCTAATGTGGCATGTATCAATGAGTATAGGTGATTTGCACGTGTACAAAAAATGATAAAAACTGGAAAAAGGAAATGGAACGTTAACTGGAAAAACAAGGGAAATAACATAAATTGCTACTTGTGTTGAGGGTACTTATCACTTAAGACTATGACTACTAACTTCTAGGACTGAATTGTAACTAATCACTCTAGGAGTATGAAATTATCATTAAGCTATAAATCTAATTCAATTATAGAATCACACTTATAAATCCACATGCATGTAATTCAAAACTATTTTAATTCAACAATGCATGAACTAATCTAATAATGAAAAAATAGAGTGGATAGAAATACCTCAAGTGCCCTTGCTTGAGTTGTTGCTTCCACAATAGATTTCAACACTTACTACTTGATGAAAAAATCATGACAACTCTAAACTTTGACATGAATCTAATCAATATTTCTCATTCATAAATACATATTCATTATTCAACTAATAACAGGAAACTAACAATGATAAAAAAACAAACTAGATAACTAGATTCACTCCTCACATCCAATCCCACTATATAGGGTCTACGAGGAGTCTTATTCATCTTAGGACTGAAAATACAACCATAATGTTTTTGTCCACTCTCCCTTAAGAATAGGGAGAGGACTTTGTCTTGTAACATAAAACCATAATTGAAAAGTAGAAGAAGATAAACTAACTTAGAACTTTACCCTAACAGTTAACCATAATGATAGAGACATGTTTAATAGGAAATTTCACATCATAGGTTACTCCTACTCATAATAGACTCCTTTCAATCATCTTATTCAAAGTTCTTGTATCAACTCACGATTGACCATTCAATGGTTTCCTCTATTCTTCTTTGGAGCTATCACACTTTAGTCATTCTAGCTTCTCCCCTGCAACTGCTTGTGGTCCTTATGCTATGGGTTATAGTTCTTCTAGATGCAAGAGGCTTTTTTCATTCTAAAGCACATGCATAATTAATAACCATAAATTAAGCATATAATCATACTGAATTTTATGAGCATTCATAGATTCACTTATACAAATGCCATCATATCATATTTGCATTACCACATACTAAAGTCTAGTTTAAGATGCATAAACGGTATAAAATATGTATAATTCTTAGGATTTTCTATAAAATTTGGCAGATTGAAATGATGAAAGACATAATAAATAAAAATAGCCATAAATTGAACCCATCATTTATGACTATTTATCTATTTTATAAAAGAAATATTATTTGAATTATGTTTATTGAAAACAAGGAGTTAAGTTATTTAGTGGGTAACACCTATTCCATAGTACTAGATTAGGATTTTTAGTTCAAAGTAATCATGGGAAGTAACTCACTCTTAAAGGTGTAAGTTACAAAGGCATCATCGGAAGTAACTTCCACATAGACGGGTGCCTAGAGGGTATTAAGTAAGAGTGATTTACAAGGAATTGGGTAGTCATGTAGAATTAACAATTGGTTTATATTTTGGGGGTTGATGGGAGTATGTCGTGGCTTGAAGTAGGGAGGAAAAATGTTGCTAGTGTAGAGAAGTTCTGATCACTAGAGTGAAGCTCCAAAGGACTTTGAGTCACTACTTGCTAAATTGCATCTTTCATTTAGACATGTGGTGAACATCCACTTACATTTGATTGAATTTTTCTTGAATATGGATAATGTTAGGTGCAATTTGCTTCCACCATTAGATTGTGATGTTCCAAATGAACATCACTTCTTAGCTAAGATTTGTTTGAAAATGGGCCTTGAAAATGGATTTAATTTTCCAATTTGTTTTCTTTAGTGCATCATTCACCAAACCCATCACAAACATTGGTAAGGAGAACTCTTACAAGGATACAATAGAAATGCCTAATAAGATGGGTTTCAAGGCTTCTTCAACTACATCCATATAGAGGATTAAGAATTCAAGATTTTTGAAGTCAATCATCAATGCTATCAATGTAAAGATAGACTGGAATTTTTATGATGCCATCACCACAAAGTTGGTATTTAACAATGGGCTTCTAAAGCATGCATTCTTTAGCCACACAAAATTTTCCATTGATAGTTACTCCAAGGAATACAAATCTTCCATTGAGCAAGGAGAGGTGACCTTTTCCAAGATGATTATGGAGAAGATCAATAAGGATTTAGAGGGATAAACATTGAAATAGATCACTAAAGACACCATTTGGTTAACTTGTGTATAATAGGGAAAATTTTAGTTTAATTAAAACACTTATTCTAATAACCGAATTCCTATTTTACTTCAAATAAGATGAAATCATTATTTTTACTTGTAAAAATAAAAAAATATTTAAAAAATAAAGAGGGTGCTTTAAGCTGAAATTGTATGATGATTTTATGATACAAACTTCAAGAGAAATTGTGAAAATATTAATTTACATATAAAGAAAAAAGAATAATAAAATTTAATTACAAACGAGGATGAAAAATAGAACTCAAGAGAAACTTGGAGATCAAGAATGAAGCTCTTTATCTAGGACACCAGTGCGTCATGTTTTCTTCCTTCACCAATCACCCCCAAATGTCACAGAATGTACAAATCAAAGTCCATAATCACTCTAACCTATAAATACAATGAGATGAGAAAATATTTCAGGGTTGTCTAGGGGTTTGCCTCAATCAAACCCTCATTTTGGTATTTTGATCTCTATAGATAACTAAATAGAAAATGATTGATAAAAATAAATTCTTTTAAATCCTAAGTGCATTAAGGTTTAAAATTAAAGAATAAAAATTAAGTGTTCAATACTGGTGTTAACTCTCGTCTATAGGGAGAAACTCCATTACATGAAAATAGAAATGATAATAACAAATTTATTCACTTCTATAACAAAGAGATTATTCACATTAAAAAGAAAATAGAAGAATAAATGAATGAGATAGCAACATTACCAATAAAGGAAGCTATCCCTAATGGGGGTGATAAATATAACAAGTAATACCTCTCGTTGAGAAGATTGAACTACTAAGGAATAAAAGCAAGCAATATGATAACAAAGCAATAAATAAGATAGTTGCAAAAAAAATTGGTAGAGTTTCCCAAGGATATCAAATGGAGAGCTCGTTGGAAAAATGTGTAAAAGTCCCTTTGAAAATGGCTAGGGTTTGAGTTTTTTTGCTTAGATGATAGATATAGAGATGTTACTTTCTTGTTTGAGCATTACAACACAGGTTGTAAACAAGCCACACAAAAAGTATGCTTTTGAATCTCAAGAGTTTTTGGGATGCTAGCGCATCATGTAGATGTTTGTGGATTGTGCTAATATGTAGAAATATTTTGTTAAAATTTCACATATGTTCTTGAAATAATTATACTCTTTGAATGCGAGGCAAAATATTTCTTATATAAATTTCAAAATATTTTGTTAAAATACATGCTAAGGTGAGTTCAAAACATAATGTGAAATTTAGAAAGTACACAATTTTTAAGATTATATTTCACCCCCACTTTAGCAAGCGAGTTGCATTAAGAAATGGGCTATGCTAAAGTATATATTAACATGTAGGGAACATACAAGATAATTTACCCAAAAAAGATAGTGTAGTGGATGTAGAAGCTTGCTAGGTGGATAGATGATGCCCCTAGGCTTAGACTCAATGAACTCACAATATCCAAATTTAAATTGTCCTACAAGGTTAAATGTTAGGGAAAATTCATACATATCCTACAAAACTAAATATATCAAACTCAAAATTGGAAGAAAGCTACTATGAAGAGAGGAATATTTCAAAGAATAAAGTTCAAAAGAATATTTTATGGAGGGTGAATATGTTCCCCGTCATGTTTTTTCCCATCCTACTAGGGGAAAAAATAGGAAATGTGAATTCACCCTTATGAGAGTTTAGAATGTATTTTTGAGTTTTTTTTCTATAAATATATAAGAAAATTATTATTTTTAATTCATTTTCACTATTCACTATTGTATTTTCTAAGAGTTTCTAGTGATTCTCAAGAGAAAATGTCATACATATGAGACTTCCGACAACCTAGGATGGATAAGCTCCATGAAGGAGTCAAGAAAGGAGTGGTACTTTATGAGACGATTCAAATTTTACGTTTTACATTTTTTTTTAAGCTTTTTTTACCTTGGTGGATCCCATGATGTGTTTTTGTTGGTGTTACAATTCACACCTCTGGAGTGTGTATTGGCAACAAACAACTATGCACAGTATTAATTGTTCTTCAAATTAGGAGAGGAAGCTCCCTCTTTTGTTGATATGCATAAAAAGTAAAATATTCTAAATCCTATCTTTTTGACTCAATTGGAAGAGGCACAAGGTTAAGAAAACCAATGCATTGCAGCTAAGGTTTTTCTCTAGTTTTGTAGATTTTCAACCACAAGTAGGCTAACACTAAAACTATCGTATTTCCTCAAGAGAAATAGAGCATGAGGACTTAGGAGCAGGGAATAATTGATGATAAACTTTATATCAGGATTCCCAAGGAGAAGGAACCCCTATCCGAAGTGTAGGCTGATATGAAGGTTATTAGGAACAACATCAGATGATAAACTTTATTTCTAAATTCCCAAGGAGGAGGAACCCCTATCCGAGGTGTAAGAAACAAGCTTATTGGAAAAAACACTTAAACAACAATCTTTATTTCTAAATTTCCAAGGAGGAGGAACCCCTATCTGAGGTGTAGACATGAAAGAAATACTATTAATCACAACATCATCATACGATAAAATCTATTTCTAAATTCTTGAGGAGGAACCCCTATCCGAGGTGTAGATATGAAACAAAGCTTATTAATCACAACAAGAATAAATCTTCCCAGGACAACAAATTGCATAACGATACACACACACAATGAATGATCAAACCAACTTTATATTTAACTAAGTGAACCAATACAAAATAGAAATATTACACAGAAAGGTGGCCACAACAACTTTTTATTACAACAAAATTTAAAATACAATGAGCAAGGTGCTCTTATTTGTATAACTTCAAGGAGTAGGGAACCCTAAAATCTCCTTGAGTTTACACTCAGTCTTGCAAGCATGAAAGAGTTTATTCTTAAATCTAAATGTATGCAACCTAACAGTTAACTAGAAAAACAACATCAGTTAACTGAACTAGAACTAAACTAAATGGATGTTGCAACAGGAAAGTCCTTATTCAAATGAAATTCAACTAATAACTAACATCAGTTAACTAGATCCTAATTGAAAGTCCAACTTCCATGAAATATATCCTCAAGATAAACAGGCAATGATATGTGGAACAACAAGTTTAACTTGGAAAGAGGCATCAAGTCAATTGTTGTGTTTAATGTTTATCTTGAAAACTATAGGATCCAGTTGTCTGTCTACTCCAAGCCATCATTGGCTATCATACCCTCCAAGAATTCAGCAACTGTCTCATCTTCAAGAACTTTGATGCTATCCAAAATGATAGACTATCTTCTCAATTCCTTTTCTCCATCCTTGATCATTTTCTAACTCTTTGACCTCTTCAGCTACTTTATCGAACCTCATTGACATCACCGAGAAATGATTCAACTTGGACGCCACAGGATCACCATCAAGATCGTCATGGACCAAACTCTGGAATTCAATTTGCACAATGTCAAGATCAGTGTAGGTACCATCTTCACGAACATAATGGAATGAGATTTGGGTGACAAATTCTCTTACGAGTTTGAGAGCACCAGAAACATCTTCTTTGATCGCAACCAACTTTGCAAAGATTCTTTCATAAGTTTCTACTTTGAAGAGGTGTTGTTCTCTCCAATAAAAAATATTTATTTTATCTTCATCTGTTACAACGACATCATATGCAACTGCCAACTAAGAAATGGGGATCAAATCTTTTGGTTACGCTATTCTATGGATTTTCAAGAAACTTGTCTATTTTTTAGGCTTTTTGGAAAGGAAACAAAACCATTAAGTAATACATAATGGATGTTGATATTCTAGGGTATAAGGCCAAATAGTTTCACTGGTCTTACAAAATAAAGAGACACAAAACACGATAACAACCTATATTATTCAATCAAGGTGTCTCTCACTAGTATAGGCCCAAGTGATAAAATAACATGGGATTATGCTAAAGCACACTCCACTCTCAAAAGGGAATATCTAGATCTCTATTGGCACAAGAGTGCACCTTCCTCCTTGATGCAAAGCAGGGGTGGAATAGGTTCAATCCACACAATACAACACCATTCAACAAATCCTTTGAGATTCTAAACCCCAACTATGAAGGATTCCTCAAATCCTCTTGTCTTCAAGAACTAGGTCTCCAAAATTGTTTTCAGGCATATCTTTTAGAGAAGGTCGTCTCTCCATAAAACCAACACCTTTTCAGACACCCGTTAGGCTCTTTTGTAACATATCTCATTTGGGATATAGGGTGTTTTGGACCAAGTTCTCCAAAATTGGTCTGCTATGTTGAAACAAGGCCAAATTAGGCCTCTTTTACAAAGCACCTATAAGAAATACAAATGCCAAACACTAAAACACTACACCAATAGTCTTCCCCTATCACATAGGATCCAAATATACAGTTTGTTCCACTAGAACTCTTCACAAGTTTGCTTCCCTACAATATCTCTAATCTACCAAGCCTAACACTTGAAGATGTTAGGCTAGGGCATGAACAAAAACACTACAAAATCCATTTGCTGCTCTAAAAAATAAAATAAAAATTGAAAGCAACCTGGAATCATCCATTCCACCGAGTATAGCCAGGATTCAACAGTGGAATGGGCTGGTATGCATGGTTTTTAGTTACAAACCCTTAAATTGAGGGTTTTACAAGTAGCCTCCAAAGAAACTCTTCAAACAGGTGTATTCCTCAATGAAATTCACTCACACCACATCCAAATGAAATTAGAAACTCTACAACAACTTACCACATGAATTTCATATCACATTTAAACTGTACAGGGTCGTACAGAACTGAAACTTACAAAAAAATACACAAAACCACAGAAAAATAGAGTGCCTTTGCATTATTTTTCTTCCAAATGCTTCAACCACCTTTCCTTGAAGTTTTTGAGGCCAAATAAACATGCTCCAACTAAAACTCAATGGTTTCCAACTAGATTCTAATAGATGATTGTTCACCTTCCCCTCATACGCAAAAATTGACAAGTTGCAAAGCAACTTTTAGATCATTTTAACAACTTTTATAAAACATACCAAAATGATCCTACATGACAAAAATACATTGCAATTGGTCTTCATTCGACCTTATTACATCAACCAAGTGATAAAACACACAAAACACCAACCTAGACACCTAATGACATCATTTAGGCAAAATTGCCATGGTGCCCCTGCACCATACACCCGGAGAGAAAAAATTCTCAAGTTCCACCTAAGATCAGCTCTTGCACTAATGTCCCATGCTTCTTAATTTATTCTTTAGACATCCATGTGGCATCCTCAGGAGGTAAACCATACTATTTGACAAGATACTCATTGTAAACTTTATGCCTAGTTCTTTTGACCTCCTTAGTGTCCAAAATTGCTTCAAGATTTAATGGTTCAATGGGAGGTAGATCTTTCACCCAATATTCATCAGTAACATCAGCATAAACACCTATACCTGCATCCACAAATCCCTTAAAAGCATAGAGTTCAACAACATTAAAGATAGGGGAGATAGCAACTCCAAGAGGGAGTTCTATCTCATATGCATTAGCCCCAAATTTATGGAGCACTTTGCAAGGCCCAATTTTCTTCATCAACAACTTGGTATACTTTCCCTTTGGAAATATTTCATTCAAGTGTGCAAGGACCAAGTCTCCCACCTTGAACTGTACATCTCTTCTCTTCAAATCAGCATGCTTCTTATATTTCTCAACACTTTTCTGCAAAATTTCTTTAACTCGGTGATGGATCTCTCTCGTAGCTTCTGCAAATGCCTCTCCTTCAACACTTCTCTTCTCCATCCATGTTAGATCTCTAAGCTCAAAGACACCTCTTGATTTCAACCCATACACCACTTCAAATGGACTTTTCCCTATGCTCCTATTGACTAAATCATTGTAAGCATATTCAGCTTGAGGAAGAACTAAGTCCCATTGTTGCCCATGCTCCTTTGTGAGACACCTCAAGAGGTTTCCAAGTGATATATTGACCACCTCAGTTTGCCCATCCGTTTGGGATGGTAGGCAGTACTAAAAGTCAAATTGGTTCCAATATTTCTCCAAAGTGACCAATAAACTTTGAGTCCCTATTTGAAACAATTGTTAGTGGAAGACCATGAATCCTCACTATTTCTTTAAAGAACAACCATGCAATATGAGAAGCATCATTTGTACACTTTAAAGGAATGAAATGGGCCATTTTACTGAACCTATCAACCACAACAAATACACTATCATATCCCATTTGCGTTCTTGGCAGTCCTAATACAAAATCCACACTTAAACTCTCCCATGGCCTATTAGGAATTGGTAGGGAATGATACAGTCTTGCATTAGAAGTAGAACCCTTGGATCTTTGGTAGATTGTGCAACTTTCAACAAAATTTCTGATATCTACTTGCATTCTTGGCCAAAATAAGAATCTTCTTACCTGATCCAATGTTTTGTCAACCCCAAAATGTCCTCCAAGACTTCCACAATGTTTCTCCTTTATCAAATTGTGTTGCATAGAGCACCTTGGTATACATAACTAAGCTCCTTTAAATAAGAAGCCATCTTGCAACAATAAATCATAATACTCATCATGGAAATCATCTTTAAACTGATTACAAACAGAAAATACCTCCTTGAAGTCATCATCTTCAACATACATGTCCTTCAATGCATCTATTCCCACACTCTGAAGTTGTACCTCATGCACCAATATTAAACTTTGGCTTAGAGCATCAGCTACCTTGTTGGTTTGGCCCTTTTTGTGCTTAATTATGAAGGTATAGCTCTACAAATATTCAACCCACTTTACATGTCTCTGACTCAACTTGTCTTGACTGATCAAAAAACTCAATGCATGGTTATCAGTGAGCACTATGAATTCCTTGGGAAAAAGGTAGTGTCTCCACTTCTTAAGGGCCTGCACCATTGCATACAACTCTAGATCATATGATTAATACTTCCTTTTGGCTTCATTAAGCTTTTCACTAAATAAATCCACTGGTCTGCCTTCTTGACTTAAGACTGCACCAACTACAAAGCCACTAGCATCACACTCTATGGTAAAAATCTTGTTGAAATCAGGTAAAGCAAGTATTGGTTGTTGTGCCACTCTAGCTTCCAGATATTCAAATCTCCTTTCTGCCTCATTAGTCCACTAAAATTTCTTTCTTTTGTCTCCCTTAATGGTGTCAATGATAAGTGAGTAGATGTGACTAAAATTCTTAATGAATTTTCTATACAAACTTGCAAGCCCATGAAAGCTTCTTACCTCCCCTACTGACTTTGGAGTTGGCCAACTGAGTATTGCCTCTACTTTGGTGGGATCCATCTTCAATGAACCCTTGGAGATCACAAAACCAAGATACACAAGCTCTTCTTTCATAAATTCACACTTTTTGAGATTTATCATCAACTTCTCCTCATTAAATTTTTGCAAAACCATGTTAAGATGTTGCAAATGTTCTTCCTTTTTCTTGCTAAACACATGTATATCATCTAAATATACAACAACAAATTTTCCAATGAAAGGCTTCAACACTTCATTCATAAGTCTCATGAATGTACTCAGAGCATTTGACAGTCCAAAGGGCATCACCATCCACTCATATAGACCTTCATTAGTTTTAAATGTTTTTTCCATTCATCTCTTTCTCTTATCCTAATCTAATGATAGCCACTTTTTAAATCTATCTTTGAAAAATAGCATGCACCTCCCAAACAGTCCATTAGGTCCTCCATTCTAGGTATTGGAAACCTATATCTGATGGTTATTTTGTTTATTGGCCTAGAGTTCATACACATCCTCCAATCCCCATCCTTTTTGGGTGCTAAAACTATAGGGACAACACAAGGGCTCAAACTTTCCCTAATTAAGCCTTTATCCAACAATTCTTGAACTTGTCTCCTTATTTCCTCATTTTGTTTAGGGGTCATCTTATATGTAGCCTTGTTTGGCAAACTAGAACCAGGGATCAGGTCTATATGATGGCTGACATCTCTTATGGGATGCAATGAGCTTGTAAATTCATCAACTACAATGTCCTTGTACTTGTCTAACAAAGCTTGAACCTCACTAGGTATACCTTCCACCTTGTTTTCTGCTAAAACATATTTGGACTTAGGTCTGATCACTAAGGCAAATCCCTAACCTCCTTCTTCTTTCAATGTCTTCAAGAAATATTTCTCCCCAACTACCATAGCACTGAACCCAGCTTGTTTATCTAAACCCTCATCTTGTAGTGGTGTCAAGGTGAAAGAAGTTCCATCTTTATCTATCATGTAGTTGTTCTTCTCCCCATCATATTTTTCCTTTCTATCATAGTGCCAAGGTTTTCTTAGCAGCAAGTGACAAACATCCATAGGGATGATGTCACAAAGTATTTTGTCTCTATAACTCCCAATATTAAACTCTACCCATGTCTGCTCATTTACCAAGACTTGTTGACTTTTGTTTAACCATGACACTTTGTATTGTGTGGGATGAGGAATCCTATTCATATTCAATTTCTCTACCATTTCTATAGACACCAAGTTATCAATAGAACTTGAATCAACAACTACTTTTCATACCTTTCCATGTGACTTACATGTAGTCCTAAACAAGGATTTCCTTTGTGGAGGATCTTTGGTTGTAGGCACCTTAATAAGTGTTATCCTCATCATCAAAAACTCACCAATCTCAACAGCAGTAGGTTGAGATGGTGAATTGACACTTTCATTATCTTCTTCAAGCACAATTTGAGCTCTTCGCTCACCTCCATGAGAACTTGCAGCTTGTTTGTCCGAGAACTTTCATGTTGGGTGACCAAATTGATTGCAATTGTAGCATCTTCCTGAGAAGGTATTTGACCCTCTCCCTTTTCCACCAAATCTACCTCTACCATTAGGTCTTCTACCTTTGAAATTTCCTCTTGAGTCACCACTTTTCTCTTGTTGGCCACTTGATTCTCCTTGCTGACTTTGTGATTGTCCTCTTCCACCAAAGTTTCCTCTACCTCTGAAATCATTTCCCCTGCCTCTTTCTTGCTACTCTTTTCTTCTTTTTATTCTTTCCTTTTCCTTGATAGCCAATTGGAAACATTCTTCAACGGTCTTGGGTGTAGTGAGGTTGATTTCATCTTGAATATTGTACCTTAGGCCATTTAGGTACCTTTCCACCTTTTCTCTCTCATTCTCTACATGTCTTGCTCTAATGCTTAGCCTATGGAATTCTTCAGTGTATGCCATGATATCCAACTCCTTTTGTCTTAGGCTCTGCAACTTTCTAAATGTCTGAATCTCATAATTAGCGGGTAGGAATTGTCCCTTCACCTTTCCTACCATTATGTCCCATGAATTTATCTTTGCTTTGCTCTTCTTGATTCTTTCATCTTGGACATAGTTCCACCATGTTAGGGCAGGGCCCTTCAACTTGGTTTTAGAAAAATTTACCTTCTTATTGTCTTCTACTTCTTCAAATTCAAAGAAGTTATCCAAAGCATCTAATATCCAAGCCAAAACTTCCTCACTGTCCATATTTCCATCGTACATGGGCACTTCAACTTTCACCTTTGGAGATTTATCCCCCTTGATAGCCTTTAGCATCTTGACCATTCTTTCTTCTTCAAGGTCCATTTCTTCTTCTTCATGGACTCCTCCTTGAGGGTTCTCACTCTCACCCTCATCCTCATCACTTTGGTCACCACTGACCACATCTCTTCTTTGGTTCTTCTCCAGGGTTTTTATTCTGGCTAGGGCTGCTTTTTGGGACTCCTTATAGAGAATCTCCTTATGTATCATCTTCTCTTTTAGTTCTTTAACCTCTTTGGCCATTGGATTGTTCTTTTGCAGGCATCTTGCTTATGCTAATTCTCATTCACTTTCCCACTTTCAATCAGAACCTATGCTTTGATACCACCTGATGTAGATCATGGGTGGAATCGATTCAATCCACACAATACAACACAATTCAATAAATCCTTTGATATTCTAAACCCCAACTATGATGGATTCCTCAAATCCTCTTGTCTTCAAGAACTAGGTCCCCAAAACTGTGTTTTCAGGCATATCTTTTAGAAAAGGTCATCTCTCCATAAAACCAACACCTTTTCTGACACCCATTAGGCTCTTTTGTAACATATCTCATTTGGGATATAGGGTGTTTTGGACCAAGTTCTTCAAAATTGGTTTGCTACGCTGAAAGAAGGCCAAATTAGGCCTCTTTTACAAAGCACCTATAAGAAATAAAAACACTAGACACCAAAATGCTACACCAATAGTCTTCCCCTATCACATAGGATCCAAATATGTAGTTTGTTCCACCAGAACTCTTCACAAATTTTTTTCCCTACAATATCTCTAATCTACCAAGCCTGACACATGAAGATGTTAAGCTAGGGAATGAACAAAAACACTCCAAACTCCATCCCCTGCTCTAAAAAACAAAAAAAACATTGAAAGAAACCTAAAATCATCCATTCCACCGAGTATAGCTAGGATTCAATAGTGGAATGGGCTGGTATGCATGGTTTTTAGTTACAAACCCTTAAATTGAGGGTTTTACAAGCATATTCCTCAATGAAATTCACTCACACCACATCCAAATGAAAGTAGAAACTCTAACAACTTACCAAATGAATTTCAGATCACAACTAAACTGTATGGGGTCGTACAAAACTGAAACTTATAGAAAAATACACAAAATCACAAACAAAATAGAGTGTCTGCATTATTTGTCTTCCAAATGCTTCAACCACCTTGCCTCGAAGTTTATGAGGCAAAATAAACATGCTCCAACTGAAACTCAATGGTTTCCAACTAGATTCTAACAGATGAATGTTCACACCAAAATGACCCTACATGACACAAATACATTGCAAGTGGTCTTCATTCGACCTTATTACATCAACCAAGTGACAAAACACACAAAACACCAACCTAGACACCTAATGACAACATTTAGGAAAAAATTCCATGGTGCTCATGCACCACTTCTTCCCTTGAAGTCTCTTTTACACCTTCAAAATGAATTATATCTCTCCTTAGGATAATATATGTTGTGTAGCTTCAAGCATGATACTATACCTTGCACCACACTAGATCAATGACCAATGCTCGTAGGTCTCTAATAACAAGGTATTTAGTTGTATCTATGAACAATGATCATGTTTGATAGTACCTAATATTGGGTTGGATCTCCCCCTCTCTCCTCACTTAACAAGCATTGACAAACTAAGGGTCTTGTGGCTTGGATTGAAAAATGTTAGCCACACCTTGGGGTACTCCCCCTCTAAATACCCCACCAAAAAACATGGTTGAGGTCATTCTTAGGGTGGTGAAATCCCCTAGAATGCCTCCTACAAAATTAAAAAAAGGCAAGTATTAATGTTTCTGATCCCCAAGCTCGCATGAGGCTCAAGGGAAGAGCATACACAAATAGCACTCCTTAGGTAAAAGGAATATAAATATGGGTTCAAAGATGCTTTTAATAGACAAGCTCATACATGAACAAGGGGAGAGCATAAATACCGATGACTCCACCAAACACAACAAACTCTTTCCCTTAAGAAATTGAAGTGTGAGCTAAGCTAAAAATCAAAACAATAAACTTTGCATTAGATGTATTAGTAGTTTTAGGGTTTTTGTCTTCTCCCAACGAAAGCCAAGCTACAAAAATCAATTCAATATCCAAAAATCCACATAAAATATTTAGGCAATTAAAAAAGACACGGATCGATTGTGAAACTTGTTGGATCAAATACGTTATAGGATTAATCAATTCAAGAAAAATAAAATCAATTATGTAAAATTAGACATAAATTAATCAAAAAACACAGAGGTCCCTTGAATCATATACCTATTGCCTGCATCATTTACTTGATCATTTTTTATGTTCTACTAATTCATTATGTCAAATCCCCAATCAATTACATAGCAAGCTCAATCAAATACGTTAAAATCTTGATCACTTATATTGAACTGTAACAAAATCAAAATTCTTGCAAAAATAGATTAAAAAAACATAATATATTATTTAAAATATATTGCATACTAAATAATTTTGGGGATTTAAATATGTCCACATGTAAAATATTTTCTTTAATTCCTTTATTGTAAAGTGTGGTATGTTCTTATGCCAAAAGAGTCTTTTAAAAGACTTGGTGTTGATATTCAGATTTTACACAAAATTTTAATGTTTTATATTTGGAAATTGGTCCTAGGGAGGTTTATAAGAGAATATTAATTAAGTTTCAAGGATTATTCCTTTTAGCATAGGTCGTTGTACTATCTTTGGGTTAGAATTACTTCACTACAATAAGAATTTTCTATAAAAGGGGTAACAAATTCATAAAAAGAATGAGGTAGGGGGAGAGAGATAGGACTACGTAGAAAATATAAGCTTAGAAACATTATAGTATTGGTATATATTCTATTGGATTGTACCATTGTATCATCTCATTCTTATATTCTTGTTTTAAGAAATCAAATTTTGTTGTGTACTCTTACATTGAGTTCTTGTTTATGTGTTTTTAGTTGTGTGGATATACTATCTTTCAATAGACCCCCTATTCATTATTGGATCATCCATATGCCTTATAAATAATACCTACATAAGAAAATAAGATATTATTATTAAAATTGATTGTTCGTGGAGGTCATCTTGAGATACTTGACATTCACACAAGTCAAAGGAAACCAATCAAAGTGTGTGAACTTTTTTACTATGTAACAGACAAAAACATGATTGGGTTGTAAATAGGTCAATCCTAATTGGTTAAAATCATAAGACAAGGGTGACAAGGAATTACATTCCTTACAAAACAAATGGGGATAAAGGCTAGAGGTGAAAATATTGAATTGGTGATTATATTGTTTATTACTTTCCTTATTAAAAATGGTTAAATTTATTTTTATGATGAGTCTGATTGACTTGAAATCGTTATCAAGATAGACGAGAAAAATATTTTTTATTAGTGTAAGTGACTACTCATTTAGGTCATCTTGAAATAACTTAAAATTCACACTAATGAAATTTACCAAAAAATGATTAATTAAAATGAACAAGAAAATCTTCAATACTTAGTACATATATACATGTACTTAGTTTATTCCCACACTCTTTAGAATTGTAAGTTAAGATTGACTTATATGGCATCGTATTTTTAAATAGGTTTCTAATGGTTAAGATTGACTTATATGGCATCGTATTTTTAAATAGGTTTCTAATGGCAAAATAGGCTAGAGGGTGGAATACCCAAAGCTATGATTGTATTCACTATCCTTCCTCTCTAATAACAAATGCTTAGAATTTCTCACGTGTTAAGTGGGTCCCCTTGTCTTATAATCATTATTAACACAAACAAGGAAATAAAATATATTTATTATGAATAATTATTATTGAATTCATATTTAAACAATAAATTATTTTAAAGTAACTATGAGAATTACAAATTATTAGACATATATGCATGATTGGGTTGTACTTGAACTAATCCCACGTTGGTTATAAATGCAAGGCAATGGTGTCTCATAGAGCATTAGATTCTCCAAAAGCTTTACCACTAGAGAAAAGAGGCTAGGGGGTGAAAATTATAAAGTTGTGTTTGTCTTCAATATTTATCCCCTCTACTAATAAATAATTAAAGGTGCTTATGTATTAAATGTTAATTCCTACCTCATATTTATTGATAGAATATATGAATAAATAAAATGGAATTAGTTTCAATGACCATTCATAAAGGTCACTTTGTGATTACTAGAAATTAAACAAAGGTCAAATCCCACAAGAAAAATAAAATATCAATGAATTCATTTAATATTTAACACATATATACACTATTAAGTTTTGTAATTTTCATAAAAATAATCTAGAGAAAACTACACATATAGGCACAATTTTGTTGTGTTTGATAACATAAGTGAAATTCAATAGGTATCAAAGTCATTATAAAGTGCAATCGACACCTAATACCACTAGCATGCAAAAAAAATCATGAGTAAGTTGGTGGAATGGAAAGATGGTGCAACATGTTGCTTGAAGAAGATTGGAGTGGAAATGAAAAGGAGTCATCAAGAGGAGGGGTTATGGGTATCACATATCCCCATGTAGAAAAACTTAAATAATATGAAGAAGGGCACTAAATTCGACCCACCTAGAGGGAGGGAGAGACACTTCCATGCCTTGCTTCTCTTCTAGCTTCTCTCTAGGCTAGATCTATGATTAGGATAGGCATATTATATGTAGTTTTTTTATCACAAATAGTTTGGTTGAACACATTGAGGGTTATTTGGTATTTATTTTATGTGCTTTACAAATTTTAATGTTATGGTTGTAGGTTAAATAAGTTGATAAGGAATTAGAAGAACTTGTCTATCTGTCGCATTTTACTTAACCATAAAAAATATTATTCAATTTTATGATTAACTTTTCTACTTAAAAGAATTTTTATTTTATTTTAAATAAAGATTACTGATTAATTTATATTCATTTAATTTTATATAACAATAAACCATGTATTGTCTAGGTATAATATTCTTTAACATATTATACTAATTAAAAAAAAAAAATTACTTTAAAAAACACAACCCACAAAGGACTAGAAAGGATTGTATCCCTCATAGGCACAAACCTATCGAGTACACCTACACAAGGATGGGCATGTAGGTGTGTGTATCTTATTCTAACAAATTGATTATATTAAATGTTCTATTATATATATACAATATTTTTCAATGATTTTAATTTTATTTGTATTTTAGTTGATAAAATTATATATTTAACATGTGTTTATAATAAATTTATCAACAATACCAATTCTTTTATTGGAAAAAGTGATAGTAGGGGGATGACCTCCTTATATATTGTCAAAAAAAGAGGATTGTAAAATTGTAGATGCCCAACCACAAATCTTCAAGGAACACAAAATAAACCAAAACCTAAATAATGTTGGATCTATTAAATTATTATCAAAAGATGGCAACAGATCACAAGTCTTTCAATTAATAGTTGGTGATGACCATATATATATATAACAAAAAACAAAAGTAGGAAGGATAAACTCCAAGCCAAGACTAGATCATAACACAAGCCAAAAACCAAATGGTAAGAGAAAATAATTATATCCACAATGGTGACTATATTGGGAATATAATTAATTAGTTACTAGAACTTTCCACTTCAATACTTCCCAAGGTACCAATTAAATCTCCCTAGGATATCTCATGTATATCTCATGCCTTGGCCAAAAAAAAAAAGGAAAAGGTAATTTTTTTTCCTTTCCAAGGATAAAACCACATTTGCCCAATTCGTGAGTAACTAAGGCCTTATTGATATCAACTAAGGAACCACTTATCAAACTATCCCTCATTTCTAACTAGACACAATTATTCACTTTGGATATAAATAAAACCTTTGAAGGGAAGACACCACCCACGTCCCATGAGCTAGATTGCTAATCATAATTCACCAACACAATATTTAATTTCATTTCTACAATCAATGCCTCTTGAATATATGCTTTATCTAAGACCCTAACCATCTCCAAATTCCATATAAAATCCATCACAGTAGAAAGGAAAATAGAAGCCACAATGTTAAGGAAGTGGCACTATGGAAAATCCATCAAATGTCCTAACCTACCACCTTTTTAATAGAACTATTAATAAAAGGGGATCTGATAATTAAAAAAAAATTGTAACTTCTCCAATTCATGTGTATGTCATTATTTAATATTAATGATGCATTTCTTTTTACCAAGGAATGTTCATTTTGTTTAGCAATACGTTTGTATCTTAAGGATCACTTAAATTTTCTAGATATTGAAGTATATGTATGTATATTATATGTAAAAGGTAATGTATATACCTAAAGATGCTCAAAAATAACTTTAAAACAAGTTCCTATAATCAATTTACAATAAGAAGACAAAAAAATATGTTATGACTGTCTCTAATTCTTTAAATTACCAAAAATAAAGTAAAACATGATTAAATCTCAATGAATATTATTGACAATTATTCTCCTTGCTTCTACTTGGCCTTATTCATGTCACAAGAATGTTGGTTTTGATTCATGGTGGTGTGACACCCACTTGAACCACTTGATGGTGGATGTTCCCAATGGTTCATATTATCTAGATGTTCTTCATTCTTCGGTGGTGAGGCTTGATGAGTCTATTATGGAGTTAACTATGCCTGATGATCTTTCTCTAGTAGTTGTTCCCAATCTTGTTGCTCCTTTGGATCCTATTGGTGAGCCACACTCATCTTCTACTTTGATTGTTCAACCTCCAAATTCAATTTAGTTCCACCCTTCTCCTATGATTGTTCAACCTCCTTTAACTTTGGTTCAACCCCACCCTTCTCTTATGATGATTGTTCAAAGCTTGGCTACTTTAGCTTAACATGTTTTTGATGCACCCTTAGTTGGGCCCTATGTATGAGACTCTCCAATGCTTCTCCTAGGTTTGAGGACTTGGAAGATGGTTTTTCCTAGATAGTTGTACAAAGGAAGAAGAAAGGTCTTCCCAAGTATTTCTCTCAATCTCATACAAGAGTGAAGGGTGTGAGATTGAATAGGGTTGGGTCTGAAATTGTTTAGGCTAGACCCCTAGGTCATTTTGATTGTAGATTTTTGTGGTTTACAACTTGGTTATAATTGTGGCTTACTCCCTTAAGGAAATTCCTTTATTTTGTCTTTGCATGTGGACTTGCTTTGTAATGGGTTTGGGACCCTTGTTTCCTTGTTTTAATCTAATAAAAAGCATTGTTTCCACTCCAATTTTATGACAGCTAAAATGAAATTATTTTTCACTAAACAGGGACAATGTATCAAACAAATACTTTCACATTCTACTATAAATTAGAATGAATTTAGGAAATTACATCAATTACATTTTTGTTTCTCAACCTTTTAGACTACATCAATTATTTTGCACGAAATATGTACACTTTTATATGGCTCTTAAGGACCCTACAAGAACCATACACAATATCAATCTATTAGTGAATAATTTTTCCTCTCTTTACACAACGTCAACTTGCAACAATATTAATGAAACAATGGATCCCTTCACTATTTTTTTTAATATAATCAACTAAATATAAAAAAATTACATCTATGTTCTTGCAACCATAATAAAGTAAGAGAGCACTAACCCATTGAGCTCTTTTGCATAAGAAAGGACCATAGCTCTATCTATCTATTCAAACCAGCCCACAAACCAAGAGGGGATGTAAGCACCACAAAAATAATAAGGTGGCTATCAAGGGCAAAAGATTTTGTAAGAAGACACAATGGAACCACACAAGAAGGTTTCCATAATGAGTCATTGCAAGATTCCTTGTAATGAAGAGGAAAAAATTGTGGCTACCACTAAAAAAAAATCTTTCACGAAAATAACATCATTACCAAAAATCAGACACACCCAAGTTTATAAAAATAACATCCTAAGTTAACTCTTTCGAATGCAATAGAATAAACTACCATTACAAAGAGAAATGCAAGAAGTGCATCACTAATTGAGATCTTACCTTACTTTCACAAGTTCTCATTTGGTGTAGCCCTATATTCCTCCTCATGCTTACCCTCCCAAGACACCAAACAAGAACCAAGCTCTCCCAAAAAATTGAACAAGCACCCAAAAGGAAAAGTTCACACCTAAGTAGGAGTGTCATTTCAATCCACCATCAATAAATGGAATGGAACCATATGAAATTCCCTGAACCCCAAAACACTCCACATTACAAACCATAAATGTACTTATCTAACCATATGCACCCATATAGGTGCACATAGTCCCACAAAAGGAGTGGAATGTACACCAAATCCTAAAACACAACAAAGGCAAGAAGTGATATGTGAGGTTTTGAAGTCCACCACACTTAGCCATGTTAACAATGTGAAAACACACAAGAATTGGGATCAAACAACAAACAAGAACACCATCCATGCATGAGAGTTGCAAACAATGATTTTTCATTTTCTCAAAAAGAAAAACTTACAAGAGATTGAAGAGCTTTCACTAAACTCAATAGTACAATGAAGGAGAGTGTTTATAAGAGGGCCCTAAATGAGAAGGGTAGATCATGGAAAGTTTTGACATCACATGTGATGAGATAGAATGATCTAATAATAGCTCAATATAATAAAAGAAAAAAGTACTCCTAAGTTTAGCTTAAGTGCATAAAGTAAAATTAGTCTAATAATCAATTAAAGATTAATTAATTATTAGCTAATAAATGATTACTCTAACACCCCCTCATAAGTGTAACTTAGAGAGTAGCTAAAAACTATAAAAATGAATGAATAAAAAGCAAAGAATGCATGAATGGGTCCCAACAAACAAGGAGGTAACCATGTACAAACAATTTAATCTTACATAACTGGAGATAAGCAAAAACCCTCATGGAAAAAACTCCTTTTCAAAAGAGATAAAGTGAATGAAGGACTAAGAAGCCTCCAAAACAATGTCCCAAAAAGAATAGGAACATGAATAACATTGATGAAGCGCAAAGAAGTTGTAGACAATTATTGAAATATGGTTTTTCTAGTACTAAAAAATCTCCTCTAAAACAGATGATGATCAAGGTCAAGAAGACAAGAATCTGCATAGGTGCCCTCAACGACCTTGAATTGGAAAACAAAAGCAAACATGTGGCAATTGAAGATACAAATGGCACATGAATCTACACAAGTGACCCCAACGACACTACTCAACCATGCAAGTGCAAGTCAAAAATATAGGTACCAATAGTCTAAAGAACAGTGATCAAGTGAAAATGGAAGGTCGCCTCCAAAAATAGGAATACAAGAGTACCCATATGGTAAGTACTTTATCTCACCAAAATGCATGAGTAAACAATCGCTACATCCGCCTAGTATATATGAACAAAAACTACATACAAAAATCACTCTGAAAATGAAACCAAGGAAGCATTAGCACCAACGGTAGTAACCCCCCCTAATGCAAACAAGGAAGAGCCATGATAGGTCCATTGAAACTATGTGACACCAAGAAGCGTGTGAAGTAGAAAAAGAACTTCTAAACGTGTAGATGAAAATACCTACAACTAAAAAAGGGTGTGCAAATCAAGACACACACGCATGAGGCAAGAATCACTAGGATTTGATGTTGTCATGAAAAGTACACTCACTTGACAAAGGTGTGATGGCAAAACAAAGGCACTACACAACACCCAATAATATTTTATATTATAATGTGAGTACAAAAGGCACAACAGGATGCGCAAAATCCTTAAAAATCATGTACAACAGTGGCACTTTATCTTAGTCTGTCTAAAAAAGAGAGTGCTTACAAAAGATGTCTATAATGTCAAAATAGGACTAAATGCTAGAAATACAAGTAGAACAACCAAAAAAAGTCATCACATGCAAACATAAAGTTTCCATGAGCTAAAACATCCAAGTAATTCACCAGAATATGAAAACACAAAAAATTGAATAATATGTACTTGGAGAAAAATATGGAAAAAAATACATGAATAGTTATGAAGAGCTCTAAAAGACCTTTCGAATGCTACAAGAATCATGAAAAAGCAAAGAAATTGGTCAAAAGTTGTGAGCTCAGGAGTGAAAACAACATTTATGACTTCAACAAGTTATAAAATGCATCAACAACAAAATCAGAGAAAAATACCAACACCATTGGATAGTGCTTAGAACCAGCTTTCTGATGATATCATTTTTTCCCAATTTCGATATTCTAACGAAGTTATTGCATTTTTTCAAATTTGCTTAAGTTGCCACAAAATGCACATATTTTTAGCCCCGTAGGGGCTAGGCAATGGTTGCCCATATGAACCTAAAGTTCGGTGGGGGTTCTATAAAAATACCCTACCAAATCGTCGCCATTGGAGTGGCAAGCAGGAGGGTGATTGGCAATGTTGAAGCCGCTAACAACTAGTGGCTTAGTCGTTGTCACCAATAATCAATGATCGCTACAACAAGCATCGTAGGTCAAGCGTTATATATAGTGTTGGTCTTTATATATAGTTCCAATGCTATATAAAGCACTTGCACTTGTTTTTTTGAATCTACATACAGACAAGACATACAAGGGCTATACGGCCCAGCCCCTATACCAAAAAAATCCCCATAAGCTTCCAATGGTGAATATAAGAAAATTTATAGTCAAAATTCACTTGTTCGACCTCATAAACACAATGGTGAGCTCTATTTTTCTCCAGCATGCACAAAAAAAATTCAAGCCCAAAACCTACAAAAAGAATATGAAGATTCTAGATTTGATGCCCTTGTAACCCTAGTTGAAGAAAACCCTCAAATTTGAGAAGCGATTTGTTGAATCAACGCTTTGATACCATGATATAGAATTGTCAAAACACACAAGAAGCATAATCAAACAGCAAATGAGAACAACTTCCACACATGAGTTGCAAACGATTTGTTACTTCCTCAAAAAGAAAAACTTACAAGAGATTGAAGAGCTTTCATTAAACTCAATAATACAATGAAGGAGAGTGCTTATAAGAGAAAACCCTATATGAGAGACAATAGATCATGATAAGTGTTGACATCAAATGTGATGAGACAAAATGATCTAATAATAGTTCAATCTAATAATAGAAAAAACACTTTTAAGTTTAACTTAAGTATATAAAGTGAAATTAACCTACTAATCAATTAAAAATTAATTAATTATTAGCTAATAAATGATCACTCTAACAAACCCCACATGCAATATATATCACATGCTTCTCAAGGCCTAAAAATGACCTTACATAGCTTCTAAGACAAATTGAGGCCTATCCAAACTTATGTCATGCACACTCAATTCACACATTGAATACATCTACACAAATTATATAGCCAAAGTAAAATCATCAATTATGATATAATCATCTAATGAAATAGAAAGTTAATCCATACCAACAATTCATAGAAAATTAATTAAATCATTGACTATAGTGTATAAAATTCATAGAAAATTAATTAAATCATTGACTATAGTATATAAATGAATAATAAGATGCAAGCATTCTCCAAATATAATAATTATGCATATGAATCTAAAATTAATTACTAATCATCTAGTTAATAGGTAGCAACATGAGTCGAGGTAGAACAAATTTTGTGAGGATACAAATAATGCATCACAAAATCAATCAAAACAAATATACAAGTCTCAAGAAGCCAAAAAGCTTAGAGATGCTTTCCAACCTATCACACCATGCTGTCACATTTCATCTAATCATAATAATTATAAAGCAAACAAGTGTCGTAAAATCCACTACACTCCTTAGTGGAACATGATAATCAAGCATAATTGCATCTATCATAACCCAATATGAGCAATTACCATAATCATAGTCTTATAAAAATCATTATCCACTAATCAGAATAATTAAATTATATGAATTCAAGTATCACATTGTGTAGATCACTCATAAGGAACTACATGTAAGTAGATTAGTGTAAATAAAATAATTCAAAAAATGATCAACTTCGTGTGTCCAAAATATGTCACTAACGATGAAAATGAATAGGTACAATGTGTGGTTAGGCTTTATAGGTCATACTTCGATTGCTTCACATTGGTTAGAGATATAAGACTGATAACTTATAGGACACTACATCCATCATGCCCATGCCCATGCCTCTCCCCCAACCCCCTTGTCCCCTCTTACCCAACTCTAATAGCAAATGCTTAATGGTGCTTGGGTGTTTCAATAGGTTCCCTTACCTTCTAATTATTAATACACTTATAATGTAAATGACTAATCACAAATGTCATTTATAAACGACTTTAATTGACACAAGTTAAATCATAAAAAGTATTAATATTCAGCACTTTCTTTTATTGCCCCATAAACTCCAATTGACAAATTTCAATAGGCTCTTAGTAAAGCTTCTATAAACTACAAATGTATACCAATCTCAATTAAATTTTGAGATTGAAGTCATCAAAGTCATTTCCCTTATTTTTTCTTAAAATAATTAGAAAAAGAAAAACATAGGCTAAGAATACAAATAGGAGACCATAATCAAAGTCATAAGAAAAATTCAAAATAAAAAAATTACAAAAAATTTATACAAAATTCAACCTCATCTTAAGGTCACAATCACTAAAATGTCTTTTTATTATTAATTTTAATTGCTAACAAAATTTAAAAAACCATCAAATACCAACTTAATATAAAGTCATCCAAACCCCTCTAGTGACAGTAATATTGGTACACAACTACACTAAACCTATGATGTAATGAATTAAGATATCCTATCAAAAACTTCCTACAAAAATCTTGGTAGTTTGGTGTCTCCAACTACAATACCACATAAATTTTATTATGGTTTCACTGCTTTAGTTACTTGGACAATGTTGAATCCTATGTCACATTATGAATACGTTTGCAAAGATTTAAATTTAATTTCAACTGGCAGCACATTTGTTATAAATAAAATTGAAGGAAAGAAGCCAATCTTCCCCAAGAAAACAATCACTTTGCCTTTAATACACCAATACAGCCAACATATTTGATATAAAAAAGATTGTAAGGACGAAAAGCTGATCTTCCCCCAATAAAAGTGATATAAATACACGAATACAGCAATTATACAGATTATTTTACCTTGCCTTACTCGTACATAAAGGAGTAAGGGAAAATAGGCTAAATATCATTGAAAAAATCTAAGTCTCATAAACACAATCAAATTATATGTGAGCTGCTAGTGTATTTCAATACTGATAATAATTCCCTAAAGCTAGGAGCATCACCAACTTATCTTAGATAAGCAGTGTTTAATTCAATATTATCCTTCCTTTTAGATTTAGCTTTGGCTATGTTCCACCTTATCAATTCATTAAAAGTTGAAATGCAATCTTCCTCACTGAAATTATAAATTTACAGTGTGTGAAATGCTAGCTAAAATATTCATACATAGATCGAATGATACATCTCCCAATAATTTGCTCCAAGAACAAGATAGCTGTACCAGTGCTCTAGTGTTGCATATAGTTGTTTATCTCACTACAAATAAGAAATTATTGCAAAAACAAACTTCAAATTTTCCTTAGAAATTTACTCGTGTACTAATTTGAAAACTGTATTTGTATTTCCTTTTCAAAATTTCTCTTTTTGTCCTTGATATACTAATCTATTATCTTGCATTATTTTGAGGTCCATATACTCGTTTTCTTACCATTTACATTGGCAGGGAATTTCCACACCAATGGTATCATTGCTATAATTTTGTAATTAGATAGAACATTATAGTAATGCATCATCCAAATTTCAACTTTCATGAGTTTGCATTTAAATACTCCAAAGTCTGTGTGCTTAAGAGATCAGATTCAAGAATTAAACCATGTATACATTGCTTTGAAAAGTCCACACAGATTTCAAATGAGATTGTCTTCTAAAAGGCTATTTCCTTCACTTTCTGTCTGCCAACAAAAAGTACTGTCAGAAATTTCATTGCATATACATTAACTTGCTCTCCAAGACCATGACGAAAACGATAAGCTAGATTTGAGCATTTAAACGAAATGACTATGTAACAGCACTTCACATAAGCAAGCAGCACTTCCACAGAGGTACAGCACCATGCTCTTGGAAGCAGATTATAAGAAACTGTTGTTCCTCCATACGTAATTAGGCACAGTTTAGCTATACAGTAGGCCTTCAATCCAGTCAAATGCAATGCCATTATTTTTACATATGTACATATTTCCATTGATAAATTGATAAAATTATATAGCGTGGCCTGAAGCTGAAGGAAAGAAATGACGAGCTCCAATTGTTCTGTTCTGTTTGCAAGCAACACACATCAAATTCCAATATTTCAACAGATATTCTCTCCTGAGATTGATACCATCTTCCTGCAGGTCAATAGGGAATATCATTTTGCATTCATTAAGCACCTGATGTGATCAGAAAATGCATACAACAATTTTAAAATTGCAAATTCCACAAGATCTGTCTTATATAGAAGACATGTATTTCAATATTATTTATTGACGGACATTTATCCAAGTCTTTTTTATTTCTATCGGTGGTTGTAGCTTGAGTAACAGAGACTTGAAATTGTAAACGAAGCAGAAAATAAGTGTTTCTCCAAGTTTCAGGGATGAGGAATGTGGGTACAGGATTTCGGGGACAGCAAAAAATTTCATGGATTTTGGGAACAGTGGGGTGACAGTTATTAAAATAATATTAAAAATAGTTTAAGGTAATTGTAAGTGAAACAAAGCTTAATATTTTTGAAGTACATACGATTTGCTGAATTTGCAATGATTTCTGTTGATCCAAAAATTAATTTGGCAAACATAATGATAAAATATTTTTTTAACTTTTATTTACATCAATGAAATTTACGAAGTACAAATGAGTTGAGAATCACAATTACAGGTGACAAACATCACAATGACAAAATGGCAATGCCAAAAGAAGATATGAATAGCTGGTTTGAGCAGCATGCTCAAAATTTGGACATAGTATCCAATGGATATCTCTTAAATCAATCCTCATCCCTAGAACTGTTGGACTGGACTGAATCCTGAAACATGAGCCCGACCAATCCCAACTATACAACCAGGTCCACATCAACCTACTGCAGCAAATTAATGAGATGCCAAGCACTATGTACAACAAGAAGCTTTCCACACTCCTAGAGGTAAGTTTGTTTATCTTAAAAAATGGATAAAGCTATATGTAGACCAATTCCTCTCAGCAGCAAAGTAACTAAAAGCCTATCTAAAGAGGTGAATGGGAAGCATGTGAAATAGCCATGAAGGCTCATATAATTGCCATAGACTAAATAGAACGTATGCAAAAGTACACTTGTCAATCTTTGTTGAACTCTTGTAGCAATTTCAGTAAATTTAATCCACTCAACTTTTATCAATGAGCTTCCCTCTCAACTATATATTCTATTGAGAGCCTCCTAAAGCCATTCTACACCTCATTGTCATCAAGGGGAAGTGGAACAATTCAGCCAGTTTTCTCCATGGACCACTTTGGATTCCATGTATAAACAACTATGTGTAGAGTAGCATTCAACTTGTCCCTCCTCCACTAAATGATAGGTTGAGCAAGCTCATGGTGGAACTAAAGGGTGCAGTCTCTTTCACGAATGGTGGCATTCATTTAGTCAAGCATGCTACCGATGCATTCATAGATCTCTCCAATGCTAGGATTATCAAAATCCCCAAATCTAATGAAAATGAAAATAGAGGACACAAAAGACGTGATATATCTTAAATATGACAAAAAAATATCCTTCACCCTCTTCCCATGCCCTCTATCTTGGATTAGCCCCCAACTAATTCAATCATGTGTCATAGGTTACAAGGCCTCTTGGTAACTCAAGCATCCTCACCAATTGAATGAAGTATGAAGAAAATAAAGTCTCAACTGATTTGAAGAATTTCTCCTCAAAAAGGCCTCAAACAATGCCAATGAGGTATTGTGGTTGCAAATACATCTACGATTCCTTTGCTCCACCACAACCTTTTTGACCCACTAAATTTTCCGAATGTCATCTACTGCATTGTTCATGGCATGCACATAAGAAGGGATCTAGTAGATATGCCTGTAGGTGGAGTGAACTAATATGCCCACTGCCCCATACACATGCTGCATTAATAACCAAATTCAGTACATTTTGGGAACCAACCTCCTCAATGGCATCTCTTAGGATCTAAAACTAGAATCCAGAGTAATCAATCACCTTAAGTAAGGTCTTTCCTTGAATGTAACTATAATACTAATGAATGGACAGTGTCTGGTGCCCATCCCCTCATCCATAATTATTCTGCAATCATGTGGCCTTCATCTCCACCATCAATAGGTCAACCTTAGAATATCTTATTTCCAAGATTGTGGTTTTTAGTTTGGTCTCACCAAGAGTCACATAAGTAACACCAGTGTTGACTACCTTTGCCATAAACTCTTTGCAATAAGAAAATCAAGCAACATGGAAAGGAATATCATTGGCAAAAAATATTTTTTCTACATTCCATAGCATTTCCAGAACTGGGACAGTGAGACAGCATGGGGCACATTTCAGGGATGGTGGGGGGATGGGAATATATATGTTACTGTGTGTGTGTGTTTGAATTTTAAAAAAAAAAACATTTTACATATATATATATATATATATATAGAGAGAGAGAGAGAGCCTCAAATTTCTACAAATTAATGGACATCAGTGTAACAGCAGCAATATAAAACATGATACTGTTAAAATGATGCTGGATGATATCTGCAGAACCCTGCATGAACCACATTCCAAAAAAAAATTGTTTGCCTGCACTTCTCACAATACCACTGTACCAGGCCATGGCCAGTGCACTTTTAATCTCTTTTGCATCTGACAATAATAACTGACTGCAATACCATATCCAAAATTTTGAAGTTTGTGACTGTTTTGAATAAAGAAATCAGAAATCCAACTTATTGTTGTTAGTGTTAACTGTTATATAATTTATATCATTAGCTATGAATCTGAATCATGATATATTTATTGCTGTTATACTACTGTCGCTGCAGTCACTGTGGTTATGATTAAGTGTATCGCTATTTTAATTCTGTTATACTGCTGTCATGATACATTTATTGTTGCTGTTATAACAATGTCATGATTAAAATTTTTTAATGTTATGAACTTATGAATATTTTAAAAGTACAAAAATTTGTCTTCTGTCAAGGACATCTGACTGTCCCTGGGACAGTCAAGGAACATCTGAGATGTCCCCAGCCATTTTGGGGATAGTCATATGTCCCCACTGCACTTCCTATTTCTGCAACAAGTTTTGGAAACATTTTGAAGATATGAAGATTTTTGGCGACAGCCAGGGTACATCCCCTACGGTCCCACCATACCTGAAATGACATTGGGGATGGGGATGCATCCCCATGGAACACAGTAACTTTCCAATGGCCTCATCTAGTTGATCTCTAGGCTACACATTGAACATATCTATAATCAAGTTTGATGTTATTTAACCTGTAGCCCTCCATTATTTCCTCCTTGATTCCATCCCACTCCAAATGTCAGAACTACAAGTGGTCTAGCTCCTTGTGTAGAAACCCTGGAGGAAGTAGCATATGGTACAATGACGTCCCCCTCGTCAAGCAAGAGCTTGTCACAAGGGATACATACGAAGCATGCATTAACCATCATAATGTTGCCTTTTAGTCATCTGAAAGAACATTGCATTTCCAATTCTAACACCCACCTGCATTAGTTGCCCTCTTAACATCAAGCAATACTGCAATCTAATGCAAAGGGGTTTTCTTGTTAAACTGGCACCAAGTATATGGTGCCAATATCTTGGTAAGGCAATTAAATTGCAATGCACTCTCAACTACACTTCTTGTCTTGGGGGATTAGCTGGCCTCACCTTTTTCCCCCACATTTCCTCCACTTTCATCACTCAAATCAAGGTCCTCATTCATCAACTTGCAATCTTTGATAAAAATTAATTTTTTCTTTAAAGCAAATTAGCGAGCAATGGAACAAGTCTTCCAAAAAATGCATGTTGGGGTCAATGTTGCAAACTTGGCATTTGATGAGACACAATTTTGGAATCCTACAAAGAGGTTTTGGATGTAGGTCTTTCTAAGATTTTTTTTTCCTCCTTTTAGTGTTTTTAGATTTTTTCTCTAAATTTGAGATTCAAGTGTAGAGTTAGTTTTAATTCTTTAATTTTTATGTCATTGAACCATTAGTTTCTCTCCTACTTACAGTCAATTGGGAAAATATTGCAATAGGCTACATATATGAGTGCATGTACCAAGCTTAGGAACATATTAGACTTTTCTATGGAAAAGTGGAAGACAAGTATAGACCCATTTGGGATACCATTGGCAGCACTAGACAAAACAGCTTCATAGGCCACTTTTTGCTTCTACACAGTTTCTCAACCCACCTTCCAATTTCTTGAGAGCTTCAAGGCTGACAAGGAGGTTATGGAATGCCTCTACATAGTCACAAAGGCTATGGAGCAAAGTTTGTAGTTCAGGGAAAAAAACCATGTCCTAGATTGAGATCTACAAACAAAATATTAGATCTCTTTTCAAGAGACATTTGCAAGTTGACAAGCAAAAATTCTATGCCAAGTTAAGTTTGCATTCTTTCGAATATTGATTTAAATATTTTCCCTCTTTGTTAGTAAATAGCAAATTTTAAGTTTCTTGTAAATCTTAATCATTTTAACATTTTTGTTACAAATACATGGTGGGAAAATTTTGGAAGTAACGTGCCAAAACATTGCTATCTACATGCCAAACCAACCACACAGCACTTTGGATTGGGAGTACAAGTGGAGTATATTTGAGCACATATACTCTAAAAAGCACAATCAATTGCTAATATAGAGATTGAATGGACTTGTATTTGTGCACTACAACCTACGACTCCATCACATGAAGATTATAAGAGCAAATGAAAAATTAGACCCGACTTGCAGGAGTATGATCCCGAATATGACTCCATCACTAAGGATAGCAACCCCATATTTACAAGGAAGGACCATGCATGGGTTGATTAAGCTAATCGTAAGCAATAACTTTTAGTGACAAGGAAGAAGGGGTAAAGCTCATATAGGTAAAGACAAAGAAGTTATCTAGGATGATCTTGTCGCTACCTCTTCTACAGATAGAATGGCTGCAGCTGCTTCCTTGACATACACAAAGTGTCACAAGGTCCAACTTCATGTATCTAAATGTTCAGAGATGTAGCTCCTCTTAATCTTAGTTTTAACTTTTTATGGTTTTTTAATTGATATTATCTACATGGATTTCCAAAACCATTTTTAACATACACAAAAATTATCTAAAGAATTTCAGAGCAATTTTTCTTTGATACCAAGATTCAAGTTGACTTTCAATGTTGCATTTTTTACTTCTTTGTGTATACATGTGTATGGTGGATGTAATTGATCTGTTTTTAGTACATTTGAAGCTGATTTGATATGGAATCTAATAAAATAAGTTTCTCCCTAATTTTTGTTATTTTCAATGATTTTTTAATTTGCCCAAAAAAATTCACCAAATCCTGTTCCGAGCCAAAATTGGCTTGCCAAGTCCAAGCCTCCACACTATGGGCACAACACTTTACAATGCCTTGAAATATATTGACTATTTATTATTATCTATGGGCATGACACTTCACAGTGCCTTTAAATACATTGACTATTTCTTTATCGTAATTGTATGGAAACATATTATATGCTACAAGTATTAATCTGTTTAATGATATTTAGGTTGCAGGTAACCAAGAACATAAATTGTCCTTTTTGAATATTTTATAGGCAGCATTTTAGCAATTGATTCTCATCTTGTATCATAATCTGGTTGAATTCTAACATTCCATTTGAGAAAAAATTTCCAGGCTCAAGCTAGTCCAGCTGACAGTATAAGGAAGCTTGAACTATAAGTCTATATTAACTATAATTCAAGGGTTGATTAATGCTTGCAACTCCAAAATTACACTTGTTGATCAAAGATACTGGATTATTGTGACTGTCAATTATGCACATCCTATCGTTCTAGACAACAAAATAAAGCTCGTGTGAAGTTTCATGGAACAGTGGCAGATCAAAACTGCCCATGCACAAATTTAAAAAGAAGTTGCAGATACTCAACCCTACACTGAAGAAAAATAGAAGCAGCAGATGAAGCGGAATGACTAGTTTCACACCCATACTTCTCCATGGAACATAACAAATAATCTTTATTCCTTTGATTTTCTGTTTTGTTGAATTTGTTTCAAGTGTAAGTACTAGCTAATGGGGTATGCACACCTCACTTGATAATATGTAGCTCTCATATTTTCTGCTCAGTTGTATCCCAGCAATGCCTTACTGATCATGCACATGTATCTTAAAATAAATAATGATATACTTGTTCAAAAAAGCTCATGCACATAAATTGAGAATAAGTAGTCTAACTCACAAAAGCTAGCCCATCCTTCTTATATCAAGTAACATCAAGTTAAATACTCCGTTATTCATATGGTTGTGCTATGAGTATTAAAAGGAATGTTAAGGTGTAAGATTCCCCTTCCCAGATGAATAAAAAATTTACGATTTCCTCAAGTTTGACAATGCAAGAATTTTGTCAAACTATTTGCAGTAGTCCGATTTAGATGTGTTTCCAAATGATTAATGCCAATTGCTTCTTCGATATATTCTCATAAAGGAAGCTAACATTTAATTTATATATTTTTCAACATTGTTCCAGGATTGTTCCAATACATATGATAGAATTTCAGTAAAATCGGGCATATACATTTTTCAGACTTTCTAACTTTGCACAGTTCATAATTGCTCAAAGTATTATTTTATTAATATCTGCTAACCTGGAATTATTTCAGCTCCTATTCGATGAAGTTTATGAGTGATAGTAGCTGCTGGAAAGGGTGGCTGAGGCAAGTGTACGGCATCCAAAATTATTTATAAATTAATTTCCTTGAAACTTGGTGGTGGCTCCTTGTCTCCTTCTACACCCGTATCCTTATTTCTGACATGGCATTGACTATGGAAAAGAAGCGCTGGCCCCTTGGTAGCTGCGTTGAATTTGAATACTTCCAACTTAAATTTAACCCTCCTTTAGCGGCTATTGGGTAGGGCGGCACTTAAGGATGCAAGTTGAGCCTCTCAAAATTTTGATGGCTGGAGTAGCAAAGCAACGGCTTGTTTCTTTGGAAATATACACCAGCTAACGATCAAATGACTTGGGTTGCTATGTAAGCCTCTTGACCCTCATAATGGGTATCAATTCCTTGAGACTAGAAATAAGAATCATATAGGTTTCAGCAATTGAATAAATATGTATTGCACTTAAGGATGCAAGTTGAGCCTCTCAAAATTTTGGTGGCTGGAGTAGCAAAGCAGCGGCTTGTTTCTTTGGAAATATACACCAGCTAACAATCAAATGACTTGGATTGCTATGTAAGCCTCTTGACCCTCATAATGGGTATCAATTCCTTGAGACTAGAAATAAGAATCATATAGGTTTCAGCAATTGAATAAATATGTATCTATCTGCAATTATCTCTGATACCTTCCAGCCCTGGTATCCATATTGGGAAACCTGTAAACCACAAGTCTGAAATTTGTTTTTTTCGAAAGATTTCACAAATTTCAAAATTCTTCCAACTAATCGATGAAGCTCTATGCGAATTTTGTATTCAATTCACCTATAAATGAATTGGGTTTTTGTCCAATCCGCCATGAAACCCAAGGGTTTTCGTCCTCAAGTTTTCCTGAACCTATAAGCCAAGTTCTCCAAAATCTCCCGATAATAATTCTCCAAGATAATAAATTGCCTTCTCAACTTGCCTTTTATACTTAACCACTAATTAAATATTTTGCCCTCACAGAGTCACTTTATTTAATATTTGAACATATTTATTTAATAAAGTCACTTAATAATACTTTTAGGACCATTTATTATTTAATTAATTAAATTAATCTAGTGTTGACTATTCGGGAATCGGGGACATTACATAAGAAAGCTAATTGAATCTGCGTCAAGTTGCGGTTGTGGTTTTCTCTTATTTATAAATTTTTTAATGGATATTGTACAGTTATTTGATGCATTTCTACTGAAACATTTACAACTCCTTTGTTCTAAGTTCTAACCATCTGTTATGGCTGTTTTTGAAATGTAAAAATCAGAATTAAGAGTTATGTCACTCAGATGCATATTCCAACCAACTCAAGAAACCATAGAAAATGTTTAGCATTAACAAACTAAGCAAAATTAAAGGTATTAGCAAAGGCACCAAAAGGAGTCTAGCTTTTTATCATTCCAAATTCTTCACAAAAGAAAAACAAAGGAATATCAAATTAAATTCAATGTCCAATACCTTGATTAGAGCTCCCACTTTGACATGCGAAGCTTGTTCAGTTTGTCTCTCCACAAGGCTTTGGAAACCATATATCAGCACCATAAGCAAGCTAAAATAACAGCAAGAATGCATGTCTAGACTATAATTTAAAACTTTCAAATACCTGCGTCTTTGTAGCGTTCCTCCCCAGCAGCAATTAGCATGTTCATTACTAAAATAATCTCGTCAGTTATTGGATCTGGCCCTTCAGGAGCACTGCAAAAACATCAGAAGACATCTAACAGCAGTTAATACTTAACTGCAGTCTGAAAGACTGAAACACCAAAAGGAAATGTTTCAAGACTTTAAACATTAAATCCCATCAACAAGATAAAACCTTAGCAGATAAATTAATTGGTGGGATCGATATAGACAAGGATGACTATAAGTACAAACTCGTCATATTACACTTGAAATGGAAATTAGAGTATAAGAAGACCAATCAATCAGAATAGTTTTCCTCTAAGTCCATATCTAGCATACCTGTAGCAGAGATAAGATCCATAAGGCTGTCTGCTATTCTTTTACTTAATCTTATTTTGCCTTTCTTTCCTCCTGGGCTTCAATTGTGCTAAAGTAAAATCCCCAATTAGGATGGGTGAGATGTGTCTAATATAGCTCAACTCTTAAAATGTTCTAGAACCATAACTTTGCTTTTTGATCGAGGGTAAATAGGGATGTTTGAAAGGGCCCCAACCCTTTTACACAAATCAGAACATACACAACAATGAAGCCTATTAAAAACAAACCACATGGCAACAAGACTGTAAACTAAAAGCAGCCTAACAGCATCTCGCAAGGTTGATCAAAATGAATAGACACAGGCAAACCACACACCAACAACAACCAAAGACCAACCAGCTCAAGGCAGCTTGAAGTTAAAGTGTTTCAAGGTGCTTTGGACCCTCACAACATCCCACTCTCGGACTTGTTGAAATACAATCTCTTCTTGGTTAAATTCTCATTTTTTGAAGCTAAACTAGAAACAAAAGGATATAAGGGGCACAAGGAGAGCCTTTCCTTAGACCACTAGAACCATAACTTTGTTGTTCCCTATTGGAAGGATGTATTTATTGACAATATGCAAATGCAAAATGTATTCCATATTAAAAATATGGGCAGAGTTTATAGAAGCTCTACATAAAATTTTCTACACATAATACGCTTGCATTCTTCCTATTATTTTGTTCAATACATTTACATATATATAGGATGTACATATCCTATATTATAGGAAACTACCTATAACAACTTCCTAAAGATACAAGTTGTTTAAACAACTCATAATACACACAAACAAATAACCAAATAACAAATAATCTACGGGAATGATGTGATATTCCCAACACTCATAACCAACCTACTAAACTATTATCTTATGCATCCTATGATGCAATATTCCTAACATTCCAAAGAGAAACAAAACTTAACAATCTCCCATTGGCAAGTGAAGTGTGAAATAGAAGCATACATTTGTGGGTTCCAGAAAATGTTGAGCTTGGATCTTTTACAATATTACATTTTTTTGCTTCCACATGACCCTCTGAATTAGGTCTTCTTCAAATCTCCCTGTCTTGTTGTTTCTTGTAAAGGGACAAAGTATGCATACTTTGATTTTACCACATAATAGGTGTTGCTTGTTTCAGGCACATATCCCCCTTATATTCTGAGACAATATTATTGTTGTGTGTACTTAGAATCTGTTATGTTTTAGGAATATTGATCCAAAGTATAATATATTAATATGTATATATTTTAGAATATTTAGTTTTGTATATAAAACAATTTTGTTTGTTTTTTAGTGCACTTGAGGATGGAAGTTGAAAGGTCATCTGCTACATTTTTTTCTTTAGAGTATGGGAGTGTATGGAATGAGAAAATTCAAGCTCTTCCACTTTTCTTAGTTTTTCCTATTTGTTGAGCAAATTCTTTAAGTATGAGTAAACAACCTATGGATACCCATCACAAACCATGTAATCCTCTTTGCTGAGATTGATGAAATTGTCTCAGCACAAATAGTAATCAGAGAGACCTCTATTCTGTAAATGTAGTATGAGAGCAGCATGGATGAAAGGTGGTGGCTACATGAATGAAAGACTTGGGTGAAGAGTTGCATGGATTATCTGAGTGATTGAGAGCTTGGTGCTTGGTGATGTTAATCTCTGTCTTGTTTCCCCACCCTTCATTTTGTTTGCTTGTTTTTTCCATTTGCTGCTAAAAATGGGTATAGGAAATGAATAAATATGAACTGCTACTGCCATTTCTTTGCTTCAGGATTAAAACAAAAAATCATAATTTTGTAGAAAGAAAAAATAAATAAAAATAAAGTTTTTTGGGGGAGTTACAAGGTGGGAGGAATAAGTATGATCTTTCAATATTTTGAGAAGACTGTCTTTGATTTATTCTCCTAACAATGTTGAAGATTTCAAAAATGGCACAAATTACACAGAATGGAAAATGGTGGTAAAAAGAGCTTTAATTCAATGACATGTAGGAGTTAGTAGAGGATACAAATGGACCCACTATTCCTACTAATGCTACTGAGGATACTACACTTGATTTAAAAGTTCAAAAAGCACTTGTAGTTATTCAAAGTTCTTGCACATTAAAGACATATGTTCACATAGACTCATCAAAAAACAGTTGGGAGGCATGTGACACACACTCTATGATATGTATAACAAGCAGCCACAATATAAGCAGATTGATCAAATGATAAAATTGTATTATCAAAATTATCAGAAACGAGGGAAGTAAGTGAATTTGTCTAAAATGAAAAATATCTGTACACACATTGGCAAAGCAGGTTTTGATGTAGAAGACAAAAGAACTGTGTAACAGTCACGTTGAATGGTCTTCCAACTCTTCCTCATTCTTATAGAAATTTCACTGAAACATTACAAACAATAAATTAACTGAGGGCAGGGAAATATAACACACTTTGTGAGTTGTTAATTCAGCATGCCAACAGCTTAGAGGAAATTCTAAATCAGAAGATGTTCTTGCAGCAAGTTCAAACAAAGGTAAGAGGTAGAGGCACATACAATAATGATAGAAGAGGTAGAGGTTGCCATCACTCTTGCATGTGGCGGATGCACATGTGGTCATCATTGTGCAAAGCATGATAAAGATAATCATTCTAGAGGAAGAAGAAGAGGTCAAAGCAGAAGAATGAGAGCAATCACTTCCTACAGATGTGGAAAGTTAGGGCATTACACTGCCAAATGATGCAAACCTATTGAGAAGATTCCAAAGAAACAAGATTCAGCTAGCTATGCACAATATGGAGAGTACTATGATGATGATGAAAATTCAATATTTGTTAACAAGGAGCGATATGAATCTACCTACACTGCAATATAAGAAGCAGAATGAAGATGAAATTGTACTACCAAATTTGAAAACTTGACAGGTGTGTCAATCATCATGGCTACAGGAGCAACAAGACATTCACATGACTTTCAAACAAGATTTCTCTTGGAAGTATTGAAAGGTTAATTTGAACCCTGCCAGAACAACACTCTTCATAGAGAAGTTGGCATTCGAAGTGTGAAGCTAACACTTCCTAAAAATATTGAAACTCGTATAATGTATTCACAATGTTGTATTTCTCACTTTCAAAAAGCATTTACCATCTTTGGTAATTATAAGGAAATTGGATTATTGAGTTGTGCTTGAGTATACAAAATCTAATGATGTTGATTTGATTAGAAATTAACTGCAAAAAGAGAGGAGCATATAGCAATTACACAATGATTTTGGATCTTCAAAAGGTGTGGCATCTCAAGCATGGGAATTTGAATTTGCATAGTTTGACCGCTTTGCAAAGGAAAGGTATAGTACATGGTCTACCAATCTTTGGAAAAGAGTATATTTTTTGTGAAGCCTGTTTAACAGATAATCATAATCATTAAAGGTCCCCAGAACAATCAAGTGGAAAGGCAAACTGAATTTTGCAAATGAATAATAGTGATGTTTGTGATAATAGGTGCTTATACACATAAAAGGAAGAAATATATTGTACGTTTCAATGACTATTCTAAAGACTAATATCAAATATGACATGGGTGTATTTCTTGAAGAATAAATATGCAATGTCCCCATTTAAAGAAAAATCGATTTGTGAGCATTTAGCTCAGTTTTTGAGTTTCCTTGTAAGCTTCTTAGTGAGTTGAGAACTCCAAACTTCTTGGAGTTCTCTAGGTTGGTTAGCAGTAACTTTGATTCTTGGAAATGAGAATAGGCAGTATGGATCAATATGACAATTTTAGAAGTGAATTCGGACTTTTGGTGGCTTTTCCAAACTTTTTGGAGAGATCGTCTATTTTTAGTAAGTCACCCAATTGGCTACGATCGTCATCCCATGACTTCAGAGTCACATTGGTATGATCATAGTTCGATTCCGAAGCAGTTTCAATGTTTTCTGCAACTTGGGTGAGTTATTGAGTTATTAACTAATATTTCACTAAGGTTGTCTATTGTTGAGAAATAATAAAAGGGCAACTTTGTGTAATAGCTCGTTGGAAAGGTCATTAAGTGTCTTACAAGTTGGATGCCTAGATAAGGGGTCCTTTGTACATGAAATATTATTATTATTTCGAAAAGGTCTTTGTGAGGGAAATAATGTGAATTATTATATTTTTAAATTGTATAATCCCCTCCAAAAAGATACATAAGGAGGTGTTGGGGCTCATTTTGAAGGAAGCTTTGTGAATGATATTGTTATGCTACTGAAATAAACTCTAAGTTCTTTCGATCTTTTGAGGACGAAAACCTCTCAAGATTTCTAGTTTTGGATTTGAGAGATAATCCCTGGCTAGACTGATTTCATTTCAGATATCACCATTGTGCTTCAACAAAGCTTTCAGTTTTGGTTTTAATCATGGAGGTATTTGATGTCTTTTAGTTGCAAAATTTTTGGTGTGATTGATGATCTTTTGTTAGAGTTTGTTGAAGACTTGTAGAATTTTCTAAGTGTTGACCATACCATTGCTTCATTATTAGTCCTACAATTGCTTGGGAGGTGGTGTGGGGTTCCTAGGCTAAGCCCCTCACTCCAGCCCTTTATCATTCCAAATGTTGACAGCCAAGGTTTAGGAATGTATATACAGCTTCACTCTAATGGTCTTTTGGATCTGCCCTGAGTTATGAGGGTTTCAAGTGGGTTTGTACCTGTTGTACTTGCTGATTCAGACCTATATCAGTCTGAAATTCATTTCCAGATTTTGAATATCTCTCTTGCAAGGTGATTTGGTGTGGTTTGAGAGCTGTTTAGGTGAAGATAAATCAATTTTTGATCTTGCTGAAGAGTTGGAGGTAATTTGGTGAGTTTACTAGATCATTGGTTGCTGTCCAAACTTGTTGCAGTGTTATTTTCCAGTGCATTGCAGACCTGTACCAGTGACCTACCTATCAATCATTGAGGTATATTATTGTTATTTGCAAGCTAGGTGGTTATTTCATGGTTTGGGTCATAGTTCACAAACTCGGACCTGGATAGTACTTGGCAAGCCAAAAAAATTGACTCGGAGAGTACTCGGCAAAAACTCAGCACCTTAAAAAACACTTAAATTTTTGAAAAAAAATACTTTATGCAAAATATAGCTACAAAATGAATCAAATGAGTTTGTTGGGGGTTTGGGGGAAACACCCCCAACTGGGTGCAGGGGTTTGGGGGCAGTGGAGGTCGGGGGCAACGCCTCCAACGGGGTCGAAGGGCAGCACCCCTCATGGGGGTCTGGGGGAAACGCATCAAAACCGCATTCCTAGCGCATTCTTTATCCCACGTTTTTTGCCAGCGATTTCCAAGCAAAAAATCAACAAGTTTCTCTGAAAAAATCGGCGAGTTTTCTAGTCCTACTGGCTCGCAAGTAAACCCGCAAGTAGTCGTAGGCCCTACGAGTACTCATCGATTCTACGAACTATGATTTGGAGTACCTTTGGGGGTGAATTCAACATTATTTTTTCATATCAACACTTGTATCAACAGTGTAATCTTTATCAACAGACTATTGCAGCAGTTATTCAGTGTTAATGATGCTTATGGACTAATCCTATAAACCTTCAGAAGGTTATACCACCAAATATTTATCTTACTAAGCATTAACATTGTAACACTGGATGGTAGTACCGCGAGAGAGTGGATTTTGTTTATTGCTAATACTTAACCCACTAGAAAAGTGGTTTATTTGTAATCACTCGCCACTAAATAAGTGGGTGAGTTGCTTATGATCTATTCACTCTCACAGCTGAATAAGTGGAAGAGTTGATCTCATTTTGTTTGTACTCACTCACCACCAAAAAGTGGAAGAAGCTTGATTTTACATTTCCAACATTGTTTAAACATTCCCACTGAATAAGTGGATGTTTACTTTTAGCTGCTATATTTCAGTGAATTTGTAATCCTAAACACGGTACGCTCTGTAATGTCCCCATTTTTACGACGTCTTCTTTCAGTTGGGTTGATTCTGATACACTTACTATTTTTAGTAAATGCTTTTTTTAGCAAGGGGTTAGGTACGGTGCTTCAATCTTCGGTGAGCCTTCTCAAGCACCTTAGTCTCTCTCAGGCTCGAGTTTTAGGGCACTGCTTACTATTTTTAGGACTTTCTAAAAATAGTAAGTCATTCAGGGTTAGCTGGGCCCCATCAGGGTTATCTCTCGACAACATTTCTCAATAAAGGCATCAATTTCTCTCTAGTTTGAGCCCTTGGATCATCACTTTCTATTTATAGTACTTACTAAAAATAGTAAGTCTATTTTAGGAATACTGAACTTGGTCAGGCTCGTCGTTGCAGCATATTCAGTTGGTAAAGTTACTTTGATAAAATCATTTAAATAATTGAATTTAGCCTCGAAATTTGTGCTTTATTAAAGTGACTTTATATCTTTTAATTAAAGGGGACATAAGGGGGGGGACATATTAAAAAGTGACCATGGCGCCTAGTATCACAACTTAAAGTTGTTTTTAAAGTTATATCTTATTATTTTCTCCTTGGGCGCCAAAGTGATGAAGGCAAAGTATTAAAAAATTAAATTAAGTCAATTGCTTGAAGATTGGCGTGGGTTTTTGGGATTTCTTGGTCGCCCTAAGTTGAGCTTCTTAAAAAAATTCATTGGGAGGCTTATTTTCATATGGATGCTTTTGATGTTGTGGTTGGCGTGCATTCTCTTGAAGCTTTGGAAGCTTGAGGGTTTGAACCAGACTTTGCTGAAACGAAAACCTCACCAAAGATCCCTTCTTCGTGTGTGAAAGACCACATCAGGAAGGATTATTGGAGGCTTCACATGGGAGCTTCAAAGTTGCAGATTACAGAGTTTGGAGATGAAGATTTTCGATCATTTTTGAAAGGGGTTGTTGGTTTTGGCTTGTTAAATCTTGATATCAATTTTGGTGATGATAAAACACAATTTGGTGGTGATTTTCATAATTTATGGGCACTTTGTGTAAGCACCTGAAACCCACATTTGGGCTCATATCTTTGAGAAGCATTTTTAAATCATTATGGGTATAGATTAGAAAGGCTCCTCTCCTCATGGCGATCATAATGAGTGTTGGATTGCAATTTTTAGAGAAAGATTTGATTTTATAAAGCAAAATCGCCCCTTGAAGAGGGACGGCCCCTTGCAGCTGTGATTCAGTTTGAAAACTGATTTCTAAGGCGTTTGGGATTGGTATTTGCTGGCCTTTCTTGCTGCGTTGGAGTATTTATGATCAAGGGAGAAGGAAGGGTTATTATTAGGTGCTGGTTGTTGGGTGTGGAAGATGGCTTTCCTGCTGCTGTAAGGCATTTTTCCAGGTCTGAAATATCTTTAGTTTTCTGATATTAACTTGTCAATCTGCTCTTTAAATATTCATTGAAATATCTGATTATAGTGTTGAATGAAAGTCATTTCCAGCCAGTTCTTGTTGTTGTTCATTTGCTTTATTATATGTATCATTTGGTATCAATGCACAATGAATGGCATATGAATAAACACAATCAAACCAACCTGAAACAGGCTCAGAAAAAACTACAACAGCAGTTGGAAAGAAACTGGGGAAAAACGAAAAAAAAAAATTTGGGGGTCGGTCATTACACACTCTCACCTTGCCCTTATCAGGAACTAGGTGATCAAAAGTATAAAGGAAGCTAATTACATCTCATTTCCAGTTTGCAATAATTTTCAAAAAAAAAATCTAGGGTGGTTATTACAAAATCAGAGGTGTAATCTAGGTTTGTTAATGTTAAAGATCTAGTTGAATAACAATCTAACATGGCAGCATTGACTTTGAGATTAGATAACAGTGTGAACATTTCTAACGAGTTTAACGATTCCTATAAGGAACATGACATAAGGAGGCATTTTACCATCAGTTACACATCATGGCAAAAATTAAGTAGCAAAAAGAATGAACAAAACACTTGAAGATATGGCTAGATGTTGGTTAAAAAATATGAATATAGATAACTGTTTTGGGGGCAATGCAATACACACAACAATCTATTTGAGGAATAGAGCTCTGAATACAACACTGGATGGAGAGATACGTTTTAATGTTAGGCATGGATAGAAAGAAAAGGTGAAGCATTTGAAACTTTTTGGTTGAACATGTTATCCGCTAGTTCCTAATGAGCTTAGGAAGAAACTAGATGCTACTAGTGTGAAATGTATTTGGCTATTATAATGAGAAGAAAGGCTATAAACTGATGGAAGTCGGTTGCAATCAGAAATTCATAATTAAAAGTGGTCATTTTTGATGAACCAAATAGCATGAAGAACCCTCAACTTGAGAAAAGTGCTTTGTTCAACAACATTTCGAGGACAAGGAAGAGGTCAAGGACAAGGGAACAACAGGGGACATGTTTTGGGGATGGCAGTCCGAGAGTTATTTTGTGGGGACAGCAATATAATACACACACATGTATATATGTACATGTATGTATGTACATATACATATACCATGGTTACCAGGAGATGCGTCCCCCCCCCCTCGGAGACTCGTCTCGGAGATAGAGACGCGTCTCCGATACCGAAGACGTCTCTGGAGATGCCTCCTGCCGCCTGGAGACTTCTGCCGAAGTTTCCCGAGTACCCTGCCATCTCCCGTTGCAAAAAATGACATCTCCCGCGAAAGAAAAAACCTCAAAACTTTATAACATTTGAAACTTTAAAAATTAAAGCATAATGTATAGTGTTTGTTTGACGCGACTAAGACTCCCGACCACGGTTTAGGCGATAACATTGCTCATTGCTGCTTGCGTTGACGTCTGAGGAAGGCCACGCTAGAGTTTTAGCCGCCACCGCCAGGTAAGATGGCCTTAGTGATTTACCCCCAATTCTACTACCAGCAGAGGAACTTGAGTTAGAGAGTGATGAGTATTTGGAGAGCATCATAGCTGAGGACCTTTACATGGATGACCATGATTTGGTGTAAATGATAGATTTCTGATTTTTGTTCTTGTTTGTGCATGAGCCTATCAAAATATCAATATTTCTGAATTTCAATATGTAATCGAATATTAAATATCAACTATGCAAATGTCAAATCAAAATGTGAACTATGATTATGAAATATGAAGTATGAAATCTTTGACTCTTTGATGCAATGACATTTGTGCATTTAAAGTGAATGTTCATTGTTAAACTTTACTATTGCTCTTGTTTTGAAAGTTCAATGTCATCATATTTTCTATAAATTATTAATTTTTTTATATTTTTAATTTTTATTTATATTAAAAAAAAATGGCATCTCCAAGTACCCCCATCTCCTATTTTCAAAAAAAAACCCGTACCGGTACCGATACCAGTCTCCCGTACCAATACCAGTTACAGTCACGCAGCAACTATGACATATACATGTATATATATATATGTGTGTGTGTGTGTGTGTGTGTGTGTGTGTGTGTGTACATGCATATGTATGTATATATATATTTATATATATATTGGATGTTTATATATATGTATGTATGTATGTATGTATGTATATATATATATATATATATATATATATATATATTGTATGTATATATACATATGTATGTACATATATATATATATATATATATATGAAGTGAGAGAGAGATATACTCAAATTTCTACAAGCTAACGGACAGCAATAAATATTAATAGCAGTAAAATTGTAAATTTAATCATGAGAACAGTATAACAGCAATAAAATTTGATCATGACAGCAGTATAACAGCAGTATATTATATATTAACAATATTTCATTGTTCAAATTTTAAAGTTTAAAGTTTAAAAATTGAAATTAATGTTTAAACTCAAAGTCTCAAACTCTAAATTATGACCATGCCTCATCTAGGCTGTTAACATTAAAAGAGCTATATGTGTGACTCTCTAGCTAAAGTTGCAATTCATCCAATTGAATCCCCACCAATCCCAATTGCACCTCCTCCTCATCAATCTACCTAATATCTTCGGTATCAACATCCCAATGTATAGTTGGAGTCTACTGATACTCAATGGTCTCCAAATCCTAAAGTATCAAGGTACAATGAACTGCAACTAGTTTTTCTACTTATTTAGAGGTAAGCATGTTCCTCTTGATCAAGTGGATGAAGCCATAGGTGGATCAATTCCTCTCTACAACAAAGGAACTAACAAGCTATGAGAGTAGACAAATAGCAAGTTGTTTCAACTCTGATGTGTCCTTCCCATGAAATCTCCACCATCCAATGGGGTTTTTTTGTGCAATAGTGGCCATATTTTTCCTAGCCTCAGGTTTGTTGAATGTAGGACCCTAAAGATCGAAAAACTAAAGCCACTACTCTCAAAATATGGTTGCCTCTTCACTACTACAAATCCTACAAATGGCCTTCATAAATCCCTCCATTACCTCATTATCTTCAAAAGGAAGAATTCGAGTAGGTATAGATGCATACCACTTGGGATTAAGAGCATAGGCAACTATATGAAGAGAGGTGTTCATTGTGTTCCACCTCTTTGTGACAATAGGCATGATATGCTCCTCATAGAATTGTAATCCAAGATCCTTGTCACAAATTTCTAGCCTCATTTGATCAAGCATACAATCATAAATCTCTCCAAGGCTAGGAGAGTTTGTATCTGCATACTTGATTACCCTCACAACAAATGATACAATAGAGCAAATATATTTACAAGCAAAATTTAAAAATTATTAAAACAAAGTAGAAAGATATTAATTATTAAGTCAATTTTTCTTACATGATATTGGACCACCAAGTATTATTAAGCACCCTTTCTCTCACCTTCCCTTCTTTTGTCATTGATTGAAACCACTTTTTCCACAAACCACAAACCACCATGGAATGTAGAGCATCTTGCACCTCCAACATCCTCTCCAACAAAATAAAATAGCTAGCATATCTAATTTCAACTGGTTTAAGGAATTATTTCTTTAAATAAAATCAAAATAATGCAAGTGAGGTGTGACGGTTAATGCAAACATTTGTATGTCTCTAGCTTCAGCCATTACTATCTTCACCCAATCTATTTTGTCAATGTCTATCAAAGCATTGTTCAAAGAATGTAGGCAGCATGGAGTCCAAAAAATATATTTATAAATGCTCTCAACCATCAAACTAGCTAACTTACAAACACGACTTGAATCTGTCAAAACTGCACAACATTAAAGACCCAACCTCCCTCTATGGCCTCCTTCCAAAAGGGAAAACTACTAATCAACATCCCTAGATTTCCTAGAGCAATCAATAGCTCTAAGAAAATATGAACCAATAATACATGTAACGATAATATTAATGAGTGACCGATGTTGAACATTAGTCCACCCATCCATGACTATAAAACAGCTAATCATCCATGTTTGTCTCATCTCCTACATCAATATGTTCACCTTTAAATATTATTAGTCTAGGAGGGAGGTATGTAATTTATATTTTCAAGGGGGAAACATAAAAAGGTCTAACTACCATTGCATCTCCCAATATATCATTGAAATAAGGAGACCTTTCCAAATGAAATGGGATGGTATCGGCATAAGAAAACTTGGCCACTGAATCATCGGCTTGCTCACGTTTTTGCAAATTCATTAACCATGCCACAATATTTTTCTCACCTATAGTAGAAGTGGCATTCCTCTTCCCTCTATCATAACTCTCTCCAACTAATAATTTGGAATAGTCATCAATAGATTGCAATGTTTTGGATGAACGTTTCTTAGTAGTACTAGCATTTTTTTCCTCTCTCCACAACCAGTTTTAACATTTCAACCCGTTGTTCCAATTTTATATTTTTGCAAACTCTAACCCCATGTCCACTCTCACCCAATAAATGGTGTACAACCCTACTATAGCTCCCAAGATAATCAATTTTGCAAATATAACGCCACCATAGCTCCCATGATAATCAATTTTGCAAATATGGCAATCAATGCCTGTTGCCCCTATATTGTTACCCTTATTAACGCTTAAATTGATGGCAAATTCCAGCAAGCATTTTTTGGGGTTGAAAGGATCTTTTGCAAATTTCTAAAGAGATGATGAAGGGCATGCAAAACAGTCTTGTGGAGTTTCAATAGAACTTGTGTGTAGATTTTCAAAAGAATGATCCATTCTATTTAATTCAACTTTTTCATTGGCCATCTCATTCTAATCCATATTGTCATCACTACTACTAGTGCTCATTTTGTGGTGTTTTTGTATGACAACAAATTGAAATCAAAACATTTTAAAACTAATTACAAACCCTCCTTAACAAGATAACAATTGTAACTTTATAATTTTATCACTTATGTATAAAAAATAAAATAAAAAATGTCAAAATGGCATACCTTGATGCCAAATGGTTGTTGTTGAACTAGTTGTCATCTTCTTTGTATTGAAAAAAAAATCTCTTTATAAATATATGTTGAATCTCAATACCTTCACGCCTTGAAGTTGATATATTGACAAATTTTTCAATTGCTTCAAGCGGGGAAGGGTAGCCACAAGTCTTCAACAACAGCCAATACCTTATTACAACCTCCACCAAAAGTTCAATAACATATTGAATGTGTTTGTTTTGTGCACTAGGGTGAATAAGGGGCATGTGAGGTTTTGTGGACCCCCATGTCCCTTTTAAACACGTCAAACTTTTTCTAGGTTTCTTTTTTTAAATACATTAAACAGTCTTTATTTTCTATAGGTACGTTTGGCCATCCTCAAGACGCATGGGAGATGTTAGATATTCCCCGACTTGCTCGATAACAATTAGGCACCCGCTAACCGTTTCCTGTCATCCCCTAAAATGGGAACGCATTTTCAAGCCATTTTCTGATTTTGTTTGTTGGGGGATGGCCAAGGGACATCCCCATGTAATACAAGAAAAGAGTGATGTAGGTTGAGAAAATAATTAGAAAACAAGGAAAAAAAGTATGCCCATCTCAATTAAAAAAAGTTTACTTTGGATTGGAGAAAAAAATAAAATGATAGATCTACAAAATCATCAAGTTGAAATGGTGATTCCAATATGGTGAGTGTTTCAATTTATTATAGTTCTAATGATGAAAATCTTAGGAGACCAAGTAATGAGCATGCTTCATCTCAATCTCATATAGTGGAAGAGATCAGAAATTTTTCACAAGTGCAATAAGTTGGTGAGTTGCCTCATATACCCAAGTGTGCTAAATAGTGCATTGTTCATTTCTACCTACTGAAGGAACCATATTAGGTCCAATGATTACTTGGATGCAAGTAAATTATGTTTTCGAGAGATGCTATGAGGAATGAGTATGAGTCCATCATGAAAAACAAGACTTGGAATCTTGTAGTTTTCCAACTAGAGCAAAAAAATTGGAAGCAAAATGGATGTGTAGGGTGAAATATAAGGAAAATAGATCACTAGACAAATACTGAGCAAAATTGGTAGCTAGGGGTTATGCTTAAAAAGAAGGCATTTATTAGGGAAGACACTACCCTTGCAACCAAGTAGGACATAATAAAATTGGAAGATATATTAACTGGGCACTAAAAGTGATTTTCTTGATGGTGATTTATTAGAGATTATCTACATGTCACAACCACAAGGATTGAAGTCAAAGGTTTAGAGCAAGGTAAGTCACTTGGTTAAAGCTTTTATAGTTTGAAACAAGCACCAAGAGCTTTGTATGCAAAGATTGGTAATTATTTGAAGCAAACTGGATTTATGAGAAGTGAATCTAATGATATTTTATACATTTGAAAGCAAGGAAACAAAATTGTGAATTTTGTTCCATATATTGATTTTCTTTTGCTAACAAAAATATCATGACAAAAAGCTTAATGGGGTGAAGAGAATGTTCAAATAAGGGTTTGAGATGACTTGATTAAAGCTTTCTATGGTTTGAAACAAGCACCAAGAGCCTAGTATGTAAAGATGGTAGATATTTGAAGCAAATTGATTTTATAGTAGTGAATCTAATGATATTCTGTAAATTTGAATGCAAGAAAACAAAATTGTGAACTTTGTTCCATATGTTGATTTCTAAACATATAAAGTTTTGATTTTTAAGTCACTCTCCTTAATCCAAGAAGGAATAAGAAAGAAAAGAGCAACTTTTCTAAAAATAGAATGCTTGATTTCTAGTCGACACCAAAACTGCTAACCTGAATTTGGACCTATAGTGTCAACCAAAGAAGCAAAAATCTGAAATAAATCGCAATTTTGAAAAAATGGGAGATGTTGTGCTTTTATCCCCAAAGAATCGCAAAAACTGAAAAATTGTTGGCCGCGATGGTCAACGATTTTTTGGCATTTTAAATGGCAAAAAATCGCGATGGAAATCACGTCTAAAACCCGCAAAAATTGGTGTTATTTTTCCCATGAAAGAAAAACCCAAAAAATGTGCCAAAAACCTATTTAGTTAACGTTGCATGACGTTTTCCAAAAATGCGATTTAGAAGCATACCATTCAAAACTTACAAGGATTCATGGGGATTCATCAAGATTCAAGTAGGTGATTTGTCCACTCCTTATGATGCAATTTTCCTTATTTGAGGGATTCGTTCCTGTTAAGCGTGATGTCAAGCTTTCAACCACTGTATTTTTTTGTTATAAATTTTAGCATGTATAGATATTTGTTCAAGAAGATTGTATAAAAAAATTGTTATAAATTTTAGCATGTCTATAAATATTTTAGCATTGCCTTCAAACCATTCCTTGTTGAGAGAATTTGTCTTTTATTTTGTTCAAAGACATCATGATATATACTGCAGGTCTTTAAACATGAGAATGTAGTTGTAGATACATTCTCATGTTTAAAGACCTACAGTATATATCATGATATCTTTGAACAAAGTAAAAGACAAATTCTCTCAGGAAATTCTATGCCAGACAATTTTGCAGTAGCATTGGGTTAAAAGTAGAATATCTATAGAATACCATCTTGAAATAATAGGTTGAAATCTGACTTAGCCAGATCAAATCAACTGCAAAGTCACCACAAATGAGGACTCTTGGAACGAAGATAACACCTAAAGATTAATAAAATGTAAGGTCAACTACTTTCCCTCATGATCTGCAGTTGCACAAACAAGGTTCATTCAAAATAAGCAACTCTAGAAGAACAATACAAGCTGATTCTATGTCATCAATAGTAGTGTGAAGATGTTAAAAACTATGTCACCAACAGACATGTTACCACAACCAATTTTAGCGCATCTGCCATATAAAAAGCATCAGATCAAGTACTAAAGCCATTCAGCAATCATACAAGAATGGTAACAAATCACTTTGAAAGTAAAAACTAAATTAATAACTTCAATATATGTGATGAACAGATCCTACTGTATATGAGCTTGAAAATCATAGAAACTCTTCTCAAGAACAAATTATAGTGAGACAGACCATCACAATGCTCTCATCAAACAACAAAAATGGGTAACTAAAAATGAAGTCTCTCAGTTTTGAGATATGTAAGAAAAGGCATCATCACAAATGAAGGAATCAACTCTGTGCTCCATTATATATTCCAAGTTTATACCCACAAAAACAAAGAAATTACAAACACAAAAATAATAGTTAATGCTTTTGTGATCTCAATTCTACTTTAACTTCGTAAAATATGGATCGTATTCAAAGTGAAGTTGACAAAATGAGCAGGGAAGCAATAGATAGGTCTTAGAGACCCGTAGGGTCTGAAAATGGGGTAATTAAACTAAATATGACAACTGAAACCAATGTTCAGCAAATTGGGGTAATTAAACTAAATATAACATTTGCCTTAGTCTTTAAGAATGTGGTATACATGCACACACATTTATTATGAAGTGAAGAAAATTGTTATAAACATTACTGAAAGTGTAGTTGTTCCTCCAGGCCACCCAACCCCCATCCTTCTGATGTGACTACTATTTGCATGCTTGAGTGGGGTTTTCTGACATTTTAGGTCTTCAAGCATTTTCATTTATTTTTTATTGTTTCTTTTTTAATAGCATATCCAATGAGACATCTACAGATGTAAGGGATCATTCCTTCTAGTATGTTAATGTGCCCAATATGATTCTCCATGTGCTTTGATTTAGTTAAAATTAAACTAAACCTAGTTTTCTCGCAACAATAAAATGCCATGTGCAAGGGAATTAAAATGAATTTGCAAGTTTTTCCCAATTAATCATTCATGCCTTAAAACTTTCTTGTGGCCTTTGATGTCGAACTAAACTGAATTAAGATGTTTTTGTAGATTTGATCATAATGCTGTGTCAAAAAGACTTTGCATGGACACATTGCACATCAGCATAGTTTACATACCTGAAATCAGAGAGTACTCGGCAAGCCCAAAAAATTTGACTCAGGAAATACTCGGCAAATGTGTGGATATTTATGTATGTGTATACTCAAAACTACACTGTGCACACGTACATATCTATAAACATACACAGGATGCCAAGTTTGCATGCATATACGCACACAAACATATTTATACACACACAAACATGCCAAGTTTGTGGGTTTTCTGCGAGCTACAGGCGATTACTTGATAATTTGACAAGAGAAAATCCATTTGCATACTGCCCGCGAGTAAAAGCAGAAATTACTCGGCATGCAAATTTTTTGGAGATTACTCGGCTACTCGGAGAGTATGTAATCTATGCACATCAGTATTGGGTACAACGAAGGCTAAATGCAATTGGTGTTTGAATGAGATCAATGGTGGCATTTATCGCTTCAAATGGCATTTGGCAAAAGAAACAGGAAATAACACCACTACTTGCACATCATGCCCTGCAGATGTCACATTTCAGGCAAAACAAGTTCTTCTAGCAACTTCTGAGGGTAAGGCAAAAAAGGCAAGAACTGGGATAGAAACATCTTCTAATTCTACAGAAGTTAGGAGCAACCGTTTGGATGAGGAAGGTGGTGCACAAGATTCAACATAAGGAGAAGCTAAGAAGCTCAAACTTCTCATGTATAGGTCATTTACCATTTTGGAGCAGGTTGGACAAAATTCTTTTAGGCTTCAGCTACCTTCATTCATGAAGGTGTACTCAATACTCAATTGTAAGAACTTGCATCCATTTTGGAGGAAGTAGAAATAGTACAAGAACTACCATCTATTGAAGTCTTATTGGAGAGTCAAAGAGTTGGAGGATGTGCTGTTGCAAAAGAATGTCTGAGAAACAAGAAGGGGAATAAAAGAGTCTTATATGATCACCACCAAGGAAATGACACCAAGGCTAGCTAGATGGGTACATCAAGGAAGAAGTGAGACAATTCTTTTGACATCTTCTCAAGCATTGAGCTTTTGTGAGAAGAACGGGAGGTATGATCTATAAGGATCCAAATAACAGTTTGCTTCATCAATCAACCCAATGATTTCAAGTTTTCAAACAAAACAAAGAATAGTTTTGTCAAGGGCGCTAGATACTAAAAGGTGGTTGTTATCCATCTGTCATGCTGTCAAATGTGTCATGTCAATTTTGTTTGTGGCATGGGAGTCTTGTTAGTGACACAGCAATTCCTCTCTGGCAGTTGTGCTTTTTCCTGTTTCAAATATACAGTTAGAACAGAGACATAACAAATGACTTTTCATGTTCCAAGACATTTCTATTTGTAAGTCGCATAAGCTCTGTGAGGAAATGTTAGCAACTACAGTTAGTTGTACGAACAAGAGCTAGTATGATGCAGAGAGAAGTGAGTGCGATAGGATGAAGATTATTGTACATGCTCTAGTAAAAGCTGTTTGCAAATTGTAACCACTTTTGGCCAAGGAAATGAGACGAAGTTCACACATTGTCAATTCTAGTTGGTTTTCCTCACATTAGGGCTTTCAGGTTAAAATCTTTGCATCAATCTTGATTGGAGGTGATATTTCTTCTTGTTGTTGTTTTGTCTTTGTTTCATACAACTGCAATTTTATTCCATTTCCAGCAACTATAGGACACTCATTCAAGTAATTTACACATTCTAATTCCTGTCAATTTAAAGTTATTCATATAGGACAGCATTTACATCTATTATTTTCAGAGATTACAAATCATACAAATTACTATATTAACCCAAAACCTTATAAAAAATATGATCCATTTCAACTCCTATTCCCTATTTATAAGAATTGCCATGTAAATACACACCATGGTCCTCCAAATAAGCCAAGATATGGCCAACTTTTTAAAACTAATCTTGGTTCATAACATCCCTAGATTGAAAAAATGCCTCGGAGTGAATTCCCTTGAAGTGACTTCGGTATTACCTGTCCAGAGAAAGATCATAAATAGAATTTGTGCTACTTTCTCTCCACTTCCCTGAACTATGTGGGGTTTTGTATATAAGCTTGATTGCATCCCTTGCAACAATCGCTTTATTCACATATATAGGCACCTGCATGAAAAATTTCTTGAGCACAAGGCATAAAAAAGATGCTTCCTTGAGTACAAAGATTTTAATTAGATTAATTATATTATGACTGAGTACAAAAGTAGTAAAACAAATGAGAGCAGGGTCAGAAGGAGAGGGAAAAAGGGAGATGGGCAATAAACGAAGTCTTAAGGAAAAACGACTCTCCATTCTGGAAACAATAAGAAAATATAGAACATTTTGAGAAGCTTCTCTAGCAGATGTCAAAGATACCCCATAGGGTACAAAATTATCAGCCTCAGAAGAAAATCTTTTATTATTTAATAACTGTGGCCAACTAACATTAATAGCAAATGTTTCATAATGCTACAGTTGAAGCGCTTTGAACCTCAGCATGTTTTTGTGCACACTTGTATCCAAGAACTCTACAGAAAGCAATCCACATTCTATGGTTCAACTATGGCCCCATTTATCTGTCTTATAAAGTCTAAATACAGAAAAGGGTTAAGGCTTAGCATCCCTCAGCCACTTCAAACAACAGTGTACCATAAGCACATATGGAAAACTTTGCAATTGTCTACATTAAGCCAAATTATGAGAAGGTATTATAATTTAAAACATGCAATGTCCAACTAGCCACAATGAACCAAATAAATCAATTCATTTTAAAATACATGTACGTCTTATAGATGATCTAATAAATTACCTTTGATTGCTCACAAAGGTGAAAGGCAGGATTAATTTATGTCATCTTAACATAAGTTCGTCTCTAAAACAATCCGATATGCATATATTTAAATAAAGTGTTAAATGACTTCAAATCCAGAATTTCGTCTAAACTGTTCAATACCTGCTCATACTAGACTCCTAATCAGACAATTCTAAACAAATTTTAAAAACTAAGTATAACTAGCATCAATCTTCTTCTCATCGTCATGCTTCTGAACAACAGTTTCTAGAGTGAAACCAGCAGCTTGAAAATCAAAAATTACAGGAATGGGACCAAAGTGGGAAGCATCATGAACCAAGGCAGGAGTAGAAAACACAGTTGTAACAGAAGGCTTAGCTCTGATAGCAGCAGTTGCAGAAGTTCCAATATCAATTTTCCTTTCAACTCCTGAGCCACATTTGTGCATCAGAATATGTAGTATGATCTGAAATTACCAATTTAGCATGTCCCACACTTGCCAGCAATTTGGACTGTATCTACAAAAAGAGTAAAAAAACAAGGGACATGAGGACTGTCTAGTATTGCCTTCAGCCATTTCATTCTGACCAATTCTAGAAGTCCTCAAGAGGCACACATATGGTACTATTTGGAGGAGGGTGCTATTCAATAGCAGTCAAATTATCTATCCAGTCAACTCTGTTAGCAAGTTGTGATTCTCAAGGGGATAGCTGGGGAGATGGCAGTTGCTGGGGATGGCATTGTGGGAAAACATAAATAACCAGCAGTCAAGTCAAGTCAAGTTCACTAGGTAAATTGCTACTTACTATTAAAATTTGGGCAGAGGTAGATAGAAAATTTTGCACACAAAATTATATTGCTATTCTATATTTTATTCATTCAATGCATATTACAAATATATAGGATGAATAATCTTAACTCCTATACAACTTCACTAACTTCTTACTCTAAATCTAGGTGGGTTGTTCAACCACCTTGATTATCTCCCTCCTACTTTCACTACTAGATCTCTACGTGAGTTGTTAACACAACTCACATAATATTACACTCTCACAATAATATATTATTAAGTTGTTTCTCAACAACTTAATATTAACTTACATAACTCTATTTACAACACATTAATAAAGTTAACTTAAACACCCATGTGAATACTAATTCCTAACACCCCCCCTTAGTGTGAACATGGGGAGAAAGAACATCACACAAGTTGGAAATAGAATCGTATGCCTATGCATACTTTAGGTCTGCATACTGCTATCCGGATCTTGTTGTACATGATCACCTACATACGAGAACTTATCCCACTTTCACTTCTAGTGAACTCATCACCGACCGACCACACTTCTAGTGAACTTATGCCAGCTGCTCTCCTATACAATTGTTTACAATATTGATGATGTCCATATTCTCCTCCTTTCAAACTTTAACATTTTCAACTGCAGTAAGCCCAACTCTAGTGGCTCGTGATCTTGATTCAAATGAAAGGCACCTCTCCTCAACCTTTCATGGTTTTCACGCAGGTTTACCACAAACCCAGACACAAATCTATTCACCTCATATGGTTTTTTGGATTACCACTAACCGTTTCAAGATCCATAAACTGCATTACACTAGAGCTTTTGTTCAATACAATATTTTACAACAGGCGGTTACATAAGGAAATAACTCACACAAAAATAGAAATGAAAGGAAATGCCACTAATACAAAAAGCAACCTCATCGTTAGTGGCTAACGATAGGCGCTATTGTCCTCCAACCTCCTATGCCTCCATCCTCCAATTGGCTTGCTACTTAGCAATTTTGGCTTTGTAGTCTCAGTGTTAGAATTTGCCCCTCCACAAAATGGACATTGCATACAAGCGATAGTGGATCCAATTACAAATTAAGGAAAATTTTGTTTTTTTATTATTATTATTATTATTTTACACTTCTTAAACTTTGACACAAAATAAGAGCTAATAACCATAGTAACGGGACTCGCCCAGACTCGCCAGAACTCGACGAGTCCTGAGCCGAGCACCTCTAGCCAGGTCTTGGGAGCCCGGACTCAGTCGCGGCCGAGTCCTTGCCGGACTCGCCGCTTCCCAGCGAGTCCCGAGCCCTGGACGCGGCTGGCAACAGCAACATAAAAAGTCAACAAAAAAACATAAAACTTATGTTTAAGTTTGTTTTTTTTTGTCTTATATTATCTCCCCAACCCTAAAAGCAACCTCATTTCATTCATTTGGCAAAATAGGAGGAGAAGAGAGAGTTGTGAAGAAAAATAGGAGGAGAAGAGAGGGCAACCAGCAAGCTGTTGAAGACAAATACAAGGCCATATATCATTTGGGAAGCTTCATACCAGCAAGGAGGTGCATTGAGAGCTCATTCCCAGTGATTGGGAGGAGTTTGCATTGCATTCCAAGCCAAATATAAGAAGTGAGTTTGATTTTAATTGGTTTTTTTGTGTTTTTTTAACAAATAATTCATTGTAATTTGTAAAATCATTGTTTTTTTTAGTTTGCATTTTTTTTACAAACCCTGCTTGCAACTTAAATAATTTTAGAAACCCTACTTGTTATTGCAGCCACATTCATTTGCAAATCAAAGCATATTATTATTTTCACAATGTCTCAAACCCCAGGCAGAATAGACCCTGCTTGGAAACATGCTGAAATCTTTCCCGAAATGAAAAAAGGAGAAGCAAAATGTAAATACTGCAAAACAATATATCATGGAGGCATAAATAGACTAAAATACCATATTGCACGCATATCCATCTATGATGCAGTGGGCTGCCCTATAGCACCTCCTGAGGCTATTCGTGAAGTGCGGGTGCAATTAGAAACTTTTGAAATGCAAAAAGAAATGAAAAAGAGACAGAAGCAGGAATTGGTGAGTTTGGGAGTTGGACAGAGACTTGGTGTTGTTGGAGATGCTTCTTCCATGCCTCCATACCGTCCTAGTGCTAGTGCTTATGCTAGTGTTACTGCTTCTGCACCAGCTATGCCTATGCATACTCCCAGTGCTGGTGGCACTACTACTGCTAGTGGTAGTGGCAGTATTAGCATTGGCCCTAGAGTTCGTAAATCTAGGGTGGACTCATATTTTGTACCACGCACTACTCCTGGTTCCGAACCGTCGCTTGAGAGCATGGGTTGGAACAAGGACGCACATGATGCAGCAAAAAAAACAATTGCAAACTTTTGGTACTACTGCACCATTCCCTTCCATGTAGCCATGTAATTCTTTTCCGTTTAATTGTTTTAAAATTTATATTTAAATTTTATTATTTTAGAATCTAGATGTATCTCATTATCAAATTCAAATTTAAAGTTAAAATCTTAAAACTTTTCATTTTACAATACTTATGTAACTTATTAATTTATTAATGACATGTTTTAGGTCACCTTTTTGGCAAAACATGGTTGATGCCATAACCATATGTGGGGCGGGGTTCAAAGCCCCTTCTAAAGATGAATTAAAGGGCCCACTTTTGACTCAAAAAGTGGCAGATGTGAAAGCACAATAAGAGGAGCAACGCGTGCAATGGAGGAGGATTGGTTGCACCATCATGACTGATGGTTGGACCAATAGGAGAAATAGGACGTTGCTTAATTTTCTAGTGTCCTTCGGAGGTAATTGTACTTCCCTCAATGCATTGAAATTTGAATTTGATTTAGTGATTAATAATTTAATATGGCTGATTTATGTTTTTTAATTTATTGAATAATTGGTTTTGCTTATTCTTTCAGGTGACATCGTCTTCGTGAAGTCCATTGATGCTTTTGCCCGATTCAAAAATGCCACATACCTATGTGAGGCTATAGAGGAGGTGATAGCTGATGTGGGGGAAGAGAATGTAGTGCAAGTGATGACAGATAATGCAGCAAATTATGTTGCTGCTGGTAGATTATTGATGGAGAGGCACCCTACTATATTTTGGACTCCATGTGCCGCCCATTGCCTTGACCTCATGATGGAGGATCTTGGCAAGCTCCCATGGATCAAAACATGTGTGGATACAGCAAAAAACATTTGCAAATTTGTATACAATCACACATGGGTGCTTAACGTTATGAGGCAATACACGGGGTTGAGGGAGTTGTCTCGTCCTGGCATCACTAGGTTTGCAACAAATTTTATCACGTTACAATCCTTGATTCGGTCAAAGGCAACTTTAAGGCGCATGTTTGTTGGTGAGGAGTGGTCTTTCTCATCCTTTTCTACAAGCACTGCAAGGATTGCTGTGGCTAATTGCATTTTTGATGAGCAAGAGTTTTGGACACCAGTGGAGGAGATTGTGAAGGTAAAATTTAATTCTTTATTATGTTTTAATTTTTAATCATATCTTACTTTTATTTGTTTATTTTCGTTCACACTTATTTGTTAAACATGTTTGCACTTTGCAGTTTATTGAGCCCTTGCTAGTTCTCCTACGAGTTGCAGATGGGGAGAAGCCCGCAATGGGCTACATATATGAGGGCATGGATAGGGCCAAAGAGGCCATTAGATCAGTCTATGGTGGAGTTGAGGAGAAGTATCGTCCCATTTGGGATATCATTGATAGGAGATGGCAAAACCAACTTCATAGGCCCATCCATGCAGCCGCATGTTTCCTAAATCCGGCCTTCCAATTCCGCTGTGATCTCCGTGCAGATAGAGAAATTCTTAGTGGGCTCTACTCGACGATAGAGCAGATGTTGCCCGTTGTTACTACACAGATAGTGCAGGAGATAGATGCCTTCAGTAAGGCACAAGGAGACTTCTTTGCATGTCAAATGTGCAAAGACAATAGGACAACATTACTACCAGGTAAAAATATATTTAAGGGCATAATTTTCATCTTTTTATATTGTATTTTATTATTAAATGTTGAACTTGAACTTGAAACTTGAAATGAGATTGATTTTGTTTCTTTTTCTCATCTCAGATAGATGGTGGGAGTTGTTTGGTTCTGATACACGGAACCTGCAAAATATTGCCATTCGTCTATTGAGCCAGCCATGCAGTTCATCTGGTTGTGAGCGCAATTGGAGTATGTTTGAGCACATACACTCCAAGAAGCGCAATAGATTGACAGTGGAGAGGATGAATGACTTGGTATATGTTCATTACAACCTTCGGCTCAGATACAGGAAGCTTTTTGACCACAACAACACCCTGATCAATCTAGAGGAGGTTGATCCACAGTCTGAGTGGACCACTGAGGCTATAGATGCAGTCTTTAGTGACGAGGACCTTAAATTGGGTGGACCAGGCAAAGAGAGAGGCTGAGGTTGTAGCCATGGCTGAGGAGGAGGCTAGAGCACGAGGAGACATAGTTGTTGTTGGTGAGAGTGGCATGGAGAGTTAGACAAAGGCAGAGACTATGGCTGCAGCTACAACATCATCCAAGACCTTTAGACGCCTTCGTAGGAAGGATGCTGCCTCCACTATGCCATAGAGTCATAGACTTATAGCTATTATTTTGAATCTTTTGATATTTCATATTTGTATGGAACATTTGATGTTATGGATTTCATATTCCATGACTTTTGTATACATTTGACTAATTTTATATATCTAAGTATGCTATTTCCTTCAGCAGCGCAACTACAATTTGTGTACTTTATACTTATGTGATCGTTGTATACTTGTGTATGTGATCAAATTTTCTTTTAGTTGTGTTGTATTCAATAAAGGGTGCTTGAAACAAGTTTTAAATCCTTAAAAATCTCTAAATTTATAGGTTTTTTTCAACTTTTTTTCATTTTGCCGAGTTTGCGCCGAGTCTGAGTCTCGAGTCCCGAGTCACCCTAGCCAAGTCTGAGCCGAGTCCAAGTCTCGTAACTATGCTAATAACACATTTAAGACACTAAAACTATAAACGTAGAAATAAAATGAAATGACTTTACTCAATGCTAATCATTTCCCATGGTTGTCTTGTATCTCGATCATCAAAACCAAATTCATATTATAAATCATAAATGCCATCCTCTTATTTTTTTGCCGAGATAAAAATTCATCTAGTCCACCAAATAGTCAATGCATTAACTTGGATACGTTGATGATCTATCCCATACATTGTTTTCATAGCATCCCATTCAGCCAAACCCATCAGCATCATGTTTGGCTTTGATCAAAGTTCAAGAACGGTCTGCAGGAATCATTCCATTGAAGATGCTCTACATCAATATGCTTCCCATCATTCAAAGTAATGGTTCAGCAAAATTTAAATTGATAGAATCTGTTGCTGCTGCCTTCAAGAAAATATCTTTCTTAACAAATTCTTCCTACATGTATAGCTTCAGCTTTTTTGAAAATCTTTTGAAAACATTTAATATTTCAAATTTACCCAAGCCAAACTTTTCTAGGATGCATCACAAGTCCTGTGGTCCTTTTATTACTGAATTTAGTCTCAATGCCATATATTCAGCCACAAACATCCATCAAATTCAAACAAACATCTATCACCGATACTCTAAATAGTGGATCTGGATAAACAAATGCCTAATGTGTAATGCCCCTAATAGGAACTATACTAATTTTAACCTAAATTATCAATTTCCCAAGCAATAGAGGAGTTTAGAAGGTACCTTGGCTTGATTTAATCCTTGCAAACAAGTTAGAAAAATTAAAATAATAACTTAACTAGTAGAGTATCAGGATTGAACATTAGCAAATCCATAGGAAATTTGTTAATCCGATTATCACTTTATTCTAATAGGAATTATACCCAAGGACGGATATATAACCTTCCTTGGCCTCATGTGGCGCATGCCATTCATATGAGGTAGCCTCCTTGGCCCCATGTGGCGCATGCCATTCATATGAGGTGGCCCCATGTGGCGCATGCCATTCATATGAGGTGGCCCCATGTGGCGCATGCCATTCATATGGGGTGGCCTACCTAGTGAGGATCCCAATTCTCTCATCTTTCCATCCTTTTTCTATTCCTGCTGAGTGTTTGCTGGTTGATCCACTTCTCTTCTTCCCAATTTGATCTGATGATGTATGCTTAGGGTTCAGATAATGTCCTTATCAGGCTTTCTTATTTCCTCCTCCAAATCTGAGTATATGATATGAATTCTATCTCTTACCATATCAGACTTATTTATTTTATTTCTAATTGCAGTCATATCTCTCCTTATTCCCTCCTTTTCTTCCCCTCATTCGATGCCTTTCCTTCCTTATATCCTCTTGCAAATCTGTATGTTATGGTGAAGCGGTACATCTCTCTGAAAAGAGACATCTATTAAAAGGACCCTTTATTAACTATTGTCACCTTTGTAATCACCGTCCCTTTATATAATCGCTGCCTTTACAAGCAGATCACACCTCTTAATTATCCTTCATAATCTGATCGCTGCACTTTTCTATGAATAAGACAAAATAAAATTTGTCTTTTATGGATTTTGTCTTATATGGCATTTTATCTTTAATCGCCGCTCCTTTTGAATTTTGAATCACTGCCTTTTAATTTGGAATAATCATTGCTTTAAGGACCCCAATATCTAGGTTTATATTTTATATTAATATATTATCTGTTTATTATGTTTATGAATTGATTAGTTTTAATATGTAAGTATACTTCAATATTTACAATAATAATACTTAAGATGTTAATATTTATATTTATATTTTGATAATTATAATTATTAATTATAATGTTATCTTACAATAATTATAATTATAATAATATTAAATTGCTAATATTTCCTTTTTATAATTTTAATATTTATTTTATTCATTTATTTGCATTTTAATGCGTTACAATTTTGGGGTCATGACACTGCCTTTATTCTAACAATAAAAAATGTAAGGATTTAACTTGACTAGGGACAGAATAATGTCATACACCACAAATCAACCTCCACTGCAGATATTCACAGCAATTAAAAAAATTTAAAAAGAATGAAAGCATTTGTAACAGCGATCAAAGATGCATTATCATGTCACTGTATTCCGCTTCAAACTGCTCATTCAGTACAAAATATACCTTCAAACCATTTCTGGGTTTTGTGCTCCTCATAACCAGCTTCCCAAAACATTTTGAAGTTTTAAATTTCATTTAGAAATGTCAAATATATTGCAGTTTTATTGGGACTGCATTAGACTGATAAGAAAACTCATCAGCACAACATACCAAGCAAATAGAATGGCACTCAAGCAGAACTATAAACAACAAGATGGTGTCCCTTTTCAACCAAAAATAATGCACAGCCCATTTTCAACGGTGCTCTGTTACCATATTAAAATTTGGGCAGAGATAGAAAATTTTGCACACACAATTATATTGCTATTCTATATTGTATTCATTCAATGCATATTACAAATATATAGGATGAATAATCTTAACTCCTAAAACAACTTCACTAACTTCATACTCTAAATCTAGGTGGGTTGTTCAACCACCTTGATTATCTCCCTCCTATTTTCACTACTAAATCTCTTCGTGAGTTGTTAACACAGCTCACATAATATAACACTCTCACAATAATATAATATTACTCTCTCAACAACTTAATATTACTTTACATAACTTTATTTTATAACACATTAAAATATCCATCTCTAAAATAACTTTCCAAAAAAAAAATTTTTGCTTGCAAACTTCAATAAATTTGTTACTTGCAAGCTCTCCAAAACTATGCATGTACAGCAATCTAGCTCAATATCTCCACTTCTTCGTTTAGCACAACTATGGATCCAGATTGAATCCACCACTATATTGACTAGGGAGAATCTCTTCCCCAAAATCAATCTTCACCATAGGGTTTTCATTCTAGGGCTGTAGAAAACTGCTTAACTCCCCAACTAGGGTTTTAAGAAAATACCAAATGCCAAGAATATCTAGAATATCAAGAATGAACAAAAGACTTCTCTCAACCTCCTTTTGTAACCCCTTGGGATCTTTCTAAAAGTTTGTTGGCGTTACAATTCACACCTCTGGAGTGTGTATTGGCAATGGACAGCTATGCACAGTGCGTAATGACTGCTCTTCAAATTAGGAGGGAAAGCTCCCTCTTTTGCTGATATGCGTGAAAGAGTAAATGATCTAAATCCTATCTTTTTGACTCAGCTGGAAGAGGCACAAGGTTAAGAAAACCAAGAACATTGCAGCTAAGGTTTTTCTCTGGTTTTGCAGATCTTACCTACAACTAACTAAATGATTTTAATCTATCTTATTCCTCAAGAGAAACAAAGCATGAGGACTTAGGAGCAGGGAATATTTGGACGATAATCTTTAAGTCTGGATTCCCAAGGAGGAGACGGCTCCTATCCAAGGTGTAGGTTGAAAGAAAGGTTATTGGAAACAACATCAAACGACAATCTCCACTTCTAAATTCCCAAGGAGGAGACGACTCTTGTCCGAGGTGTAGATATGAAAGATTATTAATCACAACACAGCACGATAAACCTACTTCTCCCAAGGAGGAGACGACTAGTATCCAAGGTGTAGATATGAAACAGGCTTATTAATCACAAATATAACCCAGGACAGCAAATTGTATGAAGGACCTATCACACAGATAAACGATCAACCAGCATTATATTGAACAAAGATGAACCATTACAAGTAACATTGCACAACAATGCGGCTTGGCAATTTGTTTATTACTAATAAAAGCTCAAGGTGAACCAATACTGAACATAGGAATATTGCCGACAACGTAGCAACTCTCTATCTCAATGATAAGTTTGTGAACAGATACAAATATAGCAATACTACAGGCAAGAGTTGGCTTAGCATGTATGCTATCAAGCAAAAGTAAATTACAAATGAGCAAGGGTGCTCTTATTTATAGAACTCCAAGGTGTAGGGAACCCTAAAATCACCTTGAGTTTACAATCAGTCTTGCAAGCATGCAAGAATTTATTCTCTAAGTCTAACCAAATGAAACTATACAGTTAACTAGAAAGCTACCATCAATTAACTGAAACAAAACTAGACTAAATGGACATATGCAACATGCACATCCTTATTGAAATGAAAGTTAACTAATAAGTAACATCAGTCAACTGGATCCTAATTGAAAGTCCATCCTCCTACAAAGATATCTACGAAGATGAGATAGGCGTGCACGAGATCAGCAATCAGAACTCAAGACTGATGTCAAGTTAACTGCTACTTCTGACTCTATCCTTGGAAATAACTACAGGATCTAACTGACTGTCTACTATAAGCCCTCTCTGTCTATCACCTCATCTAGGAACTTGTAAATTGTCTCATCCTTTGGCACTTTGATGCTATCCATGATGATGAACTGCCTATTCAACTCCTTCTCTCCATCTTTGATCATCCTCTAACATTCTCTAACATCTACAGTCGCCTTGTTGAAACTAGTTGTCATCACTGAGAAGTGATCCAACTTGGACGCCTCAGGATCTCCATCAAGGTTATCACAAACCAGCTTCTCGAACTCGGTTTGCACTGCATCAAGCTCGGTGTATGTACCATCCTCACGACGATAGTGACATGGGATCTGAGTGATAAACCCGCTGATGAATTTGAGAGCTCCAGCAACATCCTCTTTGAGCGCAGCCATCTTTGTAGAGATTCTTTCGTACGTTTCCACTTTGAAAAGATGTTCTCTCCAAGCGAAAACCTTCTTATCTTCCTCTGCAACAATGGTGTCATATGCAACTACCAACTGAGATATGAGTATCAAGTCCTTCGGCTTGCCTTCTGCTATAGATATCTCAAGTTGTTGGATCCTCTGATGAAGATTATGTGCCTAGTACCTCAACTGATATAACTCTATGAGGAGGTATCTACCTGCAACAATGAAATCTTCAATCCAATTGTCTAAGAGCTTCCCACAATTGATTAACCGACCAAGTCTTTGTTGATCTACAGGTGTCTCTCGAAGCTATGGAAGCATATGTGCTTGTCCTGTGTTTCCATGAAGAAGATCTGAGATGTACTATCGGAGCTGCTTGATCTCAGCTTTGAGGGCTGCCTTATCTTCTTCATCCTTCATGACACACTCTTCAAGATTACTTGCGACGACCTTGAAAAGGCTCACGTCCACGTGTCGGGTGCTCCTGCCAAGATTTGCTTTGACGAAGGTGAAATCACCAACTTCAACTTCATCCAGGCTCTTGCCCTCTGGTGGTGTAGCAACTTCAAAGACGATCTCTGCTTCAGGAGTCTTCTCAATATGCACCTGCTTCTTCACTCTCTTGTTCGACCTATCCTGATAAGGATCGCCTAACTCAGATAAATCAAGCTGATATGAAGGCATACGCCTCTGTCTTCCCAAAGACCTCTCGAGCCAACATGAATGATCAATGTTATCCTCTCAAGGAGAAACTGCTCCTGTTGTGTCAACTGCTAGCGGATCAACTAGAATGAAAGTCTCATGAATTGGCGATTTCGGCTCCGAGTCAATATCAATAGGAGATGACCATGGAGAAAATGGTGGACCAGGAAATGATGAATCGGCCTCAACTTGTAACACTGACTCTACTGGGACTTCTGGCGCTTTGTCAACCTGCTTCCGCTTAGTGATGCTTTTCCCCTTAGAGTTCCCACTAACTTTGACACCTTCAAGCGGCTTCGAGATAACTTTAACTCGAGGCCTCGACCTAGAGGTAGAAGGTTGCGAAGAAAACCCTATTGGCGGCTTTGAAACTAGAACTGTCCTTCGCTTTCTCTTGCTCTCCAAGAAGTACATGCTTGTCTTAATAACTGATTTTGACAGGTCCTCAATCAAAGTATTCTCCCTGGCATACCAATCTGGTTGGCGAAGTGGCTGGTGAGCAACTTGGTCTTTGACGAATGAACTAAATAGTACCTCTCCATCATCATCCGACAAACCCTCAACATCTTCTAACAGGAAATCAACAAGTTGTGGAAGAGTAAGTCTACAGTAATGGCGTCGACGCACTTCAAATTCATCTTCGCAGTTGACCCAAAAGTCCTCAAGCATTGCCATGTGTGAATTACTTCACTCCAACCGTGCTGAGTAATGACCCAAAGGATCATAGGTACGCCTCTGAGTGAGATACTTGAGATGGAGTTTCTCTAACTCGTTTGTCATTAACTTGCAATCAGCAGCCGTCTTGTACTTGTATATACCCAATCCAAACGAAAAGGTGAATGTTGGCTTGTGTCGATTGCGAAGAAAAGAGTGAACTTCTTGAGCTTGCCTCAGAAACTCCATGAATAGGACCTTGTCTAACGAGTACCTCGGTAGCATCAGAAGTTCTCCGTTGTAACCATACACTCGAATATATGTGAAAGTGGGAAACTGGATGAACCAATCCACCCAACTCTCCATTGCTAACTTTGCCTCTGGTGAAATCCTAATGTGCATCTCATTATCGAGGTCTCTAACTGTCTTCATGAGGAAGTGATCATTCACCACTTTGAAATCCTGTTCAGCTTTGAAAACTCCAATTGTGAGTAATATTCATGAACATGCTAAACGCCAAGAGTCCCATTGGTCTTCAAAGTTCTAAAACTGCCTTGAAACACAATTAAGTAAACCAAAAAAGACACCATGTGAAACTCGTGGATTTTGAGGAATTATGTGATTTGCTGGTGAAGACACTTGCTGATCAACATTGCCCAATCAAAAGTGTTCCTTGTTGTCGATAATCTGAGAAATGACATGGAACATCCACGGTCGGAAAATATGAGCCTCCTCCTGACCTGTAACCCAATTGAGCAAAGTTGGTCTTTTGTACTTTCAACCATCTATGAGCAACTTTTCTCTGTGATCTTTCTTTGTCCTCTTCCCATATCTTGTCTCAATCTGCAATGGCTATGGTAAAATTGTCTAAGCGAGGAGGAATAGCAAAGCACTTTTCAACGTCCCTCGGCTTGAGGCTACAAGTGACTCTCCCATCGGCTGATCTAATTTGTCTTGTGGATGAGTCGTAGTGCTCAATGCAAGCAATGATGAACTCGAGATAAAAAATCGTGATAGGAATGGATGCTGCTGCCAGCAACCCGAAACACTCAAGATTTCTGACTGTCATGCTGCTAGTGCCTTCCAACGTGCTTAGATTGACCACTAGATATACGTGACCCAAGTCTGTATCAGCAGTTTTCAAAAAGTCATGAACCAAGACCAATTTGGCCTTGTAATCTATGGGGTTGAATTGCATTTTGAAAATCTAGATTTTTGACTGTAAAGTCGGGTTATGTTCGGACAACTTTCAGAAAAAGCTGAAAAAAGCTCTAAAGATACACTAAAAATAGCCGGTTGAGGTAAAAAATATCAGAAATTTTCTGAAACGTGGCTTTTGTAGAGGATTGAATTTTAAGCAAACCCAGATCGTCAGAAACTCGAAAAGATGAGTTTTAGCAAGGCATGAAAAGGGTTTTCAGTCGAGAATTGCAGTGGTATAGGGGCTCTGGGGGCAATTTTTTCCGAGAAAATTTGAAACATGGGTTTTGTAGGCAATGGAATTCTAAGCCAACCCAGATGATTTGATTTTGGAAAAATTGAGTTCTTGACCCACATGCAAAGGAATCTTAGTAAAAAAGCATAGTGCTTCAGAATGTGAAACAGCGGGGTGTTGTACCCAAACCAAAAATTTTGCTTCATTAAGGCATTTTGCTTAAAATGGTCTAAACCTTGTTCAAATGATGTCAAAACGTAGTTTTTGGGCATTTCAAGTATGGACTTTGAGTCAATATCATGCCACGGAGATACTGGCAAAATTTGAAAAAATTGAAAATTAGGGTTTCAAAACCCTATTTTTAGGTCAAAACCCTAAAAATTGAAACTTGTCAGAATTGACTGAAATTTGTTTTGATTGGTTTATTTTGCTTCACGATCACAGTGGTGAAGTCAATTTCAGTTAAGACTCAGTTTAAGCCTGGTGGGTAGTTTTCGTTTTTCAAGTGAGAAGTTAGGTTTTCTAAATTCATCATTGGCAGATGGCCAGGTACCAGGTGTCGACAGCTAAGCTCAAAATGCTTCAGTGATGTTTCTATGGCAAGTTTCGTCCAAAAATTTACTTCGTCTTGGAGGAGATTTTCAACGAGGTAAAATACTATAAAATTGGCTAAGTCTGGATTGAAAAAGCACCACTCTGAGCTAGGGGCGCCCATCATTCTGGAAGCTTTATTCAACTTTTTGTGACTTGTCTCTACCAAGATGACTTCTCCAGATTCCTGATAGCTTCGCAATGAGCCAGCCAGCCAGTCCAACGGAGGAGTAAATCGCCTGAAACCGGAGATTCAATGCAGAACAAGGGAAATGCAAAAATGATTTAACACTGAGGTCAAAAGCGCCCCTGGAGGCCAGGGGCGCCCATCTTTTTGAGACTTCAGATAAAGTCTTTTGATCAAGTGACACCCAGGAAGTTTGTTTCCATTTTTGGTCCAGCTCCACAATGCATCTGTCAGCAAGTGAATCTGAGTTGCCATGTTGCCATCATCAGTGGTCAAATTTGAGGTTTCAGACTTGATCAGAGATTGTTCAGAAAGGACAAAAGCCAAGGGCGCCCAAGGTTTTAAGACCTTTAATGGAATCTGTTTGATGATTTCAGATACTCATCTCGTTCGTGTCAGCTCCAGCTTTTCGTTGCCTATCTCAGTCGGGTCAGAAGATGTCTTGGCAGTCTGCAGTTGGAAGTTTAGTAGTTTTCGGCCAGTTACAGAAATGGCTGACATGGTTGGGAAAAGCACCCCTGGAGGCCAGCGGCACCCATGATTTAGGAAGGTTAAAAGATGTTTTTATACGATGTGCTCTCCAAGAGCCTTTGCTCAGAACTCAGCCTGCTCCGTAGTGAGCCAGTCAGTATGTTTTGAAGTTTTGTCAAATACCGAGAAGCATCAAGTGAAATATAGTCAAGTTATCAATGAAAATGATGAAAATGCCTGAAAATATACTAACACTGAGGTCAAAAGCGCCCCTGGAGGCCAAGGGCACCCATCTTTTTGAAGCCTCAGATTTGTGAATTTTGGATTATCACCTCAAGAAATCTTCTTGTCAAATTTGGTCCTGCTCTTCGATGGAACTGTCAACCAGTTGATCTGACACGGCAATCAATCAGAATCAGTGATCGAACGTGAGCTTCATTTGAGGTTTCTAGATTCAGATTTTCAGAAAATGTCTAAGTATGGAAGGACACCTAAAAGTCAAAGGTTGACTTTTAAAATTTCAAAAATAGAAGTGTGCATGGGAGGAGTTTTCAATTTACTAAATTTAGATCTTCAGTTGAACTCTTTTCAAGTCGACTTCTAATAAACCTATTTTTGGTCATAACTGGCTAAGATTAGTTTGCATGTATCAGTTAACTGAGTTTTTCAAAGTGGCGCCTAATTAGGGTTTATGGTACAGCCAATTAACTGAGTTTGAAGCCAAATATAGGCCATGAGTGAGTTTTGAAGCACCAGTTGTACTTCAAGCATCATTTCCAATGCTTAGAATGCATTTCACACTCCTTAGAAGATATTTTTCTATATATTTTGCTAATGGCGTCCGTTATTCTTCATCAGAGTTGACAAGAAACATCTTTTCTTGAGCATAGAATTGATCTGCAGGTGCTACAGGTGTCAAATTTCAGTGTTCTTCGTAGCTACAGATTCAGATTGTTCAAGGGAAGATTATTTCAGACTTCGTTTTCCATTTGCATGCAGGTTTTATCAATTCTACTTCAAGCATAGGCGAATTTTTACAAAAGAAGAGAGAAAACAAACAAATAAAACTTCTAATCTTCTGCCTTATTTTCTTCTATTCTCGTCTTAGATTTTCTTCACATGTCAAAGAAAACGACAAATTTTTCAGAAAAGCATCGTCTGGGTTCGAGAATTTCAGCATCAACAACAATACCCATGTCTTAGATTATTTTGTGAAAATTGCCCCGCTGCCTCTTTTCTAGAAGCACTGTGCTTTTTTCTAGAATTCTCTTTGCATGTGGGCCTAAATCACATTTTTTCGCAAATATGTTGATCTAGGTGGTTTTAGGATTCATTTCTACACAAAACCCATGTTCCAGATTTTCGTGGGAAAAATTGCCCCCAGTGCCCCTAACTGCCAGTTCAAATCTCAACTGAAAACCTTTTGCATGCAAGCCTAAATCCCATTTTTTCGCAATTCTAAGCTTCTGGGTTGTATTAGAGTTTGATTCTACACAAAACCCATATCTTAGAATTCGTCCGAAAAAATTCACTTCCCCTTGCTATTTTTAGCCTATCCCCGAGCTTTTTCAATTTTTCCAAAGTTGTCCAAACATACCCGACTTTACAGTCAAAAGTCTAGTTTTTCAAAATGCAATATAATCCCATAGATTATAAGGCCAAATAGGTCTTTCTTCATAACTTTCTGAAAACTACCGATACCGACTTAAGTCATGTTTTTCCCATCATCAATCTGAATTCATTGGAGGGTGTCAACAGTACTACAATCAGAAATCTTGAACGTTCAGGGATACTTACAGCGGTATCCATTCCTATCTCAGTCTTCGATCTCGAGTTCGTACTTGCTTGTGTCAAGCATTATGACTCGTCTACCAGACAAATCAGGTCGACAAATGGAAGGATTATTTGTAGCCTTAAGCCGAGGGATATAGAAAAATATTTTTCTATTCCTCCACATTCAGATCATTTCGTTGTATCCATTTCAGATTGTGACAGAATATGGGAAGAGGACAAGGATAGATCACAGAAGAAAGTAGCTCAACGATAGTTGAAGGTTCAGAAAACCAACATGCCAAGGAAGATTGCACGTAGTGATTTCAAGGAAGAGATTGCTGTTTTGATAACTTTCCTCAACCGGTTAGCAGGTTCTGAACACGCAAGCGTTTTCCGAATGTGGATGTTCTACCTCATCTCACGAGTTATTGATAAGAAGGAAACATTTGACTGGGCCATGTTTACCAACGAGTGTCTTCACCAGCAGATTACAGAGTTCCTAAAGATTCACGAATTCCACATGGTAACTTTTCTGGTTTACTTAGTTGCATTCCAAGGCAGCTTTAAATTATTAAAGACCGATGGAGTTCTGCATGTTTAGCGAGTGCACGAATACTACCCTCAGTTGGAGTTTTCGAAAGCTGAACAGGACTTTACAGCAGTGAATGACCACTTTCTTATGAGGACAGTCAGAAATTTAGATAACGAGATGCATGTGAGGATTTCTACAGAGGCACAATCAGCAATGGAGAGTTGGGCAGATTGGTTCATCCAATTCCCTACTTTCACATATATTCGTGTATATGGATATACAGGAGAGCCTCTGATGCTACCGAGGTACCCATCGGACAAGGTTCTTTTCATGGAGTTCATGAGACATGCACATGAGGTTCATACTTTTCTTCGCAATCGACATAAGCTAGCTTTCACCTTTCCGTTTGAGTTGGGTATTTACAAATGCAAAACAGCTGTCGATTGCAAGTTATTGACACATGAGTTAGAGAAACTTCAGCTTGAGTGTTTTCCTCAGAAGCGTACCTATGATCCGTTAGGTCATTATTCAGCAAGGTTGGAGCGAAATGTTTCACATTCGGCAACGCTTGAGGACTTTTGGGTCAATTGTGAGGATGAATTTGAGGTGCGTCATCGTCATTATTGTAGGCTTACTATTCCACAGATTGTTGATTTCTTGTCAGAGGATGTGGAAGGCTTGTTTGATGATGATGGCGAAATACTTCTTCATTCATTTATTAAAGACCAAGTTGCTCGCCAGCCACTTCGCCAACCTGATTGGTATGTTCCAGTGAACACTTCAGTGAAAGACTTGTCCAGGTCTATTATCAAAACAACTATGTACTTCCTTGAGAGCAAACGGAAGTGAAGGGTGATCCCAGTTACAAAGCCGCCAGCAATGGTAGTTTCTTCTTTGCCTTCTACTTCTAGGGTTAGACTTCGAGTCAAGGTTTCCATGAAGCCACCTGAAGGGGTTAAGATGGGAGTTAATTCAAAAGGAAAAAGCATCACCAAAAGGAAACAGGTTGAGAAAGAGCCAGCACTTCCAGTTATAGAGATAGTACTTCAAGAAGAAGCATTTCCAGTTCTAGAGTCGGTTATCTCATCGAAGCCAGTAATTCAGGTTGAGGCCGGTTTGTCATCTCCAGGTTCACCTTTTTCACCACAGTCATCTCCCATAGATATTGATTCGGAGCCTGAGTCTCCGATACATGAGACCTTCATACCAGTGGATCCGCTAGCAGTTGATTCAGTAGAAACGGCTCCACCTCGAGAGGATAGTATTCCTTATTCATCTTGGCTCAAGAAGTCATTGGGAAGAGAGAGGCGTATGCCTTCATATAATCTTGATTTATCTGAGTTTGGTGAACCCTATCAAAACAGGTTGAATAAGAGGGCCAGAAAGCAGATTAATATTGAGAAGAATCCTGAGGCAGAGATCGTCATAGAGGTTGCTACTCCTCCAGAAGGAAAGTACTTGGATGAAGTTGATGTTGGTGATTTTACCTTCGTCAAAACTAATCTGGGGAAGAGTACTCGACAAACCGACGTGAATCTATTTAGAGTCGTCGCGAGTAATCTGGAGGAACGTGTCATGAAGGATGGTGAGGATAAGGCAGTTCTCAAAACTGAAATCAGGCAACTCCGCATGTACATCTCGAGTTTGCTTCATGGCAGCGAGGGGCAAGCACCTTTACTCCCACAACTTCGAGAGACCGCCGCAGATCAGCAGAAGATTCAACACTTGGTTAATCAAGGAAAGCTGCTGGATACCTAGATTGAAGACTTTATCATTGCTGGTCAACACCTCCTCATAGAGCTATATCAGTTGAAGGTTGACGCACATAGTCTTCGCCAGAGAATTCAGGAGCTCGAGATTGTCATAGCCGAGCGTAAGCCGAAGGACCTGATTTTGATATCACAGCTTGCAGGAATCTATGACACCATTGAAGCAGATGGAGATCAAAAGAAGGTCTTCACTTGGAGAGAGTTGTATCTTTGCAGGGTGGAGAAATATGACAGGATTGTTGCTAAGATGAACATGCTTCAGGAAAAGGTTGTTGCAACTCTTCGTTTCATCAGCGAGTACATCACTCAGATCCCATGTCATTATCGGCATGAAGATGGTACATACGCCGAGTTAGAGGCAGTTCAGGCTGAGTTCGAAGAGTTAGTTCGTGATAACCTATGTGGAGGGCCAGAGGCGTCCAAGATGGAGGAGTTTACAATGTTCACTATCAGTTTCAAAAAGGTGACCACAGAGGTTAGGGATAGTCAGAGGGAAATCCGGGATGGAGACAAAGAGTTAGACAAACAGTTAATCATCGTGGACAGCGTCAGAGTGCCAGATGATGATATTATTGATAAATTCCTGGAGGAGATGATAAACTTGGAGTAGATTTTCAGTTAGACCATGCAATTGTTTACAAGGATGAGTCATAAGAAGCAGTTCACTCGAGGCTTCTTTCCGAGTTGAACTTGCTATTACACATTGCATGCATGTCTTTCTTGGAAACATCTACGTACACTTGGAGATTAGATTAGATTTTTCAGTTGACTGATGATAACATTCCAGTTGACTTGCTTTCAATAAGGACGTGCATGTTGCACTTTGTCCATTTAGATTAGATATTTCAGTTAACTGATGATAGTTTCCCAGTTAACTGTATAGTTTCATTCAATTAGGGTTTAGGAATAAGATCTTGCATGCATTGCAAGACTGTAGTTGACTCAAGGTGATTTTAGGGTTGCCTACACCTTGAAGTCTATAAATAAGAGCTTTCAGCTCATTTGTATTTTAACTTTTGCTTGATAGCATACATGCTGCGCCTACCTTGCCTGTAGTATTGCTATTATTGTATCTGTTCAACGAACTTTTACAGGAGATTAATATATGCTGCGCCTACCTTGCCTGTAATATTGTCTTTGTTGGATCTGTTCAAGAGTATTTGTTTTGATAATGAATTGTTATGCCACTCGGGTTCCATGCAATTATTATGATGAATGCTTGCCTTAGTTAGATATAGTGGCTAGTTCGATCATGGATTGTATGCATGTCTCGCCTATGCAATTTGCTGTCCTAGTTGGCTATATTCTGTGTTTTGTTATCAAAAGGCCTATTCGAATTAAGCAAATAGTTGCGCCCACCTTGCCTTCATGTTGAGAATTCGTACTTAAAGCCTATCGTATGATGTGTGTCATAATAAGCTTATTCAGCCGAGCAGATAGTTGTGCCCACCTTGCCTTCATGTTGCAAATCTGTACCCAGCTTATCGTATAAAAACCATTCCCGCTCCATTTCCTCACGCTCTATTTTCGTGAGTAAATTGGATAGATTTTAAAGAAGTTAGCTTAGTTGTAGTTAGATGATCTGCGAAACCAGAAAATACTTAGCTGCAACGTTCTAGGTTTTCTTAACCTTATGCCTCTACCAGCTGAGAACAAAAAGATAGGATATTAGTTTAGTTTTCTATTCCATGCATTCCAGCACAACGAGGGAGCTTCCCCTCCTAATTTGAAGAGCACTCATTGCGTAGTGTGCATAGTTGTACGTACAAACTCACACTCCAGAGGTGTTAGTTCTTACGCCAACACGGGGCAAATTTCTTGAAAAAATCTAAGACATGGGTTTTGTTGTTGACACTGAAATATGTGAACCTAGATGATCTGTTTCTGAAAATTCCGCCGTTTACTTTGAAATGCGAGAGAAAACCTAAGACAAGAATAGAATAATTTTCGAGATAGAAATAGAAGTTCATTGTTTTGTCTCTAAAAAAGTCACTTATGCTTGAATTGGATTTGATGAAGTTTGCTTGCACTCGAAAAATGAAGTCTGGCAAATGCTTCCTCTGAACAATTTGGACCTGGCACTGTGAAGAACATTGAAATCTGATACCTGTAGCGCCTTTAGATCTTTATTTGCTCAAGAAAGACATATTTCCTCTCACCTGTGATGAAAAATAATGGACGCCTATGCCTTAATAAATAAAAATTCATCAAGAAAGGCATCATAAATGCATGCATTTGCTTTAGAATGGCACTAGCCTTTTGATTGGACCTCTAAAACCAACGCCTGCTTCTAATTGGACCTCTAAAATAGTTAACTAACTGAGAAATAAGTCGTAGTTAGGGTGCCACCTCCATATTCTTCAGTTAACTTTACATGCAAAAATAAATTGCCCAATCACAAGCAAAAATCAAGTCTAGTTGAAGTCGACTTGAAGAGTTTAACTAAAGACTTAATTTCAGTTCACAACCTCCACCTTCATAGGGCACCACTTCTCTTGAGTTCAAAAAGTCAAACTTTGACTTTAGGCGTCACTTTCCAGACAACCAAATTCTTGAAATTTTGAATTTGCAAACATCACCAGAGCCCATGTTCGAACACTGATTCTGATTGACTGACATGTCGGATAGACTGGCTAATAATTTCATTGAAGAGCAGGATCAAAACTGACAAGAAACTGCTTGAGGCTGCAAACCCTAATTCTAACATCTGAGGCTTCAAAATTCAGGGCGCGCCTAGCCTTCAGGGGCGCTTTTGGCCTTGACTTGTAGAAAAAATTTCATACATTTTCACCATTTTGAAGGTGATTCTGACTTTAATTCATCTCGTGTTTCCCGATGTTCGGCGAAACTTCAAAACTAGCTGACAGGCTCACTGCAGAGCTGGCTGAATTTTGAACAAGAGGTCCTGGAGAGCACTTTTCTTAAAAATATCATCTGGTAGCTGAAAAACATGGGCGCCCTTGGCCTCCAGGGGCGTCTTTTTGCTCAAAGATAGCCATTTTTCCAATTGGCTAGAAATCCACTTAAACCTCAGCTGCAAACTACTGTCAAGTCTTCTGACTCGGTTAAGGTATGCAACAAAAAGCATGGAAGCGTCACGGACAGGATGAGTATCTGAGATGACCCAAAAGACTATATTTGAGGCTCCAAAACCTTGGGCACCCTTGGCCTCCAAGGGCGCTTCTGCTTTTTCTTGACATTTTTGACCATGACTAAAACCCTATGTTTGACTCCTGATTCTGGCAGTTTAGCAACTCAAATTCATCCACTGACGGATTCGTTGTGAAGCCGGACCAAGTCTAAGACAAACATCCTGGGTGTCATTTGATCAAAAACCTCCATCCGATGCTTCAAAAAGTTGGGCGCCCCTGGCTAGCAAGCGCGCTTTTCACTCCAATGTTAGTCATGTTTTCATCTCCCTCATTTCAAGTTCAATCTCTAGTTTCAAGTGCTAGACATATCTTTTGGGCAGGTCGGTAGGCTTATCGCAAAGCTGACAGGATTCCGGAGAAGTCCTCTTGGAAGTGAAAAGTCTCAAAAAGTTGATCTGGGCCCCTGAAATCAAGGACGCCCCCGGCTAGTAGGTGCGCTTTTGTCTCCAGAGTTAGAAAAAATACAACATTTTCACCTCGACGAAAATCCCCTCCGAGACGAAGCATCATTTTGGACATATTTCGCCGTAGAATCTTCATTGGAGAGTTTCAAGCTTAGATTTCGACACTTGGCACTTGGCCATCTACCATTGTTGACCTCGAAGATCCTAACTTTTCACCTGAAAAAGTGAAAACTACCAACCAGACTTAAACTAAGTTTTAACTGAATTTGACTTCACCATTATGATTGTGAAGCAAAATAAGCCAATCAAAACAATTTTCAATCAATTCTAACAAGTTTCAATTTTAGAGTTTTTGACCTGAACACAGGGGTCCAGAACCCCTAATTTTCAAAATTTTGCCATTATCTTCCTAACATCAAACTGACTAAAAGCCCATACTTGATTTGCCTAAAAACTATTTTGACATCATTTTTACAAGGTTTAAACCATTTTAAGCAAAATGCCTTAATGAAGCAAAAAATTTGGTTTGGGTACAACAAAGTTATATTTTATAATCATTTAATAAAATTTCTAGAAAAAACAATATTTGTCTCTTTATAAAGTGACTATTATTTTTAATATATGAGTCACTTTATAATTAAAATAATTATATTTCTACACAACCATCAAGTTGTTGAAAATACCAAATAGGCCAATTATGAACTCAGACCATGCCAAAATACGATTAAGCTCTTCGGATATCAAACATTTTGAAAATTGGTTCTTTCCAAAAATAACAAACTTCTCCAAGAAGTGTGGACAGCTCCCAAAGTGTCAAAACTACATCCAAAAAGTACCGATCAACTCATCTTGATTACCTAAGCTCACTGCCACTACCTCAAGAAATAATCTTGGTCGTTTTTAACAAAGAGCTCTACTACCTAAGCACGCCTCAAGAAAACACTTTTAGCAAAGTTTGCTCTACACCCCTCACCAAGCTCAAACCAACTCAGCTTCAATTACAAGGTACACATTTCAATTTTTCAAGACCCTAATACTTGTCGAAGCATAATCTTTGGGATTGTTTTGATTTTTTCTATCAATGCATTCATAATTCAACTATATTTATGATTACTACACTCAATTGGATTTGGAAGAAAAATATAGAAACTATGAAAGAGTGATTGATGCATTTACTATGCCTATAATTAGGGAATTGAATGGTGATATTGTAGTTTGGATGTCAACTAAAGTTGCAAATCTCAATATGAAATACAAAAGTTATTTTATTCAATTTCCCAAGTTTGCATATATCTGTATTGGAGGTTTTGAAGGTATTATCTATAAACTCCCAACATTTTGTGAGTGACAAGCTAGTACTTGCAAAATTCTATAGATAGATTGGTGAAGTAAATATGTCGATGTTATTAAGCAACATCGGGCTGCTTCTTCCAGCGCACACACTTTGAGAATGAATCAAATTAAATGATAGCCTATCGGCTATTTAATTTGTTCTCGGATTGATTTAATTTATGAGGGCCAACCGTCATTAAGTTCATTAATATTATTTGTATTGGGCCGACCTCTTTGCTATTTTGTAAATTATTTTATTCTCCTAAGGTGGCTGGCCTATTTGAGGAGACACCTCATTTTGTATAAATACAAGGTCGATTTTGTTCATTTGATCATCAAGTTCATACAAGCAAAATTCGCACCTAGCAGGAGTTCGCATTTGAGCAGCAGTCATACATCTAGCAGCAGCAGGCCGATTTCAAGGAGAAATATATTTGCTTCTAGGAGAGGCGCTAGTATTCATTGTATCAATTTCGGCCTTGTGTTGGGCCTGTATTGTAAGCAGATTTCTGCTCTTATTCTTCATCATATAAAGAGAAATATTTGCTGGGTTTTTCTCCCTCAGGAGGAGGGTTTTCCCAGGGTATCTTGCTGTGTTTATTGTCTTATGTGTTGCAATTTTCTGAGTGCTTTCAGTTATATTATCTGATCATTAAAACACTAACAAAATAAAAAGTGCAATGAGAAAAAATTGGCTGCAATTCCATTTCCAATAAGTCTCAGCTACTATCAATGCAAATCCTCTTCTAATGCTCAAGAAATTGAGAAATCACTTGCTAAAGTGACCTTGCACCTTTATGTAAAAAGAATCCCATTGAATAATAAAAAAATTCTTAAAGACAATCTTAAGCTTGGGCCACAAAATCTTCCATGGTCCTTATTTGGAGAATTACTAGGACTGTGAAAGCAATTTTAAAGTGAGAAAAAGAGACTAGATGAGAATGACTAGACCGATTGAAAGCATTTACTAAAGAATGGGTAACACAAGGGATCACAAATGATGGAACTGACTTGATCCTGAATATGAAAAGCCCATTGCAATGTTACCATTGCCACTGATCAACTAGGCCAACCAAGAAATTACTCATATCAATGAAAAGTCTAGCTATGTACTTAAAAGATCAAAGGCTTGGCTTAGAAAAAGGATATTTGAATGCACAACCAATCGAATACAAAGGAAGCAAGTACTTCACAAGGTAATAGACAAGCAAAGTCATCTCCATTACCGGATTTGATAGCAATCTAAACAACTCATTCAAAGGGTAATCTAGCAAGTGGTGGAGATGATGAGGACCCAAACAAAGGGATGCTTCTTGTAGACAGTTGTAGTGGTGAAAATTCCCCTTAAAGAAAACAAAAGTTGAGAAATATCAAACTCTAATTGTTTCGGCCACAGCTCCTCCCACACAACAAACAAGTAATGTATCTTATGTTTCAATTGTCCTAGATTTGGCATCCAACACACCTCCTTTGTCTCTTGTACAACAACAACCATCGAAGTCTAGTGCCCCTTTTTTTACTCCTCAATTAGTTAGCTCTCCATAAAATCAAGTTCCAATCTTGACCTTAGTTGTGAATCCCATTACAGATTCTCAACAAGTCCCTCCTTTCCCCAATGTTGATATGACAAATCCTCAAACATCTACAGCTTATCCTCCTACACCTCAGGTGCAACAAAAGGTGGCCAAGAAAAGGAAGCTCTCTAAAGTGACTTTAACAAGTTTTGATGTTGTTAATAGTTTACTGCAAAGTTGCCCAACACTTGAGAAGGCAAAGACTACTTCTCAGTTAATGGTTGACAATACATACAACAGGCAATATGTAGAAATTGCTAAACCAACAATTGATAAAAATGAAGAAATAGATATAATTGATCTTGTTGTTACCAAGGTTGATCTTGGTCCTTTGAATCATAAAGGAGATATCCACTATTTCCAAATATCAGCTGTGAGTTTGGTCTCAATAGTAGATGAACAACCAATATCAATCACCTCTATTACGTCCATCCAAACAACTACCCCTAGTGACAATATTAATAAGAATACTATTGCCAAGATAAACAAGTTCCAAACCATCAAGAAAGTTACTGAGGCCTGGATTGAAAGGATCATCTTAGATGTGTTAAATTTTATAGAAGAGGAATTCAAAACCTACTTGATGACTAAAGCTAATATAAAGAGAATTGAACAAGAAACTCAAGATGTTAAAAGGGAGGAGTCACTATGGTTCTCGATTAAAAGAAATCTCCAAGAAACATCCTCTTTAAATACAAATCTATTACTTGTTGAGCAAGTCTTTTTGGAACCAAAATATCTCTCTCAACTATGGTTCAAAAGCATGGAATGGAAGTTGTCAGCACTAAAGGTTGGCTATGAGGAATACCAAAAAATGAGTAAACTATTGAACAAAGTAAAATTTAAAATTCAGGCTTGTTTCACATCAATCCATACTGAATTTTTGAAGGAGGGAGAAGACATACTCTTGAACATGGGAGATATTAAGGACTTCAAGAAAATGATCTTAGAAGAGTTATTTGCAAAGGAAAATCTTGATCTCCAAGCTATGGAAAAGATAATATTTATTGCTTCTGAAATCCTTGGATGTAATAAAGAACTTCCTAAATTTCGCAAGGTGGGCACAAATGTAGTAGGATTAGCAAATACTTGGAAGATTCATCTGACAAATGCGATGGTCCCCAACCACAAGGTTATGGCTCAATTATTACACCAATTTAGAATTTACAAATTGAAATGGTAGCAACAGGCTTCATGAGATGTTTCTAGCAATCAAAGACCCAATAGGCTTTCTTCTCTTTAATTTGCATCAAAACACTTCGTTTTAATTTTCAATTATTAATAAATTTTATTATATTTCAAGCCAAATGCTATAGATAAAAATGAACTTTATTTGTAAACATCGTTATTCAAGTTTGGTTGGAGGCAGTTACAAAGTTAGTTTTGGGAAGAAAAATTATAAACAAAATTGCTTTCAAGTATGCAGGATCCTTCTGGCTTCCATAGAAAGTATTTTCTATGTGAAGAAATTGTAAGATCAAGAATTCTAAGAAATAAAGAAAAGACAATGAACTTCGTTTCAGTGTTATTCTTTGTTATTACACATTTGTTTGTATGTCCAAATCTAGGATTTTTCTTTGAATTCTTGAGCTGTAATTTGGAATGCATATTGTCTCTTTGTCGTAATCTGGGAAGTCAATGGGATGCTTGTTATTCATATGTTAATGGTTATCTGCTTTGTCTTGTTCTATTAATTTATAAATTATTCATTGTCCAACATAAAGTGTTCTGGAAAAACTCTGTATTTCCTTGATCACTGTATTTTGTTCCCTATATTTAAATCTATTCCCTTAAAAACTCATAATAGTGTCTTGTAAAAGCCTATTCAAGTTCTTCTCCCAAACATTCCTATTTTCTGACTTTCATCGTTGTGTTATCTGGTTAAAAGTATGCAAACCCTCCCAAAAACCCATACCATAAGAGGGAGTTGCCCCTCTAACATATTCAATAACAATTCATCCAACTGTAGTGAGCATTTGTTGCCACCAATTGAGCGAGTCAGGCTATCTTTAGCAAATTGTTGTAACAAATCTGTTCACTAACAGGCCCAAGAACGTAGTACAAGAAAAGATAGACAAATGAATGGGCCTTGGACAACCAGGGAAAATATTCAGTGAATGTGCATATTTAACAACATAAAAATGATTGTTTAGTTTAGCTTCTAGATGACTGTTCAGCTTCTAGTGTAGGTAGGAAATACAAAATATAAAATGTTATCCTTCTACTCCTAGGATTATGTACATTATTGTTACAATACCTTGCACCTCTTTGCCAAATTGATGGCATCTGATGGACGTGCATCTACACTAAGCATTGCCTTCTCCCCTGGCTGCAAATGCAATCTCCTCAAAAATGAAAAACACAATTCCAAAACAATTGTCTAAATCATATTATAACTTACATTCTGATAAATTTTGTAATCTAAAGTACAATACAAAAAGAGAGAATATGAAAGTCAAACCTTGCCAAAGAATATACGAGCATAATATGTATTGACCACTCTTTCAGTGATTCGCACCATTCGCACCTATAGTGTACAAATAGCCAACAAACTCCCCATCATCAAGGGAACCTTTATAAACCAAAAAAATACTAAAATTCTGCACACAAGAAAAATCAATTGTCTGTAAGGAAGCAAATTATACTACATTAATACGCATGGTGGGTATTTTCCAACATCCTAGGTCTCACATCATCCAATATGCACCCAACACAAGCTAGATGATTTGCTCCATCTAGAAAAACAAATAACATATGCATAACAAATTCCACAAACCAAAAATAAGAATCAAACAATGATGCATCATTTTATTTACCTGCTGCAAGGTACCAATGACTAATGAAAATTATACACACATGCTGACCAATTTCAAGTCCTCAAAACCAATGAGGCCAAGAACAATTGCCTTGGAAGGATTAGTGAGAAAAGCAAGGAAGATGAACAGCGAATAAACTTTGAAGACACAAAAAAATGAATTTCCATTATGTAGATAAGAAATAGCTACACTTTCTAAGTAATAATGACAGACTTGAATTAGCCTCCACAGGAAACATAAAGGATAGCATACGATTATGAACCCTTAAGGAAGAACAGAAGAATTTTCCCACTTCTGAATTAACTTCAACACTCTTCCAAATTGCAAGAATGGTATTGTGTTCAGCATAGAACTCTACTGCCAATATAAAGAACAAAATGTAAGAAAAATGTAGCCTTTTTTATTTTCTGATTTGCTGATTTGTAGTTCTGTAGAAGTGTACCAAGAGGTATGAAAGCACAAGCCTTAAAACCGGACATACAACACTAAAGATGGATCATTTAAGATATAAACTAACAAGAAGAACCCATTACAGACAAAAGTATTTTTAAGAATTAAAATTGCAATTGATCCTGATTCTTACTTCATGTCCAAGTGTCCCCACTAGATTTCTCATCAGCTGAAATTGATTGGGACGTCCCTGCATTGATTCCAAATTTGGGTCAGTTCTGCAACTAATATGCTGAATCAAAGCACGCCATGTGTACAACTAAGATGTAAGTGCGTGCTAAAAAATAGTAGACAAAAGAAATGAAATGTGAAATTTGGGACTTTCGAAGACAGGTAGGAAGGGGTAAAAATTAAAAGGAACTGTTACCCCAATTTTCTCATCTTCATGCGAAGCATCTATCAACTTTTCAATGGCAAATTCACCTGCCAAAAATATTAATAATTAAACAGTCTGATTTTTTTTTTTTTTAACATATGCCACAAAAGAAATGTAGACCTTAATCGTGAGTGACCGACCAAAATAAAATGTTGGTAGATGTTTGGTTTATACATAAATGGCATCCTCACTACTATTGCATATGCAATATGTTATTGGCAATTTTGAAATAATACCATATCACAGAAAGTAGTGTGTAGAGAAGTAAAAACACCTAAAAGATACTCAGACTTGAAAAGCTAAGCATTTACAAATGTTGATGATCACATTTTGTACTTTTTGAATTGAATGGTGCACCCACTATTTTTTATTACTTATGTTATTAGGTGCTTGTTAAAACCATATATCTGGGATAGCTCATTACTTTAATCATGCAGAATGAAAAACATACACCATGTTTTGTAATTGTGGATTGCAGAAAGTTGCTTCTACCGGAGGCTAAAATGAGTTTGTAGAACTCAGTCTTCATGTTGGAAGCAACCCTATATTGGTCTTGTTGTACCCACGAAAAAAAAATCATATTCTGTCATGTTTTAAGCTGGCATCTTGTTATTTCTCGTTTGCAAGTCCTATTTGAATCCTTGTTTCCAATGGCTATTGTTGGTGTATAATCTGTCACTTTCATGACAACACAAAACAAAACAATGGATAGAAAAAACCTCTATACAAAATTACACAGGAAGCTCCCTGATTTAATTTACTCTAAAATCTAAAATGAAAACAAGCCTACTAATATAAAACACTGTACAATTTGTTCTTTGGGGTTTCCAAAACATGAGTTAATGCAAATCCCCGACTTAAATAAAAGGGATATCATTTTTCCCAGCCTGTTATGATTTCATTTAGTCGTGTGTTTCCTTTTATCCATAGGTATGTAGGTAGGTTATGTTGTCATTTCCATGTATTTGTGATGTCATAGTGTTTTCATCTCCTGTGATGTGTTTGGTTATATGTTTCACTTTAGGTGTTTTACTTTTGCTGCAAAATAATTTCAGCTCAACCCTATGCCTCAATGGATAATGGCACTAGTCTTTATAGTCATCAAAGATTATGAAGTTCTCCAATGACCCAAGAATGTCATATGGTCCCTAGAAAGAGCCACTATTGATACCCAAATTTCCTACCCCTTAAAACTGTATTTAATCGTATATGTAGCCAAATGTCAAGTCATTCTTGTCATATCAATGTCAACCATGTTATCTTTCTTGTATAAATGGTTGTCCTAACATGTTGGTCTGTCTTGGTCTACTAACAATCTATGCAGGTGCTTGTCAAAAAAATTGTCAAGCTATGAATCCTGAAAGAGGCTCCAACACCAACAAAGGAAAGAAAGAGTGAAATTCAAAGAAAGTGTGATGTCCCCGCTCTAGTCAGTTCTCGAGAACAGTGTGTTAGCCCTTTATTGGACCCTTGTGGGCTAGCTAGATTGGTTAGAGGGTCAGTGGTACTTTCTGGAGAGCTTGGTCGTTCTCGTTTCTTGAGCTCAGTGTTTGGTTCACAGCTGGTGTTAGCAGTTCAAGGGTTGACAGCTTCTGACGGCACAGGAAAATATGGAGATTTGAGGAAGTTATGCTTATTTAAGTGATTTAAGTTATTAATTAACTTATCATTATTTTATAAAGTCAAATTGACTTTATCTTTTTATATCACTTAAATATTCATAAAAAGAGTGATTTAAAATTAAATCACTTAATCATTTAAGTGGGCGCCCAATATTAAGTTCCTAACTATTGAAAAGGGATTTAATATTATATTAAAAGATTTAAATGATGCAAAGTGCGTATCTTCTTGGAAATGCGTGCCTTCTTGAATATAAGGCATTTTGGCAATGAGAAACCCCATGATTGATTATTTTGACTTTGCCTTGGATATTTTTCCTGTGCCTTCCTCTGTGATCAGGGTTTGAGCATTCTTCCATTGGAGAACGGAATCTCTTCAGTGTTGAGCATTTTTGAGGCTGTGAGAGACCAGCTGAATTTGTGCAGTTGTGAGAGCTTCATACAAAGGTTCTGCATGTTTTCAACAGAGTTTTATTTCAGTTTATGCTTGCTGCAATAAGGAAGGGGGTTTCTACACTAGAGGCATCCTCTTCAACAGTTCTTCAGCATTTCATTTCTGTTTCTTCAACATTCTTACTTGGGCTGTACATTTGCATTGGGTTTTGTGCCTCTTTGGAGAAGGGCGTGTGAAGCCAGAGACTGGGGCGCTTTCCTTTGGGCTCCTATTTGTGCTTCATCACAAGCGGCTATCACTACTGCTGCTTTGTATCTGGTTTTTGATTGAGAGAAGTCAGATCTGGAGGTTAGGAGTGCTTCTTTGTCAGTTTTACACCATTCCGGCTAGCAAACTGGATTTCTTTCTTATTTAATTATTCTGGAGCATTACTGGTATGTAATTCATTTGTAATCTCATTGAATGCGTTGCATAATAACATCTATTACCTTTGTTGCTCGGAATATGTTCATGTTGCTCTTTTGTAAGCTTTAATATGATGCGCACCTTCTCTTCTGTCTACAAACATTCTCTAAAAAACTAAGTAAAACACAAAAAGACTTAAGAAAAAGACAGGGGTTTGGAAGAGAGCCAGCAAGGCTCATCACAGAAAGGCTATGATGGAAAATACCAAGCACAAGCATGAAGTTAAGGCTAAGGCAAATCTTCTCCAACACATTGAGACAAAATCATATATGAGGATTGTCTTCCAAGCATAAACTTGTCACTTCAGAAGGTCCAATATTCAAGACAAGAAGTTTCAATGAAGTCCACAAATTGAACTTTGTATTTTTTTTTTAAAGTTGCTTTTTGCTTCTTCTTTTTTCACTGTCACAAATTGAGGAGATAACAAAAATCACAACTTTCTATTTTCTAATTTATTTATTTTGGTTTTTCTACTTCTCTAATGAAAAGTGCTAGATGGCAAAAGGTCAACAATACAAATTCAAGCTTCATCGGGTGAAAATGGTTTAAGGAGGTAGAAAAATGATGGAAAACTCGTTGAAGTCAAAGGTTTTATGGCACAACAATCAAGTACAAAAAAAGGAGCAGTTTAATGAAAGATTAAGTCTTAAGAGTTTCTACAAAATCATTTGAAAATTCATGAAAAAGCACTCCAAGTGCCCATACCTTGTTCATTTTTGGCATCAAATTTTAAAATATTCAATTTTGGCATCCATCAAGAAAACACCAGATGAATGCTAACTTTGTTTTTGGTGTTCGAGACATGGAATTACTGATTTGATGTCCATCAAGGAAAATCCTTGATGAGCGCCAATTTAGCATTAAGTACTCTAAATTCCCAGCTTTGCATCCAATGAGGAAATCCTTGATGAGCACAAAAATCAAAGTAACTCAAAATTGGCATCCACATGTTTTATGATTCTAAGATCAAGTAAAAAAAATAAACAATTGGGCGCCTCGGTTCTTCTAGATACCAACATAAAATAAAAATTCTTGTCAAAACAAGTGAGCAAAGAAAAAGTGGCACCAAAGTTAGTATATAGGCCCAAGTGAAAGATGAACATCAAAGAAAGCAAAATAAAGGATAAAAAGCAATGAATATAAGATCTCCATTCAAAATGATGCCCAAAATGAAACATATCAATACTTTGTTATTTTGCTAAGGAGATAAGGATTCGTTAAAGCAAATTAAAGACAAAATCAAAAGATCATAGCCCTTGATTTAGATGGATGCTCAAAATGAAAACCATAAAAGTAATATTTTATATTATTTTCATAGGATGATGATAGAATTACTTTCAAAGCAATTATTTTTTATTTTTGAAACATCAAGAAGCTACAACTAAAGGCTATAAATATGTTTCAGTTACACAAATTGTAAAGAGAGTTGATGCAAGACTTCTGCTCTAGAAATTGTCATTCAAGTTATAAATCAATTTAAATTGTTAAAAGTGTTTTTGTGTAAAGAATGTGAAGTTGAAGCTTGCTTATATTGCCAATATTTCCATTCAATTCCAATTCCAAATGTTATAATTGTTCAAGGAATGATCCAATTAATAACAAAATTTGTGTTAACCTTGTGTGGCATTGGTGTTCAAATCCATGAAGCATTTTTTGAATGTTTCCTAATGCTTCTAGGTGTTGTTGTTTCCATAAGTGGGAAAAGCACAAAGGCAATGATGAGATAGAACATGAAATTACTTAAGTAATTCAAAAAGTGTTTTTTCACTCAAATGTCAAAACTGAACATCAGATTAGAAGAAAAAGTTCATTGGACCCTCTAGGGATACACCAATGAGAGAAAATACTAAGTCAATAACAAAATATAACCAAAAGTGCAATACACCTCCTCGTAACATGCCCAAGCCACTTAATGTCATGTTTGAAAATTGAAAAATGTGCAATGGACCAATTTGGCACACATCTTGTCACTTAAGTGACAAAATCAATGACAAAACCGAAGAATAGTATCATATGAGTGCTCAAAAGAGTGCCTAAAGGGGAAATTAACAAAACTCAAAGAAAAAAAAAAGATGAGTTGTCATTCTAATGCCTAGGAGCACCCACCATGACTCAAATAAAACTCAATGTTGAGACATACAGAAAAAGTGTATAATATCTCCCAAGCATACCTACCAAGGTGTATAATGCAAATTTTGACCATGAAAAGAGCCTTTTAAGTGATAAGGTGCATCCTAGAGGTGTTGACTGCAAGTCAAGATGAAAACAAAAGAAAAAGTTAGTTTTGGAGGTCAAAGGTCTGCCTAGGAGAGAGAAGATTAAAAAAAAGCAAGTTCAAAATTAAAAAAGTGTGCTTTAATCTTTATAGAAATGCTTGCCTTCTCTTATTTTCTCACTATTGAAGCAAGGATTTGAAGGGAATGTTCACTGGAGCAGTTTGGAGCCCATTTGCAGCAGCTTTCTTCAAGGTGTATTTGTCATTTTCAAAAAAAGATACTCAACTCACACTCCTCAAGTGTTTGAAGCAGGTATTCCTCTTGTTTTCGCCGGTTTCATCAAGGTTATAAGGCAGATTTGTTGTGGTTAAAAACTTTGAAGTAGCTTTCATGGCAATCCTCCTTCATTAATAAAAAATGACAGCATTTGAGTATGCCATAAAGTGTCAAAACTTATAACAAGTACAAAACAGTTAGGCTTTCAAGGCTGTCAAGGCAGGATTAGAAACAAAACAGCAGTCACAGTGGATTGATACTGAGTTTTGCAGGTGTTTGTGGCAGATTATTTGTGGTTGACAATGGTTACAATGGCAAACAGCAGGTTGATCAGTATTGCTTCTGGATTAGATTGTGTTGAGTTTTTGTGCATCAAGACTCAACACAATCTAATCCAGAAGCAATACGGATCAACAATATGGATTGTGGAAACCCGATATCATTAAACAGCAGGTTACAAACTACTAGATTTCTTTTTGCATGCTTTCATGGTGGATTTCATCCTCAAAAAGGGTACAACAGCGACAAAAAAATATTTTATGTCTAAGAGGACTGTTAGGGTGTTTTTCAGCTGAATTTCAAGTGTTTAGAGGCAGTTTCTAGTGGCAGCACTTAGCAAACAGCACATTTCAACCTTCTCGTATATGTTCTTATGGCTCATCTTTGCCATCACCGACTAGGAGTAGTTATGGCAATCTGATAACAGTGGGTCTTCTATCTTTAAAATGATGAAATACAGTTTTTTGTACATTTCAAGGGGTCTCTAGGGGGTCTCAAGGCATCTGGGTTATATCTGTGGCTTTAAGTCAACAAAATAGCAGTTATTTTTTGCATAATCAAATCAGAAAATTGCAAATATCATTTCCAAATGGTGGAATTTCCTTCAAAACTAATGTCCAAACATCCAAAGATTAAGGAGACTGTGATTGAACATGTGAAAGTACAAGAATTGGAGATGGATGATCCCATTCAGAGAGGGAGTAAAATGGAAAAAAGACTTTGGAACAGCAGTCTAATAAAGGCAGTCTCCTTTCCGACTTCAAAGCAAAGTCAAGAATTCAGCATGACTTGTACAAAACACTATAACCCAGTGAGTGACCAAGTCCTTTGCAAACTTGATGCCAACTCAATCAAAAGCATTCTCAGTTTGCCATTTTATGAAGAGATGCAAGAAATCAATTTGGGGAAGTGTATATGTCATGCAAAAACCATTGTAAGTCAAAAGCATGTTAACAAACATTGGATGAGAGAAAGTTAAAAGCATGCTCAAAAAAATTGTATACAAGAAATGAATTCATGGGGGAGGTTGCTGTCATGATCAATCTACTCAACTAAGTGGCAAGGCAAGGTGAGGCAAAAAATAATAGCATCATGGATGTTCTGTTTAATGAGCACAATGTGCAAAGGAGAAATCTATCTAAATTGGGCTATTTTGATCAATGAGTGCATTCCTTGATACGTCATCTTATTTTGTCTATGCTTTTGAAAAGACAGGATTTTTTGCAGGATTGTCCAGATGAGAGTCATTTGATACCACACACATTATAAGCATTTCCCACAATTGGAACATAGTGAATACTTAAAACCATAGTAACGAGACTCAAACTCAGCGAGGGTGACTCGACTTGGGACTTGGGGCTCGACGCCTAGACTCGGCTTAGACTTGGCAAAATGAAAAACCCAAGAAATTTAGAGATTTTTAAGGATTTAAAACTTGTTTCATGCACCCTTTATTAAATAAAGCTTAAAGACACAATAACATCATCAAATAGAAGTTAATTTGATCACATGCAAAAGTATACATCAATCACATAAGTATAAATGCAAATTGTAGCTAAGCTGCTGAAGGAAATAGCACACTTAGATATATAAATATAGTCAAATGTATACAAAACTCATGGAATATGAAATCCATGACATCAAATGTTCCAAACAAATATGAAATATCAAAATAATAACTACAAGTCTACGGCTCAGAGGAGCCTGCATCCTTCCTACGAAGGCGTCTAAGGTGGGTCTTGGATGATGTAGCAGTTGCAGCCATAGTCTCTGCTTGTGAGTCCATGCCACCCTCACCAACATCAGTTGTGGATGTGTTTGCTCATGCTCTAGCCTCCTCCTTTGCCATGGCTGCAGCCTCAGCCTCTCTATCTACCCGGTCAACCCAATCAAGGTCCTAGTCACTAACACAACATTATACATCGATCACATAAGTATAAACACAAATTGTAGCTGAGTTGCTGAAGGAAATAACACACTTAGATATATAGGCAAAGACTCAAATGCATACAAAACTCATGGAATATGAAATCCGTGACATCAAATGTTCCAAACAAATATGAAATATCAAAAGATTCAAAACAATAACTAGAAGTCTATGGCTCAAAGGAGCTTGCATCCTTCCTACGAATGCGTCTAAGATGAGTCTTGGATGATGCAGCAACCATAATCTCAAGTTTGAGGGCAATTGCCCCAATGGGAATGAGAGGCAGTGCCCTTTGTGGGGGTATAGGGGCAGTGCCCCTAGTGGGGTTGAGGGGCAGTACCCCTAGCAGGGGTCTAGGGGTAGTTCCCCCAACGAGGTCAAGGGTCAACACCCCTTGCAGGGGTCTGGGAGCAGTGCCCCTTGTGGGGGTTTGGGGGCAGCGCCCCTAGTGGGGTCAAAGGGCAACGCCCTTTGTGAGGGTCTAGGGGTAGTGCCCCCAATGGAGTCAAGGGGCGGCGCCCCTCACAGGGGTCTGGGGGCAACGCTGCTCGCGCAGTCTCGAGGCAACGCCCTAGCCACCAAGCCCAAATTAAGACCTCTAAAACCATACAAACCTTCATGGCATACTTTAAAAAAAAACAAGTTTTTACTTTAAATTTTATGTAATTTTTGCACTTTTCAAACTTGCTTGCACGAGCCTGCTTAACAAGATTCACTCGGACTCGGCGAGTCCGGTGAGTCTCACTAGGACTCGTCCGAACTCGTCCAAGTCTAAGTTCGAGCCCCCCAAACTCAGTTGGGGTGACTCGACTCGCCAAGACTTCTCGTTTTTGTGCTTAAAACACTATCACAAGGTTGATGCATTCTATCAAAAAAATGGGTGAGCAGTTTCATGTTTAGATCTCAAAGCAAGCCGGAACAACAATTTCAGAAATGGTGGATTGGTTCATCCAATTTCCTACTTAGAGCTACATTAGAGTTGTTGACTTCACCGTTTTTCCATACATTCTCCCTAGATGAGTAGTTTTTGTTGCAAGATGGTGTATCCCTTTGTCTTCCTTGTCCAGCATGACACTTGGGTTTGTGACATGGCTTAACCACCTCATGTGGATCTTACATAAATCTAGCGGTTGTATCAAGCATTAATAGGTCGATCTTTTGGTGCAACGACAACCACCAATGTAACAGTTTCATGTTCAGATCTCAAAGCAAGCCGGAACAACAATTTCAGAAATGGTGGATTGGTTCATCCAATTTCCTACTTAGAGCTACATTAGAGTTGTTGACTCACAGTTTTTCCATCATTCTCCCTAGATATCCAAGTGATCTGATAATTTTTATAGAATTTTGTAGTCAAGTTTATGAGATTAACTTCTTGTTGATGGATCAACACAAGAAAGCAATTCAATTAGACATCTAAAAATGCAAAGATGACATTGACACAAAGGATGTAGGTGGTGAGTTGGCTAAATTTAACTTTTTCTATGAAAAGCACATATATGATCCAAGAGGTCTCTTACTTGAAAGATTGGGAAGCAGATTCCAATATGTTGCAAATATAGAAGATTGGTGGGCTAATTGTCAAGATGAATATGAGGTAAGAAGGAGGGAGTATAGTCATATGACTATAAAACAGATACTTAGCTTCATTCCTGAGGAAATACCTAAAGATATCTTAGACTCAGAATCCAAGGTCTTGTCTTCACAATTTGTAGCATCAGGTATTTACTATCAGCCTTTGCCTACAATCAATTGGTTTATCAAAGAAAGAACTTCTATCAGCAAAAGCACCAAGTCAGTGATGGATAGAAATAGAGTTACTACAGGCCAAAAAGTCGCAGAAAGTGCAGAATAAGGGCAAAATCAGCTAGTTCTTCTTGGCCTTTACAATTGAAAATAATGCTTTCTTAATCTTCCTTGCATACAAAACTAAATTCAGAAGTACTAATAGAGAAGCACTAATAGGAGATTCTTTAGTCGCCTCAAAAAGGACTCCAAAGCCAGCAGATTAAATTGCATTGACATATGACTATTCAAATGGTGAGTCATCACTTAGAAGCTGACAAAGTAGACTAGCAAGTAGCTGATGAAGACAAGCAACTAGCTCAACCAGACAACCAAGTAGCTCAACCAAGCAGCCAAGCAGCTCAACCCACAGGCAAGTAGCTCAAGCAACTCAAGTAGGCAAGCAAGTAGCAACTCAAGTAGACAAGCAAGTAGCTCACACCTTGACATCAATGACAAAATATTTTAACATTAACAACTACTGCAATACAAAGCTTTCAATAATTGTTAAGTCATATTTGACTCATAAATGCACAAATTCATAAAATATCTCAATAGCAATTTAAAACCAAAATAGGCATTACAAAATTCTATTGAATGAATGACGCTAGATAAATTGAGAGCCAAAAGCACTTATTTAAAATGTTTTACAAAGCTATTGCATGAAAAAAAATAAAAAATTAACAACTCCTACACTATGAGCAGACTGCTTGCATGCAAAAAAAGCTTATTACAAAACATAGTCCACATATACTAAATCCTAACTCAAGCAATCTTCAGTTAGATTCTCGGTAAAGATAACTATCAACTTATCTATAGGTCTTTTGGAAGATAGTCTATAAATAGACATTAAAAATTCTCAAAATTCACTTATCTCCTTGAAAACATTGACAACTTAAAATCAATGTTCCACGGGGTTTCGGGGACGGGGACGGGGACGGGGGGACGATAGGGGACGCGGGTACGGGGAGTCTAAGTTTGGGGACGGCGGCAAGGTGCTGAAATACATATACCCTTAAACCCTGACGTTCTAATGTTTATAAATCTAAAAAAAACTCTTCTATGTAAGTTTTGCATCAAGCCTTAACCAAAAATCTATAACCTTGAGAATTCTAGAACATTTGTATCTATATTTCACCATCCCTACAACCTTTGCAACACAAACTTCACAACAAACTCCTTTGATGAACATCAAACAATAGGCCATGACACACTTTGAATGATGAATGACAACTTCTCACAATTATTCTCAAAACTGATATGACACAAAGCAGCAGTCGAAACCCTAGCTGATGATACACTCAACCAGCCCATTACTTGTTGAAAATTTGCTGACTTAGATGCAAATTCACTGTAAAAATAGAAGAAAAGATAGGCACTAAAGATCAAATTTGCTGGTGACATGACTGTTGTGACAGAATTTGATGAAAATCCTGATGAATTTTGAAGAGAAATATGCTAAATTTTAAAGAATCTTAAGAACAATACTAGATAGGGAAAATTGAGATCCTCAATCTTGTATATAATTAATCTTACACCTGCTTTAAGCGAGAAGCTTTCATAATTGGGATTGGTGCCTTACATTGTTGGTGACTCATTTATGTTAGTTGTTCATTACTCTGAAAGACGGGTTTCCATTTGCATTGATGACTCTATCTTGCCTTTATGGATGTGTAAGAAATAGAAACTATAATTCACAGTGCTTAACTAAATCAGCTGAGCATCCTTAAGTTGACATATGAGAACATATCAAGAGTTAATCAGTCTTCCTACATATCAATTAACTTTATGGGCAGTGTGATGTCCCCGCTCTAGTCAGTTGTCAGGAGTAGTGGAGTTAGCCTATCTCTTGGACCCTTGTAGGCTGACAAGATCGGGTTAGAGGGTCAGTGGCCATTTTAGTGGGTACTGTCGTTGCCCATTCCTTCACTCCAATATTGGTTTCAGTACAAGCATCTATGGTTCAGTGTTCGCCAGCTTCTAACAGCACAGAGATCTATGGAGTTTAGAGGGAGTTATGGATATTTAAGTGGTTTAAGTTAATTATTTAACTTAACGCTTTATTATAAAGTCAAATTGACTTTATAAATATTATATCACTTAAATATGTCATAAAGTGATTTAAAATTAAATCACTTAAGAATAAAGTGCGCTCAACTTAAAAGGGCAATTATTTAATTGCTAAACTATGCAAAAGTTATTAAATACATTTTAATGTATTTTATTTGAGAGAAAAGCCGTACTTTCTTGGAATTCGTGCCTTTTGGGAATATAAGGCAATTTTGGCAAATAAAACTCATTCATTGATTATTTGACTTTGCCATTGATTTTTCCTCTGTGCTATTCTCTGAGACAAGGGTTTGAGCAATTCTTCCATTGGAGAGCGAGATCTTCTTCAGTGTTGAGCATTTTTGAGACTATGAGAGACCAGTCGAATTAGTGCAACTGTGAGGGCTTCATACAAGAGTTCTATTGTGCTTCATCTGAGTTATTAATTCAGCATTTTAGTGTTTTGTAATAAGGGAAAGGGCTCATCTACCTTGGATGCCATTCTTCATCAGCTACCTAGCTCCAGACAGAGTCGTACCATAGCTTCAGAGGGTTGTGATTACTCCTTGGGATGCGTGCTTCCTTACTTGAGGCGTGTGAACTCAAAGGCAAAAACGCCTTTCCTTGAGGCTGATTTTGTGTTCCATCATTGGCGTCCTTCATGGTCAGCATCATTTCTCCAACTTTTGAGTGGGAGAAAGCAGATCTTGAGCCTCGGCAGTGATTTCTTCCAATTTCAGCATTCTTGCCTGCCAAGCTATTTAATTTCTTATTTAATTATTCTGGAGTCATTCGGGTATGTAATTTGCTTGCAATCTCATTGTATGTACTGCAAATGAATATCGATTATAGCTATTTCTCCAAAGTTTCATGTATTTCAATTTTATGTGCATTTATATGTTGCCGCCCCTTCTCTTCTGTCTAGAAATCATTCTCTAAAAAACTAAGAAAACACAAAAGATAAGTAAAACTACAGGGATTTCAGAAGGAGCCAGTAGGGCTCATCACAGGCAGAGTGATCCCTTGGCGCTATATAGGCATCTTATAGAATTTGTACCTGATCTTCAATGTTTATAACATTTGAGAATAGCATTTCAGTCCTTGTATTGAGACATATATTATGGGACAAGAGACCTTTCAATTTATTTTTATTTGGACCCTTCGGTGTAATGCACAGAGGGCATGACCAAGCTTAGTATTGAATCTAATCCCTTTTGCACTAAGGGGGAAAATTCTACCGAATGTGATGATTAAGACCTCACTTGTCATTTGATGATGATCGGTACCAAACAGAATAATTAGCTTGTATGATACAATGATGCATTGAAAACAGTGAATGGTATTATCTGGGAAGGGAATTCCATATAGTTAAACTATAGCATTACCCTTGACTTGTGACCAAGGTCTTAGACCTAGTTGTACATATTGAATTAGTTATCATTTGACATAGATCTGTAAACGTGTTTATTTCTGTGACAGTTTACAATGAATCTCTCGAGAAATGGGATAATGTATAATGACATGGACATGTCTCTCATGGTGTTTTGTTCTTTGTTCAAAATAGATGGTTGTCAATATACCTAATGTGGATTCTCCAATCTGTCAGGACTAACATTTGTGATGGGGTTGTGATCTAGTTTGTAAGGTTCGCACAAAACAACAATTGGTTTTGACTTGTACACATGGAAGGCCTTCAAGGTGTGTCATGGTTATGAATGGACACCATCTTAGTTTCATTTCAAAGATACTTTCATTGTATCTTCAAAAACATATTTAAAACAAGGAGTCAAAACATGACCTTGTAAAAGTCATAATGATCCGTCACTTCTTAGATGATATATTGTATTGTTTTAAATGCATGAACCTATACATACAATAGCAACCTGCCAACTATAATTGCTAATGCTGTGATATAATCCATGGCTATGGTTTTCTCTTGTAGATATTATGAAGTCCAAAGTTTGCATATGAAATTCCATGCACTTGTAATGGCGTAAATTTGCAACTAGGCAAATTTCCCATTAATTTACCCTTACCTTAGCTTTACAAGTTTGATGATGCAAAAACCCACTGCCTTCATCCCAATTTTCCCACATGTCCCTACCGTTTTGTGTTGGTGGAGGAATTTTTTTCGTGGACGTGCACACACCGCGCGGATGCCCCAAGCCACATTACTGTCCTGACAAGATTCTTGCATATAGAATCTACAAAGACGTTACGATTCTTGAGTGCCTATGAATGTAACGTTTCCTACCGACTCTTGACCAACAAAAAACAACTATTTTTCCTCCATTCATCCATTTTGAACAGATCTCTAACTCATTCTTTCACTCTCAACCTCAATCTCTCTCATTCTAACACTTCTTGATCATTCTTGCAACACTTCTTGCTTCTCCATCATTCTTTCTTGCAGCTACCAACCTTCTACTTGGCTTCTACAATGTCTTCTCACTTGAACACCATTGTCGTTGCAGGTTTACGAAGCTCTACCTCCTTGGCATGGTGGTGTCATCTTTCTCCTTCCTCTATCGGCTTTGAGCGCTCATAGTAGTGAAGTTGATATTGTGTCTTTTCATTTACTTGCATTATCGTCTTGTAGAGTAGCATTCAGGTTGTCATTGCTCTCTACTCTATTGTGTCATTTATATTCTTTCCTTTATCGCTTTTCTCCATATCATTGCATATTGGCTATCTATAGAGGTGGGAACATCGAAACGAGGGTCTGACTGAGGCAGACCTCAAAATATAGCCCAACATTTTTCCTATTTTTGTTTGTGTAGGTGCAAGTTCGCCCACTTGGAGCTAGCTGGAGAACTAGATCGTACGTGAATTGGAATTCTTCTCCTTTCTTTGTCAATTTGTCATTACAGTAGTTTTATAGTATTCTTCTTGTTGTACTTCACCTCTATATTTTCCTTTCAAATTGTGAAACTAGCAAACTTGGGTTGTTAGTAGGCTCAGTGAGTTTTTTGATTGTGACCTGACCCTCTGTCCGTACAGGACACCAACGCATCCCTGAGACTCCAGTACGGTGCGCTGAAGTCTGGATCTCGCGCTGTTGTCCCCAGACAGAGAGTTGTCTGGTCTACAGTCTAAGACCTTTGTAACCGGCTCACTTGAACCCTGAGAAACATCTGTCATAATCTGAAAGGAAACAGAGTTATGTTTGCCCTTCCTTTTTAGCCTGTCCTTTCTTCTTTAACTTATTAGGTAGTTTGAGGTAGTTTAGGGCAGTTTGTTCCCTTAGGCTCTTTCGTGACCTGAGAGCCTTGGGGGTGACGAATCCCCCTACTCTACAGCACTGTGTCATGTCCCTTCATGCACAAAATTTATAACCCCTATTTCAACTGAGATTTGCCATTTGAAGTTCTAGTATTGACACCTGACAATGAACAATAGTATTACGAGGTAATATCTGTCAGTATAACTATACTTTGCTAATAGGCTTGAAGATGAAATTCTTATGAATATCATATGATTATACTTAGTGGTTACTTTGTTTAAAGACAAATCTTTCTATGAGCTTGAAGCATATATATGTTGCTCAGACCAGTCAGGAAGCCTTGTCATTCATACTCAATTTTGTGATTCAGGAAAAGACTGTTGTAGGTCTGACCAATTGAATAAGAAGGGCTAGCAAGTAAATGACTGACAGTTCTGTAAATTAATGCTTTGAGCTTAAATGATTTATTATCTCTAATTGAAGACATTGCTGAATGCTTAATATGAGAATTCAGTAGGCGTGCATATATGTGAAGATGAGAACATGTGCATCGATAAATATTTGCCCTTAAAAACACTTCTGGAAAATGCTTTGTGATGTCTCTACTGTCACATAACTTTCAAAATTGTTATTTAAATCTTTTACATTAAGATGATCCTGATGAGTATGATAATGTATGGTGAATCGAACTAAGACTCTATAACCATATAAAAAAATTACCTTTTATCTCTAATTGCAAGTACATAATATTCAATGAGGGTAAAGAAGTACATAAGGCATTAAGTATGTCCCAGCTGTCGTAACCTAAATTGAATAAGTTTATTACTAGTTTGAGATGATAGAATGTGCAAAAAGAAAAATGAACTCTCACTGCCATGACTTGATAAGCCTGGCAAATTGAGCCTTGGATAACCAATAGTTGAAGTACAAGGTGTTAATGAGGAATTTAGTAATGGTTGTCATAGTACCTTCCATAGCATTTAGATTGGAGCATTGTCAGATTTGTTCACATGGAAAGGAGAATTGTTGTTCAATAAACCCTATAACCTACTAAGATGACTTGAAGAGGAAATGTCAAGAATTGGATTTTATAAATCGACTCTTACAATTATAAGTTACTGGTTCTCCATGTTTTGACCTTGGATCCGGATCCAATCAGTACCTGATCTGGATTCTGATCTGGTTTGGTTTCTGATTCTGCCAGGGCACAGATATTTGACTGTGGGTTCATCCCAAATGAACCCTGGCAGATCCAGCAGCATCAACATGGAACCCACACATTTGACTGTTTTTTACTTTTTCTAATAATTTTCAGCATTTGACTCTGACCAAAATAGGCTAAAATGAAACCCTAACCCTAAAAGTGCCTTCTAAACCATTTCAAACACTAAAACAAACTCCTTTTATGATGATGATGAGTGATAGTTGCCGGGAGACGCAGGGTACTGGTACTGGTACGGGGATGGGGACGCCAATCAAATTAGGGTACGTGAGTTAAATGAATAAGGAGACGGCTATTTTATATGTAAATGATTCACTGGAAATTTTGGGTACGGGGACTGGTACGTTGTCTATGTTCCCAAAATGGAGTTTCCCGGCAACTATAATCTCATTTTGATTACTGAACTTGCATTCTTGCTTGTCATTACTCAAGTAGAACTAAAGATTGATCATGGAAGGTTCCAAAGTGGTTGCATTGCTATTCCTATGCATGTGCAAAGGCCATTCATTGCCAAAGATATTGTAGAGGGAAGTGTCATGTCCCCCAAAATTGTAGCACTCAGATGTAAATCATTGAAATGTGAAATGAATAAAATATATATTAAAATATACAAAGAGGAATATTAGCAATATAATATTATTATAATTATAATTATCATAAGATAATATTATAATTATAATTATCAAATATAAAATATAAATATTAACAATTTGATATTATACATATGAAACTAATATAAAAATAATATATTAAAATAAAACATATAATAATTAATATAAAATATATAGAATAACATAATACACATATATTAAAATAATCAGAAACTATGATGAAGGCAGCGCTTGAATAAGGAAGTAGTTATTAATGTAATATATCACCCAATTAAGAATATGCAACGATTGAAAGGCAATGGTCAACTGTGTACAACGATTGCTATGAAGGAACAGCAATTATTAATTAAAAGGTGTAGCGATCACAAGTAGACGGCAGGGATATTAATAGCAAGGCAACGATTCATGAGAAAGAATGGTAGTTAAAAGACAAAGCATTGATATTAAGGAAAGAGATAAAGCAATAAAAAATAAAAGTCTTAAAGGGCAGCAATCAAACATAAAGAGATTTGATAACTAAAGGACACGATCATTCAAATAGTCATCTCCTTTCTAAGAGGTGCATTATTTCACTTAGATATGGAGACATATAAGGAAATCAATAAGGAATGGGAAAGGGGGAGAAAAGGAATAGAATCGGAGAGGGAAGCAATCATAAAATAGATAATGATCTGCATATAATAAGGGATTTACTGATAAAATAGAGAATGATCTGCATATAATAAGGGATATACATCAGTAAAGAATATACAACAGAAATTCTGTAGGAAGGTAGAGGTGAGAGGTATGTGTTAGGATTAAAGAAAAAGAAGAGTAAAGGGAGGAAACAATAAATAAGAGATCTGAAAATATATATCTGAGCATAGCTGTAGATATAATCAGAAAATGGAATGATTGTGAATAAAGACAAAGGAAAAATAAATAAAATAAGGCATATACAAGCAGATCGTGGAAAAGGAGAAGAAAATTATAGGCATATCGATCAGGAAAAAGGAACTAAAGAAGAGAGTTATATATATATTTTGAACAGCCAATCATTTTATAAAAGATATCCTCTGAAAATGGAAAGATCAGCAATAAGTAATACCTGTTGAATATTAATCAGAATCGTCTATAAGAATTTTAGTGATCTGCAACAAAATCAGAATCACCTATTAGAATTTTAGTGACCTGCAATCATAAATATCAATCAGATTGGTCCTAAGGCCGAGATTTATCTTGTTGAAGCCTGTAAGTGGTGAGTTACAACCCTAACTACATTAAGCTTGTGATTCTAGGGCAAGATTTAGGGTATCCCAAAAGGGGACATTACAGGAAGATTCTTGTAAAAAGAGTTTAAGTTTTTTTGTTTTTTGTTTTTCTCGTGTTTTCAACTCCCTTTTTCATTTTTATTCTTCTATGTAAATGAGTTAGGTTATATGTTTTTTGTTGTCATTTGTTTCACATGTGTTGTTTATCAAACTTGTCATCATAAAGATTACAATGGAAGCTAGTTCAAGCTCCATGGGCCAACCCTGCTTCAAAACGGGCCCAAATTCTCCTCTTGGGAAGAACATTAGTATGATGCAACATGTTCTAGGTGGTGGGGCATATATTTAGATTTGCAATGGATGTGATGTCAAATATTGAAGTTCATACTATCGGGTAAAAGGCCACTTGTGCAACATTCCTAGAAAAGGCATCAAAGCTGCCCTAGATAGAATGTTATGCCCATGCAATCAAAGCAAGTGATAGAATATATTAAAAAGCACAAGCAAGCAAATGAAGTATCAGGTTGTAAAACAAACCATCCTTGGCAGTTAGCTGCCTAAGAAAGGATCTCAAGGAACGAATTATTTGGACACCTTGTGTTGTCCACTTCATCAACCTTATATACATAAGATTGGCAACAAAATTGACTGAATCAAAAAGGTGTATTCTAAAACCAAAGAAATCCAAATGTTCATCACCAACCATCACATGATGCAAGGCATATTCAGAACATTCATTAAATTAGAATTGTTGAAGGTAAATGAAACAATATAAAAAAATTATGTTTCACTTTAATCACATATTATTTTATTTTGTCAAAACTTAATTTAATTTCATTTTAAATCTCTTCTTTGAAGTTTGTTTTTAATTATTTAATTTTATTTTGAAGATTGTTAAGACCTCTTTTGTCTCCAACACAATTGTACACTTTCTAAACTGGTCATCAATCACAATTGATCCATATGTGAGCAATCAAACATTGAAAAGGCAACAAATATTATGCAGATGATCCTAGATGACATCTGTTGCGATCGTGTGGAATATCTCTTAAATTTCACAAAGCCTATTATGACTATAATCTATTATACCGACATGGATAAGCCTTGTTAGGGAGAGATATGTGACAGCATCAACTCAATGATTGAGAAGATGAAGACCATCATAAATGCAAAAGAGTTAAATCCTAAAAAACAAAATCTTCAAACAAGTGCATGAAATTATTGAAGATAAATAGGACAAAATGACCACTCCACTACATACTCTTGCCTTTGTATTGAATCCACAATATTGTAGTGTTGACATACTTTCTATGCAACAAGAAATGCCCCATGTAGAGATTTTGAAGTCACTTAAGGGTATAAAGCAGCATTTAGTAGACTCTTCTCTAATCTTGATTTGCAAGATGTAGCCACAACTGAGTTTATTGATTTTGTACACTCCAATGGTCAAAATGTTGGAGCTCTTCCTAACAAGTTCAAGAAAGATGTTCGTAATTGGTGGTACTTCCATGGCCAACAATTCTATAACCTACAACCCCTTGCAATACAAGTTTTATCGTAAGTAAGTTTTGAGAATCTTTTATCTAGATTCTAAAATGAACTTTTAAAAAAGCAAACATTTTGAAGTTTGAACATTTTTTATTTTAAATTTTCTACTCTCAAGCACTATCTCAATATTGAATACTAATAGGTTGCTATTTTGTCCGCATCTAAGCAGAATTGGAGCACATACTCCTTCATCCAGTTGGTAAAGTGCAACAACCACAGTAACGAGACTCGGCGAGTCACGAGTCAAGTCACCCTGGCTGAGTCCTGGGGGCTCAGACTCGGACTCGGCCGAGTTCGTATGAGTCCAAGCGAGTCCCATCAGCAGGTAGGGTTTGAAAAAGTGCAAAAATTACATGGAATTTAAAGTTAAAACTTTTTTTTTACTTATTGTGAATGCAAAATGATGTACGCCATGAAGGTTTGTATGGTTTTGGCGCTACCCCTCGACCCCATTGGGGGCACTACCCCCAAAACCCCGCAAGGGGCACTGCCCCCAAACCCCCGCAAGGGGCGTTGCCCCTTGACCCCACTAGGGGCGCTGTCCCCAGACCCCCGCAAGGGGCGCTACCCCCAAACCCCTACAAGGGGCGTTGCCCCCAAAACCCTTGCAAGGGGCGCTACCCCTTGACCCCGCTGAGGGTGCTGCCCCTAGACCCCCATGAGGGGCACTGCCCTTCAACCCCATTAGGGCAATTGCCTTGAAACTTGAGATTATGGCTGCTGCATCATCTAGGACCTATCTTAGACACATTCGTAAGAAGGATGCAGGCTCCTTTGAGCCATAGTCTTCTAGTTATTGTTTTGAATCTTTGGATATTTCATATTTGTTTGGAACATTTGATGTCATGGATTTCATATTCCATGAGTTTTGTATACATTTGAGTCTTTGACTATATATCTAAGTGTGCTATTTCCTTTAGCAGCTCAGCTACAATTTGTGTTTATACTTATATGATCGATGTATACTTGTGTTAGTGACTAGGACCTTGATTGGGTTGACCGAGTAGATAGAGAGGCTGAGGCTGTAGCCATGGCAAAGGAGGAGGCTAGAGCATGAGCAAACACATCCACAACTGATGTTGGTGAGGGTGGCATGGAGTCACAAGCAGAGACTATGGTTGTAGTTGCTACATCATCTAGGACCCACCTTGGATGCCTTCGTAGGAAGGATGCAGGCTCCTTTGAGCCATAGACTTGTTAGTTATTGTTTTGATATTTCATATTTGTTTGGAACATTTGATGTCATGGATTTCATATTCCATGAATTTTGTATACATTCAACTATGTTTATATATCTAAGTGTGCTATTTCCTTCAGCAACTCAGCTACAGTTTGCGTACTTTATACTTATGTGATAGACGTATACTTGTGTATGTGATCAAATTTGCTTCTATTTAATGATGTTATTGTGTCTTTAAGGTTTATTTAATAAAGGGTGCTTGAAACAAGTTTTAAATCCTTAAAAATCTCTAAATTTCTAGGGTTTTTTCATTTTGCTGAGTCTGTGCCGAGTCTTCGCCGAGTCTTAAGTAGAGTCACCCTAGTCGAGTCTGAGTCTCGTAACTATGGCAACAACCAATTGCACTCAGCAAAGGCAAAGAACTTAGCATACATTTATTCTGACTTGTGCCTCCTTTCACACAAACAACATAGCTACAAGGAAGGGGACATGAGGTTGTGGGATATTATGCTAGAGCATAATGACTTGGATGCTTCCACTTCCCAACATGTTGCATTTGAGGAGCTAGATAACAAGAACGCTTTTAGTGCCGATGCTTGTGGTTCTTCAAATCTTCCTACATCATCTAATGATAATAGTGATTGATAAGTAGGAGGTTTCTTCCACAACGTGTCAAATTATGATATTGCTATCAGGATTCAATCGTGTAGTTTTCGAGTCAAACTCATTGACCCATGATTCATGAGTAGTGGTTCACAAGAGCCCATCTCTCATGATAATGAATGGTCCACTTAGCACTCATTGCATCTAGGTGATGCTCACAAATGCAATGAGTGCTAAGTGGACCATTCATTATCATGAGAGATGGGCTCTTGTGAACCACTACTCATGAATCATGGGTCAATGAGTTTGACTCAAAAACTAAACGGTTGAATCCTGATAGCAATATCATAATTTGACACGCTGTGGAAGAAACCTCCTACTTATCAATTGATGAGCTAAAGGGGCTCTATAATGAATGGTTCATAAAGCATAACACTTGCTGAAGGTTTTGCAAATGGGGTAGCAAGCTAAGTGGGCTTAACCTTGGGGGAAACTCCGTGGTTAAGCGCGCTTGAGCTGGAGCAGTATGGGATGGGTGACCTCCCGGACGGACCAATGCTTCACCTCTGTGAGCATCACCTAGATGCAATGAGTGCTAAGTGGACCATTCATTATCATGAGAGATGGGTTCTTGTGAACCACTACTCATGAATCATGGGTCAATGAGTTTGACTCGAAAACTACACGGTTGAATCCTGATAGCAATATCATGATAATAGTGATGATGATGTTTTTGCAGATCCATATAACATCTCAAACCTAATTGTTGAATTTGACATTATTATTTTAATATTGAAGTTTGAACAATGAATATTTATGATACTTATATTTATCATTACATTCAAGTTTATGGTGGTTTCGTTTATTAAATATTATATGATGCTATGTGATATTTTAAACTTAGTTCTTGCTTTTAGGTTGCAAATATATCTATATTGTACAGAACGAGCCCAAACCCAAAATGCAAATTGCCAGATCCACATACTAAACCTCCAAACCCAAACCAGGATCAGAACCAGAAGCAGAAACTTAGGATTATAATTATGAGATCTTGCCACTTGAACCAAAATCAAATTAAGCAAAACTTGAATTTATGGTATAGAAAATATTGAACTATATTTCCTTAAGGACTTAAATCGTAATCGCCATGCGACTATCTATGTTGAAATACAAAGTCATTAGCACAGACAAATAAATTATGATTTTGATTTTAGCTAGGATAGTAATTTCTTATTTAGAAAGAAAAAAATCCCTAAATTAAAGGGTAATACATTATTGCCATATAGCTACAATGCTGATGTAGGTCCTATCCATAGCTTGTTTTTCCTAAATCTCTGAGAGGCATTGCTTGAAGAGAATCTGGATGATATTAGAAGTGGGAAGTATCTAAAATCAGAGAGGGTATAAGCTGTTAAGGTACAGTGAAATAGAAACATAACCTGCTGTTCTCTTTTTCTTATTTAATGAAATTAAGAAAGCAATAAAAAATTCTTTTTCTATGCCCCTGTTTTTTGCTTATGATAAAAGAATTTGGATTGAATGAAACGTAAGATGAGTGATAACTGATAAGCATGAGAGAAATGTAGCTTTCATCTACTGCATCCCTTGCTTACTGGTTTAGTTTGTGTAGGGCTGCAAAGAAGAGGATAAATGTAAGAAAGAAAGTCCAGATGGATGTGAGATCATTCTCTATTAATTCATGGGGGGCTGCTTTTAGATTGGTATTCTTCCCTTGTTTTAAATTTTGGTCATCCATCAATTTTTGGTTGTCTGATGCAAGGTAATTGTAAATGGGTTTCAATCCTCAGTTAAGTGAGTTTGCAATCCTCTACTCATGTCCTCCTTTTTGCACCCAGAGGATGAAGAAATGTAATAAGAATCTAGTAGATAAATTCATTTATGTGCATTGGTATGACATTTGACAATAAATGAGACAGAAAGAGGTGCTGCAAATATGAAGTCATGGACTCTGATGTCTTTTCTCGATACTCCCTCTACTTATTATTCAAACACATTTGATATTCCTTTTATGTGAAGTAGGAGAGAAGTTAAGAAAGAAAATTTTGTGTGTAAAAAATGAGTTTTGCAGACCAAAAAGCTACTTGCCCTATGTATAAGGTGGTATTGATAAAAGAAGTGTGTGGAAAGGGAAATAACCTTCGTACTACAGCAATCTCCTGACTGATATGGATTCAAAGGATGTATCACCAGCCAGCTTTATGTTTTTAAGCATATTTCATAATGGGATTTTGTGATGATGTTGGTATGAATGTGTCTTTTATTAGACTAGTTTCCTTTTGTGTCCCTTTTACACCTAGTTGGTTAAGTTTATTTAGGGTATTTGTACTTACTTTGTTTGGTGGAGATATACTGTTTATAAGACTACATCTCCTATTAGTCCATATTGATTATACATTTGCATCTCTTGTTGATATATCCTATATATACCCTCTTGCTCTCAAATGAGAAACTCTCTCTTGTATGCACATTGCAGCCTTTGTATAGAAAATTTATATTCTATAATTTTAATATTCTTGTCTTTCTGTGATTAGCTCTTAGACACCTTGATCTTGGAATAGCTACCTCCATAGCTAATTCTAACAGATGGTAGTGACTTCTAAGCCATGTTGCTGAAGGTGATAATCATTCACTTGTAATAGCACATTCCATTTTCATCAAAGAATAATGTCAACTGAGGATTATATTTTTCACCCAACTTTTTGGAGGCCTGGGGTGTGTAATCCTACATATAATTAACCTAAAAACTATGGATTTAAAAAAAATTAAAACAAATTTTATAGTTGAAAATTTGAAATATTAAAGCTGATATCAGAACCAACAGAAGAAAAGATTCACTTACCAACAAGAATTGGAAATAAGAGATTGCTATCAGAAGAAATTCGAAGAAATATTGTAGGTTCCTTATAGTGCCGAAGAAACACATATTCAATTGAACTCATGTGATCAGGTTTGGACTCTTTTGCTTCATTGAAAGGTGGCATTAACACGTTAGGTGAGAGCCAAGTATTCTCTTCCCCTGAAAGCTCGTGTTTCCTTAGCTGATGATGTTTCAAAAGCTCTGCATTCTAAGCAATAAAAGAAGTGAGACAAAGATTCCAACAAGTTGAAAATGAATTGCATTTTTCTCAAAAAATTGAATTCCAGATTCTTGTGTATGCAAAATAAAGATTTAAGAATTGAATGCATGCATGACGAATGACAGAATCCTGAATGTATGAAATTTATGCAGAGCTGAAGAACACAAATGAAAATCAGACTGTGCTACGGATACCCATGAACCTCCATTAAGTATCAAATTTATACAAAAGTGACAAAAATTCTCACATATATAAAACTGTAGATAATTGATTCCCAGTAAAAAAACAAAAATCATAACTTAATAGTATCAGCAAAGAATGTGAATCAGAAATCACAGTCTGATATGGATTTAAAAGAGCACTAGACCACATTTTGCTTCTAATGTTAAGAAATTTGAATAAAATGGAAATATGTTTAGAAGTATGAAAGAAATTGACAGAAGAATCACATTTTCAGACAAACACCGACACAGTGCAAGACAACGGCTGTGAGGATTCGTGCTACGGGTTGTAACAGATGAAACAAGTTCGTACTAATGTTAATGAACCAAGATGCCCAGTAGATGTGACCAAGAGGTAAGGCAGAGCAATTGCCACAATAAAGATGTGGATTCAAATCCCACCTGTGAACCATTTGGCCAAGCTTCCCGCAGCAATGCAGCCACAATAAAGCAAACCAAAAAGTGAAAGCCTGTTAGTTACCACGAATCCTGAGAAGATAAAATGTCAACAAACCAAGATGAGCTGATTTGAATTCCTGGATTGAGGGGTATCTGTTATTGTCCCATGCCTTAAGGGAATTAGGAAAGTTCTCCATGATGTGTGGGTATTTGGAATAGTTTGGGAGTTTTGATGAACAAGTGCTGGAATGTGCACTCTACCTCTACTCGTCAAGATGGTAATTCTCTGGGCACAATGACCATGGTTTATGGCACTCACACGCTGAAGGCTCTGTACTATTGGCAATCTGAAATCTTATATAAAGCTCTGTTTCTTTCTTTCTATTTTATAAAAATGTAATTTGAGGTAATCACGACAATAAAATTGACCTGGTATCATTTTGAATGGCTTTTCCTACAACGGATATCGCTGGGAGCTGGGATGGTGTGCCCTGTATGATGCACTCAGTTTTTCTGTTTGATGCCAGTAAACAACCCATGACCAGGTGCACAGATAATCAGATATTTTTTTACTAAGTTCTCAAGGACCTAGGGATATTCAATCCACCAAATGGAAAGATCCAGACATCATCTCTTTCCTTATGCAGCAGGAAAGCAGCGACCAGATGCACTTAGTTTTTTTCTCTACTTTGGTTGAAGCAACAAGATGCAAAAGCATGATGATAAAAATCATACAAGCAATCTAGAAGAATTGTATCAACAAAAACAAAAGGGGAAAACGAGTTGAGGAAATGAAAAAAACACGCAAACATGAAATAGAGTATAATTGTTGCCTGAATCAACCACATAGCCCTCCACATAGTCGGCATCGTGCTCATCCCACTCGTGGGTATGATGATTGGGATGAGAAGAGCTCCTACAGAGTAGAAGCGCCCTCTGCCTCTGCGGGAACCGAACTTGGCACCTGTCGCCCCTGGATGAATAGCGCTTTTTCATTCGGGGGAAAAATCCGTGGGGAATCCTGCCATTCCCACACAGAGACAGAGATAGACACTTGTTAGTCGTCCACGCTGAATTTCGGAGCATGGTTTACGCTGACGTCTCACACAGAGCTACCTACACACATCCCAGGATAAATTGGTATGCTGGGTTTCCAATCATACCATAAGTCTTGAAAACGAATATATTAGTTTGCCTTCCAATTGAAGTCGTCACGACGCTCGTCATTGTCTAAAACTGTATGGTTTGGTCATGGTGAAAAATTCACCTTTCCCTTTCCCTTTCCCTTTCGTTTTGCCTCGTTTCCATCCATATGTGGTATAAATGATTTTTTAATTTAATTAAAATTAATAATAATAAATATGATTGGTGGGTACAAATAGCTATAGATTTTAAAAGATATATAATAGTAAAAATAGAGTTTTATTTTATTTAATTATGTGATGTTAAAAATTATCTCATAGTTAAATTTAAAATTATTTATGTCTTTTATTTCAGATTCATAATTATGTTAGTTAAATATTATACAATTATATTTTTAGAAAGTTATTCGACAATTCTTTGTCAATAAGATTAAAAATATTCATGTTTATTGATTCTTTAATAGTATTTTTAAGTATTTTTGTTAGTTTTCAAAATTTTGTAGTTTATAACTTAAGGGATTCTTAATGTTTTATATGAAACAAGTTATTCTAGACAATTCTTTGTCAACAAGATTAAGAATATTTCACAAGTGTTATAATTTAAAAGATTTTCAACATTTTATATGAAACAAGCAACTTTGAAAATATTTGAATTTCATATGATATTGATGAAGATTTCTAAAAATAGTAACATAATAAGTATTAACTATAGGTATAATACCTTTTCAAAAATATTGTAGATTTCTTTTTTATATATTATGTAATATGTCACGTTAGAAATATATTATTTTTTAAAAAATTTAAAAATATAGACTTATCTATTTTTTATGCTATGCACATTATGAGATGCATTTGAATGTTTAATGTTTGCCTATTTCAATAATATTTTTTTTATACAATTGCAACATGTTGTACAATACAAACACTCGATATTTAAAGGTTCGTCAAGACATTCAAATAAACAATAAAACGTGTATGATAATAACATGAAAATACATGAGTATCATGACCACATAAGAACTTGTTAAGGATTCACATTATAGTTAGTTGTGTAACATAGCATCATATTAATGATATAGTTTACACAACTAAAATTGCATGCAAATAATTAAAAAAAAAAAAAGATTGTAGTTAATGAATTGGTGTAAGAATGTTGTAAGACATTGAAAATGGTAATTTCACATGAAGGCATCTTGAATGTTGTAGGGACATGAAATTACATCGAAATTGTATTCATAGTTTAGATAAAAATACTTGATGTGTCTTTTTTAACTAAACTACATTCCTTACATTATGTTGACCCTATCATGGTAGGTCATATTTTCTATTAACATAATGTGCTTCTATCAAAATTATAATTGATCTTGGATAAATAGTGATTATATTTAAATATTTTTTATTTGCACACGTGTTGCAAATCTTCTTCATAGACTTCTTGGTGTACTCTTCAAATATGTCTAATATTAATGATGTCACAAATGACTCCTAAAAATTGTATTCAAACATAAAAAGGCATATCATGTAAAAGATTGAATGTAACCATCAAAGTTAACAAATATATTGTTAATCTAGTTGAACCCACATATAATGTGTATATTAATGCCTTCTTAAGAGAATAATGTGAATTGAATGTTTTTGATTGAGGAAAAAATGGGTTTTCCAGGGACCCAAAACCACAAAGTTTACAAACCAATAAAAGATAGATCATAAGAAAGTCTAGGAAAAGATAGGTTGCACATCAAAGATAAACAGAAAAAAGCAGCAGCCACCAGCAAAAGGAAAGCAAAAAACCAACGACAGCAGAAACACAACCAAACCTAACCCAAAGACTTTAAGTTCTCTGCCACTTCCGTTTCCAGGATGTCCAAATCCTAGGCCACCATCTTCAGATCCTGGGTCTCCAGAGGCATTGTCTCCTGTTTTTTCTTCATGTTGGCCCTAGTTCTCTTTGAAGGGCCCAAATCCTCTAATTTGTTTTTGTTACATAGAAAAATATGAATTGAATTTTGTTACATAGAAAAATATTTAGATATAAAATACATAAATAGTTTGTGACTATGCAAAATTAGCAAAAAAATATAGATAAAAAGGAAAGTTTGATCTATGAGTTTGAATAAAATCAAGAATTATAATCTTGAAGGTTAGAACAAGGTTAATGGTTAAGAATCATAGACGATGGCATCTATTTTTATTGTTCTAGAGGACGAAGGAAAACTCCAACATGACATTCAAAATAGATCCTCCATATATAAGCTTTCTAAATCCAAAATCAACGAGATAAAATGGTATTTTCCATGATGTAGGTATGCCTCTTGGTACTATTGGAATTAATTTATACATCTCATTAATATCTAAGTGAAGATAAAAAATAAACAAATATAGATAAAGAATTCAAATACATGCAAATGGAACATTTTGCATTGTTTATCCTATGCCTCTTTAGATTGAGCAAGAAGAGGAGTTGCACCCAATACTCTATTGATGTGCTCTTTTGATGTGTTGATGAATGGATTGTAGTTTCTTATAAAACCAACATAATGATGGTTGGATTGAGATGATAAGAGATCAAATGGATCGCATAAGGATAGGATAATGGAATATTAGATAGAAAATGGAGCAGCATAAGGCTATAATAAGAGTAGATGCCCAAATGGGATGAGAGACCTCCAATTTATAGACTTTCCAAGAGGGAAAGCAAGGGGCAATATAAATTAGTTAATGGATGATTGATATTGATTGAGGATTAGGGTTTAGACTGAGGCTTAGCCTTGTAAAAAGTGTCACAAGAGGAATAAAGGTGTAAAAAGTCAATTTGATTTTTTTATGATTTCACATGTGTGAGGTGGGTAGGCATGAGAGAGGTGGGGACACTTGTCATATGATGGAAAGTTTAGATTGTGATCCATGTGAAAGGATTTAATGGCTAGGATTAAATGGACAAGGATTATGTGGATTCAAATATTATGGGAGATGGTAATGGGGATTAACTAGCCTAAATCAATTAATTAAGTAGGTATTAATTGATTCATTTAGTTGGACGATTTGAGGGATAAGGTTTAGAATTAATAAAATAAATATAATTTTAAGTAAAGGTGAGGGATAAAAGTAAAGGATGAATTAAATAAATAAAAAATATTTATTTAATTGGTTAGGATGGGGTAAAGTTTAGTGTGGTTAAGTATGAGAAAATTTAAGTGTCTATATTTTTTCTCTCTTTAATATGATGTCATGACTGTAAGGAATGACTTTGTATCAAAGACAATAAAATATAATGGGTAGGCAAGGAATGAATACTAGTGGAGTGATGCCTCAATCATTGGCAAGGATGAGGAAGGATGATGAGGGAGTTTGGTATGCCCCCTCAAGAGGACGGGTGGGTTTGAAGAACACGGGTGTGCTCTCGAAATGATGGGAGGAATAGAGGATGAAGGATGGAAGGAGGAATTAGATAAGGACATATGAGAGTTGGGGAGATGAGTAGGATGGATAAAAATCATGATACAGTGGTATAAGCAAATAGGATTTGATATTGTACTTGATGTTATGCACCAAGGTATAAGGAACCAAGGTGATAATTTGTTAAGTACATGATCAAAAGGTCAAATACAAGCATATGCATTATAACACCATGATATGGAAGACCATGATGCCCTTGTGGTAATATGGTGCAAAGACCATGATAGATGCAATCAATGATAACACACACAAGAAAGTATGTACACCAAGCCAAAAATAAACCAAAATTATGCCCCTAGTCAAGCTAAAAACTAATTTATTGTGTAAAAATGGGGAAAATCAAATAGTATAGATTAAGTGATAGCCAACACTTCTAAACTATTATCCCAATCTAAACAAGAGAATACAAACAAAGAGAGCAATCAAAATGAAAGCAAATGAAAAAAAGCACTCCCCTTTGAAGTTGATTATTTCTCTTGTCTCTCCTATTTCTTCTTATGCCAATATTGCCCTCAGATTTGTTGTTGAAGTTGTGCAAATACCTGCAAATAGTAAGCAAGAAAGTTGGAGATAATTAGCTGTTAAATTGAAAATGGAGGGGAAGGGTTGCTTTTATAGACAACCATTCGAATGGACGGACGAGATTGATCTTCTAGAAAGATTCTAAGATCAACGGATGAGGATTCATGAGAGGGAGGTTACGAAATGGATGGCCAAGATCAAGTTTCTAGAAAGATGCCAAAATCTACGGTTGAGAATTGATGCAACCAGAATATGCCATGCATGGAAAAGATATGACGCCGACGGCTATGACGCCTGACGGCTATGACAGACATGTAGGACATGCAGACTATGACATGAAATAATGATAGGGGATCTTTGATCAAAATAGAGGGATAAATAATTTATTTTAAATTATTTATTCGAAAATGGAAGAGGATGACAAGTGGCAAATAAATAATTTATTTTAAATTATTTATTTGGAGGAAATGAAAAAGGAGATTTAATTAAATTCATAAATTTAATTAAAGGAAGAAATAGAAATTGAATATGGATAATTGATTTGGATCAATTATTTAAAGGAGAAGAAAGACACATAAATAAATAATTTCGTCAATTATTTAATTATAGAAGAATAAAAGGTCAAATAATAATAATTATCTGACTATGGACATGTGATGAAATATAAATAATTAAATAAATAATGATTTATCTAATTATTGAAGATAGGGGTATTAGTGACGCAATTAATTTATTTTAATTGATCAAGATAGAATAAATATTAGAAAGTGAACTAATTAAATAATTAAAAAATCATTTAATTAATAAAGGAATATGATCAAGAATAATTAAATAATTAAAATTATTTAATTATTAGAGGATTATGACTAAGGAAAAATGTTGCTTGTAGACTTTAGGATATTTTTCAGTGTCTACATTTTCCCCCTCTTTGACATAATGCAGTTTATCGCGTTGTGTCAAAGAAATTTAATTCTGAAATATGCCCCAGTGTAAAGAGAAAGGGGAAGGGTGACCAAGAGGGTCGTGGTATGCCCCCTCGAGGGGACATGCGGGTTCAAAGAATATGAATGTGCTCTCAAAATGGAAGAGAAGACTAGAGGATGAAAGATGGAAGAAATGTTAACATGAAGGAGATGGATGTTAGCATGGAAAAAATAAGGGAGATGGGATGTTAGCATGAAAAGGGGAAAGAAGATAGACATGAAATGATAAGGGAACCAAAGTTCACGCTTACATTGTTATATTTATCATCATTGGGCATCAAAAATGTCACAAATGGACCACAAACACCATGGTATGACATAAACCAAGGTGTGCAAGGTGACCATTTGGGAGAGACAAACAATCAAAAAAAAGACAAGGAATGCCCCAGCTCATACTAGGGACCCGATTGTCCCAATCTTTTTGCCAAGACAAACCACAGGCAGCAAACAAAGAAAAGAGGCCATGATCCATCATCGTCCCTCTAAATCCATTGATAGGACATCCTCGAGGAGACTAGTAACATGACCCAAAACCAATCAAAAAGATAAGAAAATCCATACCAACAAAGTGTTTGCCAAGAGAGTGTTTTCCAGTGATAATGATGATTGTTTGGTTGGTTGATTAGGTTGACCAAGATGACCGAGTTGATTGATAGGTTGATAAGGATCGATAAAGTGATTTAATTGACCATGCCTAGCCTCAGGAAGGACACATCCTGATGAAGGAAAGATTGATTGACCAAGCTGATAAGATTGAGTGGTGTGACAAAGTTGATTGATAATGATAATGCTCGATTTCAGGAAGGACACATCCTGATTAAGGAAAGATTGATTGACAAAGTTGACAAGATTGTTTGATTGTTTGACAAAGATTTGATGAATATGACCAAGCGATGTGATGATACCCAACCACAGGAAGGACACATCCTATTTAGGTAGAGGACACATTTGATAAAGTTGACCAAGTGACAAGTGTTGACATGACACCTAACTGCAAGGACACATCCTGCTTAAGGTAAATGACAAGGTTGAGAAAGTCTAATCCCAGGAAGGACGTATCCTGATAAAAGACAAGAGATAAGACTGAATGAGACAAACGACATAATGCCCCATTCCGATATAAGACTAGTGACTTGATTGAGTTGATGATAAGATAATTGATTGATGAAAGATTTAATTTGTTTGTTGTTTCTTGAAGCGGTTTGGATGATGATTTCTTTCAGATCAAGGACATGACCCAACTCGATGAACCCTAAAGGACTTGACCTAGGGGGCCTCATCGATAGATGGCCTTGCCTACGTAGCAGTGCACAGAGACCTCGTAGTTCGACACGACTTGACTTTGTCTTATTCGACAAAATACCGGTCATGATGTTATTTGGACAACCTAAAGGGACTGACCTAATGCCTCAGGGGCTCATTTAAGATGAGCTTGCCTATGTAGCAAACACACAGAGGCAACGTAGTTCGACCACTCTAACAAAACTGATTCAGACTCAGACTCTATTTTTGGGATTTTTGAAGCTTTTTGATTTTTTAGATTTTGAAATGTTTTGATTTTTTTTGGATTTTGAAATATTTTGATTTTTTTGGATTTTTATTTTTTTTTTTCAGGACATTATATGATTTTTATTTGATGATTTTGATTTTGAAGGTTTTAAAGGGGTGATACCATGTATTATTTCCCATGAAGATGCAAGTCAAGGAATTGCCCCCAGTTGAGTATAGGACAAATTTATTATGTGCGAGGGGAAGCGACGAATGCGATAGGTGGATATGAAAGCGAAGGATGCTAAATGTCGGTGGTCTTCAGTTCATGGAAAGGATGGCGCTTTATTATGGATGAATGAGACTTTATTATGGATGATAACTATAGGGATCATGAAAAATGCATGTGAAAGATACCCACAATCAACCAGGAAGGCATGCACACAATCCAAGGACAAACATGATCTTGCCCCTAGTCAAGCTGAAAACCAATTGATAGGTGATGATGATGATGACAATGTTGTTTGATAGGGGAAGGACACATCCCGAAACAACATGAGGATGATGATTATGTGACTAAAGGATCAAGGTTTGCAGCAAGGCTAGGAACAAATCCAAGGAATGTTTTGGATGATGTGCTAGGTTGCATAGCAAGATTGTATGGATTAGACTCATTGCATTTGGAATGAATAACCCTAGGACCAGATGGGATTATGGAGGGCACTTGGATAAGTGAGTTATAATCCTTAAACCAATAACAAGGGAAACCAAGTCCAACAATAGGTATGAAAAGAAAATGGATCTCTTTTGGCAAAGGATAAGAGACATGAGGATTATTGGATGGAAGAATTAGGATATGATCTCCAAGGAGTATTTCGCATAGGAACAATTTGTTTTCTCCAAGATATGGGTTTGGATAAATTCTATGAAGGAAATGACATGATATTTCATGGGTAGTGTATGACCAAAGGATAGACATGTCCAAAAAATTTCCAAAGCATGATTTATGTTTGTACCCCATTTCTTATCAAGATCAAGGTAGGCGGGAAAATGGATGGAAATGATACGGATTGGATAGATAGATGGAAATTTCATGAGAAAGGCATGGAAGATGAGACAACTTGCCCCCAAGTGTAATAATCCACATAGATAATTTCTCTTACACATGACGCCTGTTTGCCAGGTTTTCATCATGGTACTTATCCAAAGCGCCATAAAAATGGTTTTCACTATTGGACGAAATTTTTCTCTTTACTATTTTTTTTTTTTTTTCATTTTGATGATGTCACACAAGACGCCTGCTTGCCAGGTTTTCATCAAGGTGACATATTTTTTGACTTTTTATATCGATTTGATATTTTGGATGACTGTTGATTGTTCTGAATCTTTTGATGGTGTTGATGTAGATACTAGTGTCATGATATGCTAGTAGTGACCTTTATGGAGTAATTGTCTTGTCAAGCACTTGCATACAACTGATCAATGTCATTTTGATCCTCTCTGATACTAGTGTTGGCCTTATCAAAATACGCACATCGTGATAGAGTACCATGGGAGTCCTTATGATAAAGGGTTGCTGCCAAGATGCGATGGATTTGTGAAGTATGATTTTTAGACTTTAGACGAGATGCAAGATTATGATGGATAATGGTAGGTGTGGATAGAAAATTTGGTGTTTTGGATGTAGCAATTTTTATTTTCCAAACTTGGGATGGTGGATGATGGAGTTTGGAATTTTGATTAGGATAGTTTTTGGAACCAACATTGTTATATGCCTTTCTTGATGACCATTTTAAAGGAGGTGGACATTTACTATATGCGGGAGTCCTCTTTTCATGTGGCTCCATATTATGATTGACTTTTGGATTTGAAATATTTTCTTTGTTTGATCCATTTTTCTTTGGGATACATTTTAACTTCATTTGTCCACTTGAATTTTTGTTTGATTCAATGGCCTTTGACATTTGATTTTGAATTTTGGATTTATAATAATTTTCTTTTTGTTGGTTCCAAATGGAAGATTTATTCATGTTGGAATGATGGTTTATGGTGTGGATGGAAGGAGTGTTGGCAACAACCTTATGACAAGTACTACTCATGGCCCCCATTTTGATGTTTATATCAGATAAAGTTGCCCCCAATATTGTGGAGGTATCACTAACACCATTTGATTCTCTGACTGAAGAATAACCAAGACCTTGATGTCTAGGAGTTTCATAAAATTGTATTGGTTCTCGAATGCCTTGCTCATGTAGGCCTAGTCCTCTTCCTTGATACTACATGCTTTGATATATTTTGTTTGCAATGAGGTATTTTTTATTTTGAAAACAAGATGCTAACCCATCATTTTGTATATGGTTTTTGTTACTTGGAATCTCCTCATCTACAAGAAATCCTGCTTTGACAAAGGTGGATGCTCCTAATTGATAGGATGTTTTGGATTTATCATTCGTCATGCTTGTTTCTTCTCGATCATTTGAGATATCAATTTGATTTGTCGTAGATTTTGTATCTTCTTCTTTGACTTGATCCATAGTAGCTTCTTTGTGTTTTCCTTTGACTTGATCAATAATAGTTGCTTTACGCTCTTCTTTGATGTTATCCATATCATTGATTTGATTATCTATGTGTCCAAAGGAGGCATGTGTCTCATTTTGGGAAATGGAGGTGTTTTGTGTTTGGATGGGATCATCTTCAAATGTTTGATCATGAATGGCATAAAGGTCAATAAGAGGATCATTTTGGATTTCTTGTTCAATGGTAGGATCTTGGTCAAAAATAGGTGTATCTTGGATGACATGGTTGTGAATAGACTCTTGAACAAGGATAGGTGTATTTTGGATGCCATGATTATCTAGAAGGACTTCTTGGATGGACTGCTTCGATCTTGATATGAAAGTGAAGTTGTGATGTCATGCTTTGGACTTTCTTTTTGACATGTATCCTCAAGTTTAGGCAATGGAATTTGATTTTGGACAAGGATATGATTTTCTTTGATAGACTCGAGATTTTGACATGGCAATAATGAAGCTTCAATAGCAAGATGTTTTTCGGTATTTGTAGGCAATGGAGGACATGATGGTGACAAATGGTTGGATGGTGTAGGATCAACAATGTGATTGGATTTCCTAAGTGTGTTTTCATTTAGGAGTTGAACAAGTTCCTTTGCTAGATGTCCTTGGAGAGTATTAATTAATGTGCTTTTATTTGATGGTATTGTAGTTTGGGATAGAGTGGATGAAAATGGGTTAGTGGATGATGGATTAGAATAAGATGTGGAGGATTGGAATGGACTAGTGGATGATGGATTATGATAGGATGTGGAGGATTGGAATGGACTAGTGGAAGGTTGGTTTCCCTTGTCAAAATTAGGATAGGGATGACTAATGGACATTTTTTGTGGATCAATGGCATGGATTGTGCTAAGGGACTCTTGATAGTGAGGGTAGATGGATGAAGGACTAAGGCTTATGGATTGTTGGTAAGAAGGGTATGTGAGTGGTTGGTATTGACGATTGAGGATTGATTGGTATTCAGCTTGACTATGAAGAAGATCAAGGTAAAGTGAAGAAATGGTCATGAATTTGGATTATGATGGATAAGGAAAACTTATTGAAGACCATAAAAAAACTTGTGACCTTTGGATGGCAATGCAAGGTTCTAATGCAAAATGGATATGAAACTATGCTATTTTTATTTTTATTTTGAGATTTTTGAGGATATAAGGATGCAAAGTTTCAATGTACCTAAGACCAAGATTAATGAATGGTGGAATGATAATGACCCTATTACCAAGGATATGATATGCAAGGATGAACCTATGGGTGAATGCAAACTAAAGATGTTACTAATGGAATATTTGAGCAATTTTTATTTATTTTTTTGGTTTTTGATAGAGGTTGTTCGATATCAAATTGGACAAGTTTGGTCTTGGGTTTTAGACTGCAAAATTTGGAATTGTTTCAAGTTGAATGTGTGTGTTTCCAAATTTGTGAAAGGTGTTTATCTGTCTCAATGTCTTAGAAAAACACTTGGCAAACACAATATCTTGTCTTTAAAAAATTGAAAACATGCACAATGAAGACAAGCACAACCCTAGGTTAAGCAAGGACAATATTCGCTAGATTCCACGTGGGTTTCCCCAGCCGCACTTATTCTTAGCGTGTGAATCTAGAAGCTTGGTTGCACGGGCTCCCCCTTACATTGCACTCACTTCTCAGGCCAACCAATCTTCCAACCTCCATAAAACTCCCATGGCAGGTTGATCACCTCTACTAAGAACTGCGAGAATGTGGATGCCTTCACAACGACCGTTGCTACGCTACCAAATAGAAGGATTTTGGCAACTACACAAAGGTTTTTAGTTCGGGACCCCCGTTCAAGTGGCCATACATGGGGCACAAGATTAAGCTCCGTTTAGGAGGCACTCCAGCCTGAAGAGGTTACGCTCAATAGGGTTTTGGGGAGTACTACTTGGTCCGTATGACACATTCGCACTCGTAATCCTAGGCTTTCCCTTAGGATTCACATTTATATACCGGTCAGGGGTAGCTTGGCCAAAAAGCTCTGTTGCCGGTCTGAGTCGCCTTGGGGTGAATACTTTTTCCCACCAAGGAAGGCCCAGGTTCTAGAGGTAATAACCGTTTCTCTTACACCTAGGATCGCATAAATGCGCAAGGGGAGAGGATACTTCGATTATTGCATCAAAGGGTAACACAAAATTGAAGACACTTGTAAATTTTAATTACCAAATGATAATGTGAGGAGGATAACGAAATTTTAAACTGTTTGAAGTTTCAGAATGCTGAAAACGAGGGCTACAAAACCTAGATGATTATTTTTAAGAACTTTATGCGCCCATTTTTCTATGCTCAAAAGAAGATGACGGGATTTTATGCAACTTCTTAGCTGTAACCTGCAAAACAACCAAACAAACGATTTTTTTTTTTTTGCAATATTATTCGATTCACGTCAGGTTCACCAATGTAAAAATGGGGAAAATAAAATAGTATAGATTAAGTGACAACCAACACTTCTAAACTATTATCCCAATCTAAACAAGAGAATACAAACAAAGAGAGCAATCAAAATGAGAGCAAATGAAATAAAGCACTCCCCTTTAAAGTTGATTATTTCTCTTGTCTCTCCTATTTCTTCTTATGCCAATATTGCCCTCAGATTTGTTGTTGAAGTTGTGCAAATACCTGCAAATAGTAAGCAAGAAAGTTGGAGATAATTAGCTGTTAAATTGAAAATGGAGGGGAAGGGTTGCTTTTATAGACAACCATTCGAATGGACGGATGAGATTGATCTTCTAAAAAGATTCTAAGATCAACGGATGAGGATTCATGAGAGGGAGGTTACAAAATGGATGACCAAGATCAAGTTTCTTGAAAGATGTCAAGATATACGGTTGAGAATTGATGCAACCAGAATATGCCATGCATGGAAAAGATATGACTCCGACGGCTATGACAGACATGTAGGACATGCAGACTATGACATGAAATAATGACAGGGGATCTTTGACCAAAATAGAGGGATAAATTATTTATTTTAAATTATTTATTCGAAAATGGAAGAGGATGACAAGTGGCAAACAAATAATTTATTTTAAATTATTTATTTGGAGGAAATGAAAAAGGAGATTTAATTAAATTTATAAATTTAATTAAAGGAAGAAATAGAAATTGAATATGGATAATTGATTTGGATCAATTATTTAAAGGAGAAGAAAGACACATAAATAAATAATTTCGTCAATTATTTAATTATAGAAGAATAAAAGGTCAAATAATAATAATTATCTGACTATGGACATGTGATGAAATATAAATAATTAAATAAATAATGATTTATCTAATTATTGAAGATAGGGGTATTAGTGACACAATTAATTTATTTTAATTGATCAAGATAGAATAAATATTAGAAAGTGAACTAATTAAATAATTAAAATTATTTAATTATTAGAGGATGATGACTAAGGAAAAATGTTGCTTGTAGACTTTAAGATATTTTTTAGTGTCTACAGATTGATGATGAGGAGGCTAGTAAAGTTAACCATAAGAGCAATGTTTACCCCAAAGATTGTGTTGTTAATGATAAAAAATACTATGATTTGGAAGGATGTATCCCTATGATGATAATTGGATTAAAGTGGACCAATGGATTATCAATTGATTTGGATCAAAATCTATGGATGCTTTAGGATAATGTGCTAGATTACAAGATTGGATTGCATGGATTAGCATTGACTACATTGAACAGATTAGATTGGGATGCTTGGATTAGAGGAGTGGATGGAGGATAAATCAATTGGATGTGATGAGATTGTATGGAGGATATGATGGTTAGGATAGATGAATGGATAGGAATAAATGACAAAGGACAACCAAGTCTTGGTGAAAGGATGGAAAGATGGAGGATACAAGGAAGGAGTTCCAAGGACAATGTTGCAAAGGAACAAGATGCTCCACACTATATGTAGTGTTGTTGAGGATCAAAGGTAGTAGAGGATGCTTGATATAAGAGGATGGTGTTCAATTGGTATAGATGGTATGAGAAGTAATGGTTGTATTATCTAAAGCATGCATAGATATTTTCCCCCCAATCTTGATTAAGATCAAAGGCGAAAAGAGCTCATATGAATTGGATAGGAATTAGGATGGGGGGAAGGAGATAGGACAAGGGATATGTGACAGAGAATTTTGGAGGATGTGGATACTATATAGATGCATACAGGGATCTTCTACCCCTAGTCTTATCAAGATCAAAGGTGGGAAAGGAGGATGAAAGTGGATAGAATGGAGGGAAGGAGATACGAAAAGGGATATGTGATGGTGGATATTGGAACACGTGGTTAATATAGGTAGGTAGGATAGAGTGGAAAAATCTTGCCCCAAGTGTAGAGTGCAAGAGGGTGGGTAGTTACACATGATACATGTTTGTCAAGTTTTCATCATGGTACTTGTCCAAGGTGCCACAAGAAGTGGTTTTCACCGTTGGATAAATTATTTCTATTTAATTTTATTTTTCTCAGGTGAGTTTGAGTGAAGGAAGGAGGGACTAAAAATATGAAGAGAGAGTACATAAAATAAATTCCAAAATATAAAACCATAATCATAAAAAATCATTATAAAAATACACTCTCAATTGAATCTTTTTTTATTAAAGGTAAATAAGGGGTTTCAAAAGAGGCCTCATCCATTTAATGAAAAAATTAAAAAATCAATAGTACTTCAATAAATAACCCCAAAGGAGAGAAGGACATGACAAGACCAACAAAGCAAATGAAACTGTGTGAGGGTGAGAAAGGACGTTAGATTCTGATTCAAGGACATGAAAGCAATTTGACAAAGAAATCTAATCTACAACCAAAATGCATAAATCTAAAATCTAAAAACTCCTAAACACACGAAATTGAACTATACTATTGCAAACATGATGAGGAACCTACTGATTACCAAATGAAAACAAAAGATATATTTTACCATCCCGTAGCGGAGTGTATTTGTTTGATGTTGGATTGCTCTTATCACAGCGAAGCCTCCAAAGTGTGGATGAATGCTTGGTTGATCGAAGGAAGGAATGAAGTTCTCTCAAGGATGATGTTGACAACACTTCATTGCTCAATGTATGTTAATTCTCTGATCCTTATTTGTAAGGAAAGGGGTTTGTTATATAGAAAATGAGATTTAAAATGGACGATCAAGATTGTTTTGAAGAATATCCAGATCAATGATCGGAGTGTGTTGAGAGGATTTATACATGAGAGATTGTGCAAAGTTGATTGCACAATTTGTGTGATTGAGAAATAGATTGGCCAATCAAGGATGTGATTGATCAGTCAAGATTGTGATGGCCTAGTTACGAATGTGATGGCTTAGTTAGGAATTGTGATTGACTAGTTAACATAATAGATTGTTTAGTTAACAATTTGGATTGATTAGTTAACAAATTAGATTGCTCAGTCAACAATCATAATTTTCTTAATCAGAAAGTGGGTGAGGAATATGAATTAATTGATTTAATTAATTAATTCCTTTTTTGGAGTTGAATTTGCAAATCAAGTTTGACTTTTGCAAACAAAGTTGCATTAGTTTGATTTGATTTTTGATAATTGATTTGAATAGTTTGATTTAACTTATCAAATTTTTGGAGGGAAAATGTTGTAATTAAATTATTATTTAATAATTTAATCAATTTAGAGGAATAAGGTGATTTAGTGACGTAATTAAATAATTGACCAGTGTTATTTAATCAATCAAGACGAAATAAAGTGGGATCAGGACTTTATTAAATAAATGTGATTTATTTAATTGGTCGAAATGATGAAATGTGAATTAATCAAGTAATGTTGTTTTATTTAATTAATAACAAAATTAGGAATTTTGGGACCTTTTTTTTATTGATAATTTTGGGACTTTATTAAATGAATGAAATTTATTTAATTTGTCTGAAGTGATGAAAAAGTGAATTAATTAAATAATGTTTTATTTAATCAAATAGAGGAATTAGGGTTTTTAGAACCTTATTAAATAAATGAAATTTATTTAATTTGTCTGAAGTGATGAAAAAGTGAATTAATTAAATAATGTTGTATTATTCAATTAACAGAGGAATTAGGGTTTTTGATGTCGTTTTGATGTGGTGCAATGTGGTGTGATGTGGTGTCGTTTGGGAACGTTGCGATATAATTCTGAGATGTTACGGGGTGATTATGAGATGATGCAAGACATTACAAGATGATTTTGAGTTATTATGAGATGTTATGAGATGATTTTGAGTCATTATGAGGTGTTACAGGATGAGTCTGAGTCATTTTGAGGTGTTATGAGATGATTCTGAGTCATTTTGAGGTGTTACGGGATGATTCTGAGTCATTTTGAGGTGTTATAAGGTGATTCTGAGTCATTCTAAGGCATTACAGGATGATTTCGAGTCATATTGAGATGTTACGGGATGATTTTGAGTCATTTTGAGGTGTTACAAGATGATTATGAGTCATTTCGAGGTGTTACAGGATGATTTTGAGGCATTATGGGATGATTCTAAGTCATTTTGAGATGTGAGGGGATGATTTTGAGTCATTTCAAGGCGCTATAGGATGATTCCGAGTCATTTTGAGGTGTTACGGGATGATTATGAGTCATTTTGAGGTGTTACGAGATGATCAGCGACGATGTTCCATATCATTTGATGTTGTTTGAGGTGTGTGATAGGTGTCAAGTCAATTTTACATGTCCACATTTTTCCCCTCTTTGATACAAAGTACTGGTTGCTTTGTTTCTGAAATTCTATTTTTTAAGATCAAGTTTTTGAAAAACAATTATGCCCCACTATGCCCCAGTGTTGGTAGAACTCTGTGTTGCCCCCTTGAGAGATTAGACAAAACTTTAAGCTTTCAGGTCAGGCTCTTGACACTATTGTATTGTCATTTCGATGTTTTCAGATGAAAATGTTATATGTCAATGTGCATCGTTTCTCATTTTTGATGTTTTTCAAAGCTTCTTATTTGAAAGTAGGAAGATTCCCTAAGTGTAATTAGGGTTTTCTTGAAGTGCTATATAGGCAATTTGTCTTCAAATTGGGTCATTTGTGCTTGGTTCCTTTTGCTAATTCTTGTCTTTGGATTCCACATTATGTTATATGTTGAGGGAGAATGTTGAGATTTGAGGTTGCCCTGCATCGTTTTGATCTCGTTTGAGAGTATAGATGACCTTCGAGCATTGGTGGCCCAGTATGTACCTTTTCGCCCTTTGCCTTCGTCATGTTTTCATTCTCATTTTGTGTGTGTGAATTTTTGTCAGATAATTGTGTTGGTTTTGAGATTCTTGCGCAGTTGTCTTAGTTTTGGCACATTTGTCAGGTGAAATTTGTGCATTTGTCCAAAAACTACGTAGTTGTCCTAAACTGGCGCTTTTATTTTGAGCATTTGTTCTGAAACTACGCAGTTGTCTAAAAATTGTGCCCTTATTTTTGTGCAATCGTCTTAAAACTGTACTTTTGTCCTAAAATTGTGCTTTTGTCTTTCTTTTGTTGAGCATTTGTCCTATAACCTAGAAATTGACTCTTCGTTTGTCATTTGCCTTTTAGCTTTGTTCTAAACCCTAGCATGTGTCTGTTTACCGTCATAAATGTCATTTTTCATCATGCTTGTGTTCTAAAACCCTAGCTTGTGTTCATTTATCATCATAAATGTTGTTTGTCACCTAGTTTGTATCGTTTTGTGTTGCTTGACATGTTTAGAGTGAAACCCTAACTTGTGTTCATTTTTTATCATAAATGTCATTTGTCACCATGCTTGTGTTCGTTTACCATCATAAATGTTGTTCGTCACCTAGCTTGTGTCGTTTTGTGTTGCTTTTCATGTTTAGAGTGAAACCCTAACATCTTGGTTTATATTGTTTTCAGGCGAATCTCCAATCGCTTATGACGAGAGAGAGACATCCTCGTCAATTATTTTATCCAATTGCCCAGTTTGGTGCATTGGAGCGGGACTTTCTTGATGTAGTGGGATTGCATTATATCTATTACATGCCTCTGATCAGGACCCATACGACAATGTTGACCGCTCTCGTGGAGAGGTGGCACTCTGAGATGTCCTCTTTTCATTTGCCTTCAGGGGAGGCAACTATTACCCTAGAGGATGTGTGGAGGATTCTTCGTCTTCCTACACATGGTGAGCTTGTTACGTACCCGATTCAACAAGGTGTTTGTGCTATGTAGTGTTTGTTAGGTGCAACACACGTGGATGTTCATGATGTAGAGTGATTTATCTGATTTTTAAGACAATGCAAACCCTATCATTCTTGTCCTTTACGACCTGGTATCAAGATTAGTTATTTCTGATAGACGAGGTCAATAATTTTTAGTGGGCTGGGGTACATGTATTGAGAGTATCCTAGAGCATGGTACGAGATATGCCTGGGGTGCATATTTTCTTGCCCATCTTTACTGAGATATGCACGAGGTGGTGTATCAGGGCGGGAGGTCGTTGTCTGCAGGTGTATCACTTTTGCATGTTTGGGCATGGGAGCATATTATAGTGACTCATCGTGACAGGATTCAAGATCGTTCTCCAAGTGATCCATAGTGTTATCGTTATGGGGACTTTATGCACTACACTTTGCCTGGGGACCTACATTATTGACATCGTGTGTTTGATGAGATGCTTGGTTTTATATGGAGACCTTACATGGGCCGCGAGGTTTGGCCAGAGGATGCGGATCAGCTTGTGTACTACCAACAGACCTATTGGTTGCTTGGTCATTCATCATCTGTGATAGAGCGTTATCTACTAGACTGAGTTTGTCGCCAGTTTGGTGAGAGACAGGGGTAGATTCTTGATGTGTATGAGGCTCGGTTTGGTCGAACTTGTCGAGAGGTCCGAGTATGGGGTATCCAGGTTGATGTAGCTATTGTTATTGTCGAGTTTGCAACACTTGCCCTAGTTGGTTGGGGTTGGTCAATCGGAGTGCCAGATCCGAGTACTACTCGCAATTATGAGGAGTGGTGGACATGACATAGGCCTTTGAGGCTTATTGATCCTATTATGGGCAGAGCAGGCATCACAGGTCGTCACGAGGAGCGATAGCGTGCTGAGGTTCTTGCAGAGCAGTTGGATCAAGCTCGATATGATGAGGCAGAGGATATTTAGGATGAGCGAGTGCCTCCTGCACAGGGTCAATGACTCGCTCAAATGACTTTGGGAAAAGATGCAGAGATTGAACGACAACAGTTTGTAGAGGCTTTGGAAGACACTTTGAGGGTTGAGCGAGATAGTGTGATTGGTAGACTTCATGCGGAAGAGGCTCGAGTATTATTACTAATAGCAGAGAGGGATTCTCTTCGGGTAGATCGAGAGATTGATATTGGTAGATGACATGCTGTAGAGGCTCAAGTACTATTACTGATAGCAGAGAGAGATACTCTCAGGACAAAGTGTGATGGTATGTGAGCTGAGCGAGATAGGTATCTACAAGCATCTACCTATTATCAGACTTTATACGATGCTACCATTCCTAGGGCCTCTCGACATCCATGGTTTGGGGAGCCTAGTGCTACAAGCGATGGTGGTGGCGGTTTTGGTGCTGGTGTAGGTGATCATTTTGTAAGACAACCAGATCATTTCAGTTTTCAGTAGTGTTTTGTTTGTCCTGCTAGGGTTTTACTATTTTTGGTACCTGATCTTCATGTTGTTTCATGGTGTAGAGGCATCTTGTAGACATGTGTGTTATATATATTCATTGGTCTAGTCGAGACTTTATATATATGTTATGATTTTATATTTTCCTATCACACATGTGTCACTGCAGATGTACTTATGGCATATTCCTTTTTGATGATGATATATATGAGATATACCTTCTTCAATTCAGCCTCATTTTATGTTTATGGGATGGTGAAATATGATGATGTACGTTTATATGTGTTTTTGTGCTTTTCTGATGTATGGATGTAGATAAAGGAATCATACTGTGTCTCATTTTATGATGTGATGGATGTTGATAGATGAATGCCCCATACATGATACATGATGATTTTAATTGGTTTATTATCATCATGATATGTATTGATAACATTTGTGGATGTAGAATGGATATGGTACTGATGATGTGTTATGCAAGATGAATGTTAATTAGAAGAAATATGATGATAAATAGAGATATGATGTTAATTAGAAGAAATATGATAATGTTTGTTAGTTAGTATAAATATGATGATGGATAAAATTAATGATGTGGATTTGCTTCGCTTTAGATACTTCGTTGTTGAATAGTCCTGTTTAATGTAGCAAATAGATACAATGCACCAGGGTATGAATTACCAAGGTGACTTTGTATCTATTGCATGGACTTTGAATTTACAAACAAAGAGTATCTTTGTTCATACTAGACATACATAAACTTTGTTTAAAGTATAGGGGGGATCGCGTGAAAAACATTTTGGACCAGTCACACAGAGAGGTATAGAACACCTAACATGTAGTTGATTCACAAACTGTTTTAATACAACTTCCATACTCAATAAGGAAAGTATTCACCATGATAATATTACAAACATATCTTACAAAACTACAAATCGAAATGACGCTCAATTGCCCCAATTCCTTCTTCTCTAAATCCTTATGGACATCCTTGAGAGATCCTGGGAATGAGTCAATAAAATAAATCACAAAAGTATGACCACAAAAAGATAAAAACAAATTTGTAGTATCACTTGCCATATTTGTTTAGGGTGGGGCTATTATTCGTTGTTGATCATGTCTATCGTAGGAATGGATCCATTAAGGCATATCTTTGGATGTTGTTGGGACTTGTTTAAAAAGATAGGTAGTTGATACTTTGGCATTGTTTTTGTCTATTTATAGTCAACTCTTATGTGATTGTTTTTGCTTGAAAGTTCTAGCTGTTGATGTTTGCTTTGTTTGTTCATTTGTTTTGTCAAAGGGTGACTAGGACAATTTTTTTATTATGGTTGAAATGTTTATTGTGGATGTTGATGACGGGATGGGACCTTTTTTTATTTTCTAAGTTTTATGATGTTGTTTTTGTTTTGTTTTTAGGGGACTAGCCTAGGGCCTTGAGGGCTCATCAAATATAAGCCTTTCCTACATTGTACACGCAAAGGCTCATAGTTCGCTTGGTTTGACCTTTTCTGTTTTGTGAATATTTTTGGATTTTTCAATTTTGAATTTGTTTAGATTTTGTATTTTTTGACTAAGAGAAATAAAGCATGTTGGAAACCTAAGGGGACTAACCTAGGGTCTCAGGGGCTAAAAAGTCTTGTCTACATTGTACATGCAGAGACCACATATTTTGACCGCTTGACTCAAAGCATGAATTGTTTTTGGGTAAACAACATTGATAGCATGGATTGATATCTCGTTTTTGTGTTCGGAGGATATGTTGTGGGAAATTCACTTGAACTAGCTATGAGGTTCAAGTAAATGTTTATATCTTAGACTGTTTTGAGTGAAGGAATAACCCAATGATGTTGTTTTGTTTTGATGCTTTCCACATGTTTTTTATCTTTGTTGTTTTCTAGTGTTTTTTATTTTTGTTGTTTTCTAGTGTTTTTCATTTTTTGTTGTTTTATGACCCTGATTGAATTTTACTAGATCTAATTCATGACTAGCTTCGGGAAGTTTCCCCCAATAAAATGACTTACCCTAATCGGTGACAAGCCATGGTTGGACACATGATTCATGAAATGGATGGGTGGATGTTGTGAAATTTTTTTGATAGACAATAATGTATGTTCTATTCATACATAGCACCTATTTACCAGGTTTTCACTATGGTACCTATTCTAGGAGTGCCACAAAGTGGTTTTCACTCAAAGAACGATTTATTTCTCTTTACTATTTTTCTTGCTTTTTGATTTTTTGATTTCTTTTTTTCCATTTGTTTTGGATTTTTACCCTTTTTCCTAGGGTATAAGATGTTGAAAGCTTGGATTTGGTACTTCACTTTGTTTTTTCTAGAGGATATGTTGTGGAAAAGCTTACTTGAACTAGTTGTGGGGTTCAAGCAACTATTGATATCTTAGAAGTGTTAAGTGAAGGAATAATACATGTTGTCATAATCTTTGAAGGTTACCTTGGTAGGGTGTTGTTAGTACACCTTGTTGTTGGAACAAATTGGGAAGGGTACCTTGTGGCACACCTTGTTTTTTGGACAATGTCTAGAACACAATGTGAGCTAGAAGACATAGATCAAGATTTATTCTGAAGCAAGATGTAAGTATTTGCCCCTAGTGTCTAGCAATGTAGGTGATGGATTATCTTGTGATATGATAACATGTTTGGATAAAGTATGCCCTTTGGACAATGCCTCATGGCTCAGATAATGCTGGATAGGATAGGATCAATGATAGTGACCCATGTCAAGATGTTTTCCATAAGCAAGTGTAAAATGTATATCAAACATTTTTCAAGACCAAGATAAGTTGAATTTGGATAAAAATGGATTGGATTCATTATAGATAAGTTGAGATGCTTCCACCTAAAATGGTGCACGTAGATGCTCGATTCTACACATGATGGATGTTTGCTAGGTTTTCATCATGATACTTGTCCAAAGCGCCACCATAGTGGTTTTCACTAGAGGACGATTTTTTTTCTTGACTTTTTCTCTTGATATTTTATTTTATTTTTTATTTATAGATTTTTTATGTCACATAAGATGCCTTTTTACCAAGTTTTCATCATGGTGACAATTTTTTTCTCATGTTGAACCACCTGGTGGTGTTGATGTAGACGCTGCTAGTACTGATATGGTCATTGTTGTTGTCATGACGTGCCAATGATATCCTGCTTGGAGGAGTTGTTTTGCTAGGATACGAGCGCTTGAATGTAACCCCTGATAATTATTATCTTCCTTGTCGATCCAAAGTTAAACTTACCTTGATGCACACATCGCGATAGAGAGCCCTTAGAGTCCTTATGATAAATAATTGTTGCCAACACATGGTCAATGTGAGATTTGGATATCATGGATGGTAAAATGCGTTGAGGGATATGATTTTTAGATGGATTGGTGGATAGTTTGGAACCTTTTATTTTCCAAACTTGGGATGATGAGGAATGATGGGTGGATATGGATATTCGATTCGAACCAACATCTTGATATACCTTGTAGGTCACTCTTGAAGCTTGCTTTTGTATTGTTGGACTTAGTTGATGGATGAACTTCCCTTTTTGATTTTTCCCCATAGTTTATTTGACTAATGGAGTTTGATAGGGATGATTTTCTTGCCTTTTATTTTGTATCCATTTAAACTTTTCTTGTCCATTTTGCTTTATTGATCCTTTTACTTCAATGACTTGTTTTGTTCTTGGGTATAGCTTTTTCTCTTGTTGTTGGTACCAATCAAAGGATGGAAATATATGTGGATGATGATTCATGATATGGATAGTTGTAGCATTGGTATCAATTTCATCATAAGGACTCTTTGTGCTCTCTATGTTGATGTCTGCATTAGATAAAGTTGCCCCCAGTATTATGGAGATATCCTTGATGTGTTTAGCTCCCTTTGTTGTTGAATAATCAAGACCTGAATGCTTAGGATTGCCCATAATATGCACTGGTTCTAAGATACCTTGTTCATGTAGACCTAATCCTCTGCTTTGATACCGAATCCTTTGAAAAATTTCATTTGCAATAGGATATGTCTTACCTTGGAAATAAGGTGTTAGTCTTTCTCTACTCTATTGTGGATGTTAAAATGTGATAGCTTCTTCACTGATAGGATCCTTCAAATGTGGGATACCTTCTTGATTGATATCTTTGGCCTGATCTTGTAAAATATCAAATTTTAATGCTTCTTGAAGAGGTCTTTTTGATTTACTATCCATGCAAAAGTATTGCTCATGATTTATTTTTGATATGTCATCATAGGATGTTTTTGATTCACAACTTATATATAAGTCTTCTTTATGATCCATTTATGATATGTCTCCATAGGACATTTCTGATCACAACTTATGTATAAGTCTTCTTCATGATCCCTTTCTGATATGTCTCTAGCTTCTATTGTGTTTTGACCCTTTGTGGAGATGTTAAGAGTAGGAGACTCTTGTTCTTTGATAATAATATCAAGAGTATGAGACTCTCGTCTTAGATGAAGATCATCTACATTTCCATTAGGAGTAAGAATCTCATGGGTAGATGTATGTGTGCTCGGTATATGGATTTGTTTTTCTTTTGGAAAACCTTGGATGCCTTGGAAGATATCTGCCAAGTCATTGTAATATTTTGATGATAGGGATTCTTGATCTTGAAATTGTGTGGTATTATCTTTGATATTCTTTTGATCACATTCTTGACATGGATCAATTTCAAAGAAGGGATTGCTTGTAAGCGATCCTAGGCTTTCCTCAAAACATGGACATATGGGTAATAACCCTTGGCTTAGATCTTCTGCATTGGGTACAAGTGTTGGATCAAGAGTCTCTTGATCATCAATATGTAGTACCATAAGGTTGGATGATGTCAATATATCTTGGACTAAATCATTGCTAGACTTGGGTGATTAATTTTGATAATGCTTGGGATTAAATTCTTGATGTATGTCCTCTTGCTCACTAGATGATGTAGAAACATTATCAATGTGATTGATGATAGATAGCTCTTGATTGTTGCTTTCAACTTTTGAGGTTGAGACATTATCATTATTGTCATTAGTAGATGGCCCTTTAATGTCATTTTTAATAGCTAATTCTGCTTGATCAATGAGGTCTTGGATGAGGTTTTTGAGTGTTGCACATTTGTTCATTGTGTGACCCTTGGTTTTGTGGAACTCACATCATTCGTACGGGTTATACCAAGGGATTTTAAAGCTTGGTTCACCATAAGTTGGACTATCGTTGATTTTGATAAGTTCTTGTTGTACTAGTTTGTGCATGATTACCTCTAAAGGTTCTCCCAAAGGGGTGAATTTCCTTCTTGGTTGGTAATCTTTCCTTTTTGGATTTTCTTGATTGTTTTTCTCTTGGTTTTGTGAAACTCCTTGATACTTTGTTAGAGGTACATTTTGATATTGCACATGAGGTACACCTTGGCATTGTAAAACTTCTTGATACTGTGATTGAGGTACATTTTGATATTGCACTTGAGGTACACCTTGGTGTTGCGAGACTTCTTGATATTGTTGATATTGGAAGTGTTGTTGATGGGGATATTGAGGTGTTTGAGGATTGTCAAGATGTTGATACGTAATGTTCTAACTTTGCACATGGCATTGACGATACGTCGGATTTCATCTTTGTTTAACTTCCTCAAGATCTCTCTCAATTTTATTTAGGGCATTTTGATGTTTTTGACTTATTCCTTGATGGGGATTTTGAAACCCTTGATGTTGTTGCCCTATTTGATATTGTGACCCTTGATAAGAATGATTTGGGTAATAGATCAACATTTTTTGGGGATGTTTGATATTCAATACCCTATCAAAAGGTCACTTGGTTTATATCCTCACGTGCCACTTCCATCATTTGTGGTGTTTGGTGGTGGGATGCTAGTGTTGTTCCCACTTGCTTCCATTTTCTTCCTATGTTGTGATCTCGTGGTTGTCATAAACAACTTGGGTCTCCTATGAGAGAGTGATGTACTCTCTAGGTGACTCAAATCCTAAAGACCCAATGTTGTCCTACGGATTATGTGAGATATTGGAACTGTTGGAATAGACTGGGATTCTAACAGTAGTAGAAAGAATACAAGTTTATATTGTTCTTGGAAGCCCATTTGTAAAAGTTGTATACCAACCTAGCTCTGGTTTCATGAAGTGCCCAAAGGTGTTTCTTGAGAGGTTTTGGACTAAGATTCCTAAGTCTGAATTGATGACCTATGGACTTTACCTTAGGGATCTTGACCTTATATGAGATCATGAAGGGGATAATTATTGCCATGCGGGTGGTGGTAATATGGGTCTCTTTGTTGCTATGTTAGCTTTCTCTTCCTCTTCGTCTAGGACAATTGATGTGGTTAGAAATTGGGGGGATATTTTGTTCTTCTGAAAAATGAAGGTTCTCAAGCTATTTATGATTTCAGTTTGTTCACCTTCGATATATGTGAGACTAGGTTGAAGGATCGGTTCTTCAAGATCTAGTTGCTGAACTGGGGCAGTTGGTCGCCAGATGGTCATAAAGTTTGATGGTGTTTAAGGGATGGTTGTTGTGAAGCTCAAGACCCTAGGGTTTGAGTGTTGTTTTGGAATGATACTACTTTTTAGAAATCAAAATGTTGAAGAACTAAGGTCTATATTCCACTTCTTTGTCCAAAGGATATGTTGCGGGAAAGTTTACTTGTACTATCTACGAGTCCCAAGTAACTGTTGATATCATGGACGTCTGAGTGGAGGAATGACCTTAATGGTTTGTTTGATTTTGATTTCAAAAGGTAGGATGGAAATGGATGTGGGACTATATGGCCTTCTGTCTTTCCAATTGTTTTGGTTCGAACAATGATCCTATAAACAACTCTCTTTCAACATTTTATCTGTGTTTTAAAGTATGGAAAGTGATAAGACAACACTTGGACTGACTCAACAAGCATGGACTTATGTGACCTTCATGTTTGTAACTTAGGTTGTGAAATCACAACACCCAATTCATAGTTCCCAAATGTTTACTTTGATTAATGTACCCTGAAATCAAAGCCAGAATGTTCGAAAACCTTTAAGGAAATATCCTTTCAAAGGGGTACAAACATAAGGCTTATTTCACAAGTATGCACTAAATCAAAGGGTTTGTGGTTCAACCATCTCATTCAGTGTTTGTTTTGAATGTGTTCTTTTTCTTTAAATCAAACGCAAAATTTGATGTCAAATTGTTTTGAATGTAATGGGCCAAGTTTAACGTAAACCAGGAATTACAACCCTAGGGAATAGACACCATTATCTTAGGTAGGCATGCCTCATGCTCTGAAGAGATGATTTTACATGCAACTTTTGGCACGGGCCTGTAGTCGGACATGGCAAGTAACTTCTCAGAAGTAAATTCCGATGCACCACTTTTAGAGAATGTTTTTGGATAATAGGGTGGCCTCTAAAACAATTTGGTTCTTAGTGGTAACTGTGAGGCAAAAATCTGACACTCACCCGTTGGCCATTTAAGGCTCTTTAACCATTCTTGTTCCACTTAAGGTATGGGATTAGGTGCAGTCTGTTGTCATCACTACTTGAAGCTAATTTCTTATGAGTTCACAACCTTTAATGTAGCCCACCAATAAATGTTCTTCAAGACCTTGCAATGAGTTTTCCTGCGTGGGATGTATCTCAAGGCAAGCCCCCTCTTTAAGGTAAAATTTTAAAATAAAGTGGAATGCTCAAAAATGTCCTTTTGTTCCCCCAAGATCGCCAAAAGGTGCGAGGGGAGAAGATAAAACACTTTAGATTTTCCAATCAATGAATGCATAGTGAACAATCCATAGCAAATTGATTCATTTTAAACACCTCAAGTGATGTTATCCCCAAAAATTTATGAGTAAAGCAAAACAAAGCTCTTTTTAACTTGCACCAATACGAAGTGTTCAGGACATCAAGTAGTGAAGATAGTAATGGTGAAAATTTATAAAGAAGCATTTGTTCATTTTTATGAGCTCCAATAGAAGTGTTTCTAAGAAAGGCAATCCTTGTCCTATCTTGGTCAGCAAATGTAAAACGTGCGTGTGTCAACAAAATGGAAAACATTCTTCGCTCTTTTTATGCATCAAATTTTAAAGGTTCCTAATTATGAAAACATGAAATGTGTTCATTTTTTAGAGCCCAAAATTGAAGTGTTTTTGTTCTTTTTATGAGCGCCAAACAAAAATTCCTAACTTAGAAAGCTTAAAATTGGTTCATTTTAACAACACCAAAATCAAATGTGAGTTTGTAGTTGTTCATTTTTAGAGCACCAAATGAAAGTTTTCTAAGTTAATTAAAAGTAAATAAAAAATTGGGACCGATCGTCTTCCCTACAACAAACATGTTAAAGTTATTGGAATCCTGGATCAAATTTGTCAATTCCTTCTTACACATCCAAAAAAAAACAACAGTTAGTGAAAAAAGCCTATTACAAGAGTGCAGGATCTATGCATTTGTTTGTCAAAATAATTGATCAGAACAGGAAATATAAATGCACAAAAAAAAGATAGCTGCACAATTTTAGAAACAAATGCTAAAACCTAGGAAAAAAAATGCTAACCGTATGAAAATACAAATGCGCTGGTTTTAGACAAAAGTGCCATTCCCATGACAAATGCGCGGTTCTTCTAACAACTATGCAATTTTCTTGACTGACAAGCACTTAGACTTTTCAGACAAGCGCTCAGGTTTTTTGGACAGGCGCCTGAAAACTCTGTCAGAAGCGTTTTCGAGACCTGCAGCTTCAAAAGTGACTCAAACAAACATTAGAGGAGGGGAGAAGGGTCCCACCGGGCGTGCCAAAATGTGTGAGGGTGAGAAAGGATGTTAGATTCTGATTCAAGAAGGACATGAAAACAATTTGACAAAGAAATCTAATCTACAACCAAAATGCATAAATCTAAAATCTAAAAACTCCTACACATACGAATTGAACTATACTATTGCAAACATGATGAGGAACCTACTGATTACCAAATGAAAACAAAATATAGCTTTTACCATCACATAGCGAAGTGTATTCACTTGATGTTGGATTGCTCTTATCACAGCGAAGCCTCCAAAGTTCATGTGCAAAGTGTGGATGAATGCTTGGTTGATTGAAGGAAGGAATGAAGCTCTCTCAAGGATGATGTTGACAACACTTCGTTGCTCAATGTATGTTAATTCTCCGATCCTTATTTGTGAGGAAAGGGGTTTGTTATATAGAAAATGAGATTTGAAATGGATAATCAAGATTGTTTTGAAGAATATCTAGATCAATGGTCGAAATGTGTTGAGAGGATTTAGACATGAGAGAATTGTGCAAAGTTGATTGCATAATTTGTGTGATTGAGAAATAGATTGGCCAGTCAAGGATGTGATTGATCAGTTAATAGGTTTAGATTGATTAATCAGGATTGTGATGGCCTAGTTAGGAATGTGCTGACTTAGTTAGGAATTGTGATTGATTAGTTAACATAATAGATTGTTTAGTTAACAATTTGGATTGATTATTTAACAAATTAGATTGCTCAGTCAGCAATCGTAATTTGTTCAAACAGAAAGTGGGTGAGGAATATGAATTAATTGATTTAATTAATTAATTCCTTTTTTGGAGTTGAATGTGCAAATCAAATTTGAATTTTGCAAACAAAGTTGCATTAGTTTGATTTAATTATTCAATTTTTTGGAGGGAAAATGTTGTAATTAAATTATTATTTAGTATTTTAATCAATTTAGAGGAATAAGGTGATTTAGTGACGTAATTAAATAATTGGCATTATTTGATCAATCGAGACAAAATAAAGTGGGATTAGGACTTTATTAAATAAATGTGATTTATTTAATTGGTCAAAATGATGAAACATGAATTAATCAAATAATGTTGTTTTATTTAATTAATAACAAAATTAGGAATTTTGGGACTTTATTGAATAAATAGAATTTATTTAATTTGTCTGAAGTGATGAAAAAGTGAATTAATTAAATAATGTTTTATTTAATCAAATAGAGGAATTAGGGTTTTTAGGACCTTATTAAATAAATGAAATTTATTTAATTTGTCTGAAGTGATGAAAAAGTGAATTAATTAAATAATGTTGTATTATTCAATTAATAAAGGAATTAGGGTTTTTGATGTCGTTTTGATGTGGTGCAATGTGGTGTGGTGTGAGAATGTTGCGGCATAATTCTAAGATGATCTGAGACATTATGGGACAATTTTGAGATGTTCTGGGGTGATTACGAGATGATGCAAGACATTACAGGATGATTCTAAGTTATTATGAGATGTTACGAGATGATTTTGAGTCATTCTAAGGTGTTATGGGATGATTCTGAGTCATTTTGAGGTGTTATAGGATGATTCTGAGTCATTCCAAGGTGTTACAAGATGATTATGAGTCATTTTGAGGTGTTACAGGATGATTTTGAGTCATTTTGAGGTGTTGCGAGATGATTTTGAGATGTTATGGGATGATTTCGAGTTGTTATGAGATGATTTTGAGTCATTTCAAGGCGTTACAGGATGATCTTGAGTCATTTTGAGATGTTACGGGATGATTCTGAGTCATTTCTAGGTATTAGAGGATGATTCTGAGTTATTCTAAGGTGTTATGGGATGATTCTGAGGTGTTATGGGATGATTATGAGTCATTCTGAGGTGTTACAAGATGATCAACGATGATGTTCCATATCGTTTGATGTTGTTTGAGGTTGTTCAACGTTGTTCGGTGTTGTTCGAGGTGTGTGATAGGTGTCAAGTCAATTTTACATATCTACAAAAAACATTATTGGAGAACAAAAAACATTATTGGAGAACAAAAAAAAAACAATAATCAAATAGCATAGAATAAAGTTACAACAAATTCAAGGCCACAAAAACCTCCCACTCATCCTTCAAAAACTTAATGTGTTTCTCCACAAATTTAGCATCATGGATCTTAGAGGCCCTCTTCTCCTTTGTTTTGCAATTATGAATCCTTGAATAAGGGCCAACTTGTTTTGAAGAGGTCTAGGAATTGAGACAACCCTAGCGCATTTTGATACTAGTGACACAATTTTAAATGGTTGAACTATTGACCTCCACCAACTTTTTCAAATTAAGTTTAATTTACTACAATTCCTTCTTTAAGGAATTAATTATCTCTTCTTGTTTTTATTTTTCCTCCTTCAACCTATGGATATCCACTAAAGCATCCTTTTTTTTGGTTTAGATTGATTTCCTCCTCCTAATTCTAGCTATCACCTCTAAATTATTGGTTGATCAAGCTTCAAGAAAAAACCATTTGAGCATTTTTGGTGCATTTTGATTTCTTTCTCCAAGACACAAGCCTTATCCCCTAGGATCTCCACCATGGAAGTTTCCTTACTGGTACTAGAAGCTAAATAATACATAGCTAGATGGGACAAAGAAAGGTTCTAGGCATAAACCATCCACTTCTGAAAAATTAAAACTATCAAATAATTCCTTTAAACCATTGGCCTTCTCTTTACATTTTTTTTACTAATACACCCTCCCCAACCAAACCAACATCAAATCGATAACGTTTCCACCCACAATAATATTGGTAACAACCACTACAACCAAGGAAGAACCCTCAAGAATAGGGGATATCAATTTTTTTACTAGAATTGTAGGTATCAAGAGAAGGACTGATCCCAAACCCAAAACGGGGGTAGGAAGAGTCTGGTTTCAAATATAGGGCATGGTTAACTAATAGGAGGATAAGTGATTGATGTAAAGGAAGGAATGCAAATGACTTACCTTGAAAATAGAATGCTAAAGAGAAGAAAGTGTAAAAAAGGAAAGTTGACTAGGGAATTATGTAAAAAGTGATTCAAGAAGGACAAATAGAAAGAGAAAATAATTTAAAAATACCCATCAAGGGTGACATACCAAATGATTTAATGAGAATCCTCATACCATGGTTGTAAGACATAATCCTTGGTAAAGTCAAACTAGAACCTTTTGATTTTCTCCTTGCCCCTAAGGAAGGACCACAAAAACGCCTCTTTGTTGCATCTATCTTTGTACATTTTCTTCCCACATGTAGACATCCCTATCACCAAGATATTAACTCCTCTAAGATCTGAAACATTGCTTCCCTTACTTTTACCACTCTCAATTTCTAATTCTTCAAAAATTATCTTAACAAAATTAGGTCATGACCCTTCACCCTCTCCATAGAGTTGGAGAATATATCTTTTTTTAAAATTCCATGTGGCATTTTCCTAGACAACATCACAAGAAATGGGTTCAATCCAATTCATGTCACCCCCATGAGCTATAATTTCAATGCCATTGTACATACCAAGAAATTGGGAAAATTTTGCTTACTTGACACAATAATGAAGCCACTCACATACAACTTTAGAAAATGATAAGTAGGAAATTTCTCTTACTTTGTGTTGGGTCTTAGTTACTTCATAATCATAAAAGTTGGGATCCCTCCTATTGTATAAAAGTCACATTAGAATGCATTCCAAGTAAAAAGTGTTTACAAACTTGAAAGGAAATACAATTTCCTTCAACTTCACTTGACCAAGCATTTTAAAATTTTATTTCATTTGGATCCTCAATTGCATTCTTATAATAAAGGGAAAACTATTTAATCAAAATACATTTTGCCAATACAATATAATTATCATCTCATTGTTTAGATTTTGATGGCTTTAGATCTTTGCATGCCTAAGTGTACCTATTTAATTTTCACCTTAATCCCTCACTTTTTCCACTAACATTTTATATAAAAAGAGGTTATTTAATATGTTTTAGAAGGATATACTATGCTTTAGATATTAATCTTTAGAATTAATAATTCATTTGATTGAGAATGACTAAAATAGATTGAATGGACCTCCTGTAATAAAATATATTATGTGGAATGTATTGAAAGAATTATTGATTTGGAAACCTTTGTTCCAACTAATATTGTCTCTTCTTATTAAAATTATATTTTTTTCTTTGCATGTTTATGGAAACGAGCCAAAGATATTTGTTAGTTTGTTTTATTTTGGTATGATATCATGACCATGATAGGTCAATATCGCTTTCCACAGTTATATTTTAGTTTTATGGGTCAAAGGCCAACATGACTGTTTATATATTTTTAACAATCGAGTGGTTATAAGTTATAAATTATCTAAATTGAAAGACAAGTGATGTATAGTTTAGTAGATGTATTCATTAATATAAAAAATATAATCCATCTATTTTGATCAAAAGAAGTTTGAAGCTAAATATTTCATCAATTTTTAGACTAAGAGGAGGGCCCATTCTTAAGAAATCTTAGTGATCTTTTCTTCTTTTGTTGTGTTAAAGTGTTGTTCCTTATGTATTATTTTATTTATATTTTTTAAATTGTCCCACATATTATTTTATGGTTGTTGCTATGCAATTGTTGTTTTAAAAAATAGAGGTGTGAATTATAGAATTACATATTTATTTGATAATATAATAATATAATAACTCATGGTTTATGAAGATAGTTCTACATAAATAATCTTTGATAGTGTAATTTTTTAATATATTTTTGTGTTGGAAGTTTGTGTTGTCATTAATGTCAATAAGGTATTTGTTATTGTATTGATGTCAACCTATGGAGATTTTTTGATTGGTTGCATTATGTTGTCATTAGTAGTATCACTAATGTCAACCTCTAGTGTTGCTTTGAGGAGCATGTGTTTATGGATGTTCAACCTATTGTGTGGTTGAGATGTTGAGAAGGTGTTGAAGATATTGAGATGGTGTTTGTGGTGCTTGGTTTCTAAGTTCTTTTGAGAAAATTTGAATAAAAGAGGAGACAGTGTCGTAAAGAGTGTTCAATGTGATAAAATGGTATTCAGTGTTTTGCTCCACATTTCTTCATGGTTGAAGATCTAATTGTATGGTCTGGATATATTGATCAAAGGTGTTATACCTAGAGTTTCAAGTTTTGGATCATTCGAAAAAAGTTATGTTCACTAGGGTGTGAATTATGATGGAGTGTTGTCTGGGAGAAATGGTTTTGCTCCACATTTCTCTACATTGCGGTTTCTAGTTTTGTAGGGTGCTTATATTATTCATATCTATCTTTAGTCTGATTTATTTGTGTTTTGGTGCTCCACAAGGTTGGATTGATTTGTTACAATGTGTGGAAGGTTAACTAGGTGTACAAAATGAGTATGTTCTTCAAGTGTATGTTGTGAAGGATTTGTTGGATTTTAGGGCATTATAGAATATTCTAGATAATGTGTAAGTGTTGTGTGTGGTCCGCGAGTCGTCTTTAGATTTTAGGAAGCGTGTACTTAAATATTTAATGTTGTTAACATAGGTTCAACCAACCTTGGGTGTTTACACTAATTATGGATATGTTTTGGTGTTTGTGGAAGCATGTTATGGTGTGTATATATGGATTTAGGTCTGAGTTAAGGTGTGATGTGGTCCACCTTCATTCCTCTCCACCGTGGGAATGTTTTGGTTCTGACTTAATTTGAATTTGCATGTTTGAGGTGCATAGCCAACCTTGTGAATTTTTTTCAAGGTTGAGGACAATATATATGTGTCAAGTTGATGAAGGATGTGTGTGTGATGTGAATTGTGATGTGAAGTGTGAATTTTGTGAAGTGCAGTGTGAGCTTTAGCGACTAAGAGTACTGGAATTATTGAGCAGAAGGCGTCTACATTTTTTGGAGAGAGTGTGAATGTATTGGTGGTGCGGTGGGGAATTTTTTTTGTTGATTTGAGATGGATTTCTCATCGTAACAATATTTTATCTTCTTCTTTTTAATTTGGTAGTGAGCCACTAGAATTGAGCCTTCTTTCTTTTGGGAAATGAGCCTATTGTATTTTGTTTTGCAATTACTTTATATTGTGAGTCAATCCTCACCGTGGTTTTTCCCTTCTTGAGTTTTCTATGCAAATTTGGTGTTCTCATGTGTATGGATGTGTTTGAATTTCTGTTTTGCATGTTTATACTTTGTTAATACATGATAAAGGTTTAAAGGTTGTTAAGGGCTTAGGGATTAATGCATATTTGAATGTTAATGAGGGTTTTGATGTTTTAATATACAACTGATTTTCCCCCTCTCAATTATCTTGTGCATTAAACAATTGGTATCAAATCAAGGTTCCTTAGAAGAAAGATTAACCACTTGAGGTAGATCTGGGATGACACACAAGAAGGAGGCTCCTTTATTTGATGGATCAAATTATGCATTCTAGAAGACAGGATAGAAGGTTTCCTTATTTATCTAGGGTTTGGAGTTTGGAAGTTTGCTAAAACTAGATATACAATGCCTACAAATGGTTTGAGTACTAATGATGAGATCAAGGCATATGAGAACAATGGTAAATAAATGTATGCTCTTTTGAGTGGTCTTTCTAATTCACAAGTTGTGAAAGTTATGAGTCTTAAAACTGTTGGTGAGATATGGAAAAAGCTAGAAAGTATCTATGAAGGAGATGATAAGGTCAAGCAAGTAAAGACGCAGAATTTGAAGACTAAGTTTGAAACTCTAAGGATGAAAGAAGATGAAGATATTATAGGATACATGCATAGAGTGGATGAAGTTGTCAATTCCAACAGAGGCCTTGGTGGAAAACTTGAAGAAGATGAGGTTGTAAAGAAGGTATTAAGAACTCTTCCTAAATCTTATAGTCATAAGGTTTTTTCTATTGAAGAAGCTCAAATTATAGATTGTTATTCTAGATCATTTGTTTGGTGCTTTAACTAATTTTGAATTTAGAGATTTTGGTCTAAGTGATTCAAGAAAAGAGACTACTTTTAAAGTTGGTGAATCAGAGAAGAATGAGGAATCATATTTGGATGAGTTTGATGAGTTAGAAGCAAACTTTGTGAGGAGATTGAAAAAGGGATAGAGGTAAGTTACCTTTCAAATGTTTCGATTGAGGAAAGATAGGTCATTATGCTTCAAGATGTCCAGTCAAAGCTTCAAATGACATATTTAAGGAGAATAAAGGTAAATCAATTAAGAGAAGTTACTATGTTAAAGAAGATGCCAGTCTATTTGATGATGAATTTGATTATCCGGATGATGAAAATGATGGTTTCTTATTCATGGCTCTAAATGGTTGAACTAATTATGCTAACTCTAAGAGATGTATGAAGGAAGTTGCTCAAAAAGTAGGTCATAATGGAACTATGGCGACTGCCTTTCATGCTAGAGAGGACAAAAAATACTAGATTGTTGACAATGGATGCTCAAATTACATGAAAGGTGATAAGACTAAGTTTTTTAAACTTGAGAAGTTTGAAGGTCTCGTTAAGTTTGGTGATGATACATCTATTGAGATATGTGGAAAAGGTTCAATTAGTTTTGATGGCGAGCATAATACAAATGGTGTTATTTATGCTAAGGGTCTCTGACATATTCTTCTAAGTGTAGGGAAAATGTAGCGAAGGATATAATCTTGTATTTCAAGATGGTGGTTGTGAGATCAGGAAAGGATATGAAATTATGGTTGCTACAGGAAGAAGGAAAAATGGAAATGTCTATCAGCTTAAAGGTGCCAATGGTATGTGCTTTATGACAAATCAATGAAATTTGGATATGACATAGAATAATTTGTCACATCAATTTTGATAGCTTAGTAAGGATCAATTCTGCTCAAGCTATGAGAGATCTACCAAAGGTTACAAAGCTTATAAATGCAATTTGTAAGGAATGTCAAGTTGGAAAGCAAACAAGAAAAAGGGTCAATGTCAGAATATTCTACTGTAGGACCTTTGGAGTTGGTGCATACAAACCTTTGTGGATTGACAAGAATAAGAAGTTTTCAAGGTGACAAGTATTTCATGTTATTAATTGATGATTACTCTAGAATGACTTGGATGAATTTTCTCAAAGAAAAATCAGAAGATCTAGATAAGTTTAAGGCATTTAAAACTATGGTTAAGAATGAAATGGATATGAAAATCAAATTTTAAATATTTGATAGAGGTGGAGAGTTCACCTCCAATGAGTTTAATAATTTTTGTGAAGATCATGGAATAAAGAGACATCTATTAGGACTCCTCAACATAATGGAGTGGTGGAAAGGAAGAATAGGATTGTTCAAGAAGCATAAAGGATAATGATGAAGGAAGAAAATCTACCGGATGTCTACTAAAGAGAATAAATTCATACTGTAGTCTACATACTTAACAGAGCGCAAGCAAGGACAAATAGTTCAAAGACTCCCTATGAGTTGTGGTATGAAAGGACTCCTACTGTCAAGTATTTCAGAGTATTTGGAAGCAAGTGTTAAATCAGAAGAGATGAAAATTTAGGAAATTTTGATGCAAGGTATGATGAAGGAATATTCCTTGGGTACTCTACAAAAAGAAAGGCTTACTGATGCTACAACAAGAGGCTAAAAAGGATTGTTGAAAGTGCAAGTGTCAAAGTAGATGAAGACTTACATAAAAGCTCAGTAATGATAGATGGATATGAATAAAATGAGTCCTCTTGCAAACAAGAAGAGGAGAATGATGGTAAATAAAAAGAAGTGTAAGTTGAAGAGGAAGAAGCTCCATAAAGGATCCCTACGACTCCCAAGTATGTGCAAAAGAATCATCTTGATATCAGATCATTGTTGACAAGAGCAAAGGTATATTGACAAGAAGAAAGGCTGATATGATAGAAGACCAAGTAAATATATGTTTACTTTTCAAAGTTTAACCTAAAACAGTGATTGAGGCATGCAAAGATGAATTTTGGATCAAGGCTATGGAAGAAGAACTAATGCAGATTGAGAAGAATCAAACTTGGGAACTTGTCCCAAGACTAACAAACAAGAATGTGATTGGGACTAAGTGGGTGTTTTAGAACAAACTAAATGAAAATGGAGAAGTTGTTAGGAACAAAGTAAGGCTTGTGTGTAAAAGCTACTCACAAGTAGAAGGAAGACTTTGAAGAGATATTTGCTTCGGTGGTAAGGATGGATGCTATTAGGATGTTTTTGGATTTTGTAGCACATAAGGATTTCAAAGTTTATCAAATGGATGTGAAGTTTGCATTCTTGAATGGTGAGTTGGGAGAATTTAATATTGAACAACTAGAAGGCTTTTAGTTGTCAAAAGATCCTAATATAGTATGTATATTGAAAAATTCATTATATGGACTCAAGCAAGCTCCTAGAGCTTGATATGAAAAATTGGATTAGGTACTTGTTGCAATAGGGATTCAATAAAGGTACCATAGATATAAATATTTACTTTAAAGTTGAAAAGGATAAAAAATCTTGATTGTGGTTATGTATGTTAATGATATAATATTCGGAGGAAATGAAAGTATGTGCAAGATATTTGTAGAATAAATGCATAAAGAGTTTGATATGTTTATGTTTGGGGAGATGAATTTATTCCTTCGACTTCAAATCAATCAAATAGAGAAAGAAATATTCATATCGCAGTCAAATTATGTTAAGGAATTGCTGAAGAAGTTTGGAATGGAATACGCTAAACCGGTATGTACTCCTATCATTACTGGTTGCAAGTTGAGTAAGAATGAAGAATCCCCTAAGGATGATCAAAGCAAGTATAGATCAATGATTGGAGGATTGTTATATTTAACTACTACTAGATCATATATCGTGCATGTGGTTTGTCTTGTGGCTAGATTTCAAGAAGATCTTAGAGAGTCACATGTGGCAACAGTAAAAAGAATATTCAAATACTTGAAAGGTACTATGAAACATGGTTTATGGTATCCAAAGGATACTGATTTCTCCCTAAGTGCTTATACATATCTAGATTGGGTAGGTTGTATGGATGATAGAAGTGAAAGTCGTGGTGCTTTATTTCTTGGAAGAAGGTTGTTGTCTTGGTTAAGAAAGAAGCAGGATTTAGTGTCATTCTCTACTATAGAGGCATAATACATTGTTATAACATCATGTTGCACACAAGTGTTGTGGATGAAACAAACCTTGAAGGATATTAGAGTGTCATATGACAAACCAATCCCTATCTTATGTGATAACATAAGTGCTATCATTATTTGAAAGAATTCGATAATCCAATCAAAGACAAAGCATATCTCAATCTAATATCATTTTCTAAGAGAGAAGGTTGCAGAGAATGAGGTGAAATTGTAGTATGTTCCTACTAAAGATTAGGTTGCAGATATCTTCACAAAAGCTCTTCCTAAGGATATTTTTTAGTATCTTTGGGATAAGTTAGGGGTTAATTCCCCTCTTTTTAATTAAATGCATAAGGTTATGCATTAGTCTAGTAGATTTCAAGATTTATTCCTTGTTCTAGATTGATGTTGGTGGCTACCCCTCAATGGGAGTAGGTAGTGGCATTGTTGGTTGTTGCACTCAAGGGGAGTAAGTGTTTTCATTGTGTTATATATTGGTGTTGTCAAAGGAAGTGAAATATGAGGTTGGAGAGTAGTTGTTGTCCCTTATAGGCGTTGCCCTTGGGGGAGAGAAAGTATATGTGATTGTTGTCAAAGGGGAAGTAAAGAAAAGAAAATATGTGTTGTCCTTTTCCATTGATGTCAAAGTGGGAGATAAAGTAACTAAAAAACCATATGAAGAAAGGGGGAGAGAAGTCTTGTAAAAGAGAAAGTGTTGGAAAATATAAATGCTTGTGTAAGGGGGAGCAATATATGAGTTGGCGATCAGAGTTGTTGTTATTATTGATGATTTTTCATATGATGTGTTTCCATCAATTACAAAGGGGGATACTGTTAAAATTTTGTGTTTTCATTGATTTCAACAAGATCTTTGTTGTTGCATTGATGTCAACCTATGGAGATGCTTTGATTGGTTACATTATATTGTCATTAGTAGTATCACTGATGTCAACCTCTAGTGTTGCTTTGATGAGAATATGTTTGTGTATGTTCAACCTTTTGTGTAGTTGAGATGATGAGAAGGTGTTGAAGATATTGAGATGGTGTTTGTGGTGCTTGATTTCCAAGTGCTTTTGAGAAAATTTGAATAAATGAGGAAACAATGTGTTAAAGAGTGTTCAGTGTGGCAGAGTGGTGTTGATCGTTTTGCTCCACATTTATTCATGGTTGAATATCTACTTGTATGGTTTGGATATGTTGATCAAAGGTTTTTATAGGTGTTATATCCAATGTTTCAGGTTCTGGATCGTTTGACAGAAGAAGTTATGTTCACTAGTGTGTGAACTGTGAAGTAGTGATGTCTAGGAGAAATGGTTTTGCTCCACATTTCTCCACATTGTGATTTTTGGTTTTGTGGATCTAGAAGTGTGCTTATATTGTTCATATCTATATTTAATCTAATTATTTATGTTTTGGTGCTCCACAATGTTGGATCGATTTGTTACAATGTGTGGAAGGTTAACTGGGTGTACAAAATGAGTATGTTCTTTAGGTGTATGTTGTTGCAAATGAGTTGTTGGATTTTAGGGTGTTGATGGAATATTCCAAATTGTGTTTAAGTTTGGTGTGTGGTCTATGAGTCATCTTTGGATTTAAGGAAGCATGTACTTAAATGTTTAATGGTGTTAACATAGATTCGACTAACCTTGGGTGTTTACACTAATTGTGGATATGCTTCGATGTTTGTGGAAGCATGGTGTGGTGTGTGTATGTGGATTTAGGTCCAAGTTAAGGTGTGATGTGTTCTACCTTCATTCCTCTCCACCACAATTTTTTTTGGTTCTGACCTAATTTTAATTTACATGTTTGAGGTGCATGTTGACCTTGTAAATTGTTTTCAAGGTTGAGGACAGTATATATGTTTTGAATTGATGAAGGATGTATTTGTGAAGTGTGTGTGATGCAAATTGTGATGTGAAGTGTGAAAGTGTGTAGTGCAATGTGAGTTTTAATGAGTAAGACTACTAGAAGCAATGAGCAGAAGGTGTCTACATTCTTCAGAGAGAGTGTGAATGTACTAGCGGTGCAGTGGTGGAAATTTCCTATTTCTCTAAGATGGATTTGTCATTGTAACAATCTTCTATATTCTTCTTTCTAATTTGGCAGTGAGCCATTAGCAGTAAACCCTTCTTTATGTTGGGTAGTGATCCCTTCGACAGTGAGCCTATTGTATTCAATGTTGCAATTACTTTATATTGTGAGCCAATTCTCACTGAGGTTTTTCCCTTCTTGGGTTTTCCACATAAATCTAGTGTTCTCATGTGTATGGATGTGTTTGCATTACTTTTTCTCATGTTTATATTCTATTAATACATGATAAAGGTTTAAATTCTGTTAAGGGTTTATGGATTAATGCAGATCTAAATGTTAATGAGGGTTTTGATGTTTTAATATAAAATTGATTTACTCCCCCTCTCTCAATTGTCTTGTGCATTCAAAATTGTGTATGTCTAATCTAACTAAGTTGTAAATTTATTTTTCTATAGCAGATTACTTTTTGTTCATGTTATCTATGTTTTCTAGTCATCAATAAAAAATAATGTTTGGTTTAAATAGTTTTTCTCTTAAGTCATTATCCTAAAAGGAGGAATTAATCATATTGGTCATATTTAAAGTCTTATTTAGGAAAAGAAAATCCTTTTTAATAAAAATTTTCTCAAGTTTCTTTACCTGTGCCAATGGGTAAACCAAGAAAAGGGGAGTTTCCACACCAAAATAAGGAATGAAGCTTAAGTTGCATGGAAAATTAATAGAAAAAAGAAAATAAAATCATGTTGAAGAGGAAAAGTAAAGGTTGAACTCTAAGTTTAAGCATTGAAAATAGAGGAATCTGGAAAAATTTAAAGGAGAGATCATGTGGAGAAAGAGTTTCTAGGGTTTTGTAACTATTGTTTTCACTTTGTTAATTGCGTGATTGTAAGAGAGGGAGTTGTAGATGAATGACCACGTGGAATATGAAAGGAGAGTATGTAGATCATCCTCATACGTTCAAATCATTTCAAGATGATATTCTACATGGTTCTCCTCTATTTTCTAGGTATGATTTATATTGATGAAGATTCATATGTCTTGGAGATTTTTTAGGCAGTTTGACATAGGTTTCATATAGGAGCATAGGGTTTCATATGTAAATGAAATTGCATTAATGAATTTCCTAGACCCTATTGTTTCCAATATCATGTGTCTACAAGAGATAAAAGTTTCACCAAGAACAAAGACTCAATCCTTTTGAGCTTCTTAAATCTAGTGAACCTTGCCTTCAAAGCTCTAGTCTAAAAACCCTTCATAGTCTTACCATTTTCTGAGATGTTTGTCGGCCTCCTACAATGATTTCAATAACTAAACCTTTACAACCATGATTCAGAGATTAGACATCTGACCTGAATAGCCATCTTAACCATCATGAAGGTACATTTAAATTGTCAACCCGGGGATGTGAACTTGAAATGGGTCAGCATAATATGTGCACTAGGAACTTCAAAGTAGTCATCTTCATTCTATAACTAAGAAAGACTAATGCTGAAGGTAAATTGCATGGAAATAAATTAAGCAAATGATGAACACTACTCAACAACAAGACTCAAACTAAATGAAAGTTTGAGCAAGAAACAAGAAACTACTCTGCCCGCTTTGGCTGTAGGAACAGTCACAGAATGGAATTCTAGTGGTTGTAGGAACAATCAATGCTAGATTTTTACTAAGTACTAAACAAAAGCTAATATTAATCTATCTAAGCTAAAAAAATACTCACCAAGTGGCCCCCCTTAGATGAGTATCCTCTCGAACTAATGCAAACTTAAATTACACTTAGATACTCAATTCAAAATCTCATTTCATTCATTGGAAAAATGAAAATACAAAAGAGTATGTCTAGTATTCTCAGTTGGTACAATAACTTGGCAATCAACTCCCTCAGAAGGAGGATCTGAACCTTATTTATCATCTAAACAGGGCAGTCAATTCCCACTAGTTGAGAGGACGCCATTTAGGGAAAATAGAGAAAAGAGTGGAAGGGCAGTTACACATGCAGGGGAATCCGTTCAGACATGCAAGCCCAAACGTGGAGTCGACCACTGCAGTAACCCCTACATTTCTCAATGTCATTAAAGATCAGCATAAGGCGGTTACATGCAGCTACATGGGAATCTTCCGTCGTCGTTCTCCAGTTGACCTTCACACACTTCCTCTGCATTAGCGGTTGGCGACTGTGCTTCTCAACTTAGCATTTCCAATCATATCTGCATGGCAATGTCAGTACACATAATAACTACATAGCTAACATTATCTTAAAGAACATCCATAAATCACATGCAAGATTAATATAGATAGTCCACATAATAAGGTAGTATCATTTAAACTGGCAGAAAGGGAATTAAACCCAAATGTCTTAAGGTTTGAGAGAAATTATATAAAAGTGTTAGTCATGCAATATCAAAACCCATGGTAATTTCAACAAATAGACTATGGATTCTACCCATAACTAGCCCAAAAACTAGACTCATCACTCCCCCCAACTTAACATTTTGCTGGTCCTCCAACAGGGGAAGAGTTATGCTTCTATTTGGTCATGGCTCTAAAATCCGCAACTGATAACTGCCCAATGTTAGTGTATGTTGTGGGTGAATCTGGGTTCCAGTAGAATCCTCCCAATTGGTTGAGTCTCTTCCATCCTTGGTTTTCCTCAGCAATGTCATATCGGAAGAATCTAAAATTTGGTACAAGCCACATGAGGATAGGTCACTGAAAAGTCAGGGGAAGCCATTCTTGCCCCTATGTTCTCCCAATCTGAATATACCTTTCAATTCTTTTTAGTACAGCAGCATAGTTGTGGATGGAATGTGGTCCAGCTTGTTTTAGCTCATCAATTAGTGTGTTCCATCTCTGGTATAGGTACCTTCTCATAGTATCCTATTTTTTTGTTGTTTTTACCTCATACTCACTATATGCTTCCTCAATCCAAGGCATAATCTTGTTACCATAGCTCAGCCTGAAGAGCATTCTATTCCAGTCTGTGTAAATGCCTTTGGGGTTCTTGGATTCGACTCTAATAGCCAAAGGAATATTGGATTCTTTCCCCCTATAAGAATTATATTATTCACCCCAACTAATCTCATTTTGTACCCATGAAATAAATGCTCTCAGTTGGATGTCCCCCACATAAAGTAGCGGGTTCCAATCTTGGTCTTTACTGACAGCAAAATTGTGTAAATAAAATTCACATAGTAAATTTTTCATTTTTGGGTAAGCAATTCTGTAAGCATTGAAAAATTCAACAAGGGTTTTAATTGAAGGATTCAAACCTAAAATGTGTCTTGACAGTTTAAATGAGAGATACTTTTCCTTTAGGTGTAGAGCATAAACTCTTGGTAGTGTTCTGCATGCTACAATTTGTGGCACCAAGGTTTCAATATTACCCATCCTCTCTTTTAGAGAGGCAATCTTCTTATTCTTGTCCTCAATGATTTAATCCTTCTCATCAATTTCCTTTTTTAGTCTTTTCTTCTCCTTCTTCCATTCTTCCTCCCGTCTATGTATCTCTTTCCACAAGTTTAAAAATTTTGCATGAATTGTAAAACCAGGGGGATTATGAATTCCTACTAGTACCCTTATTAATGCTCCATATAGTACCAATTGCATTGATTCAGGCAGTCTAATAGGTTCTGACCGTGGGGGTACACTTTCTTCTTTCACTTCCTGTTGCATGGCTTCTTCTTTTTCTTCCTGTGATTGCTGCAAGAACTCTTGATCTTGCTACAGGAAAACTTGATCTTTCTACAGGAACTCCAAATTTTCTTCATGTTCTTGAGTCTCCACTTCTTCTGTAATGCCAACAAGATCTGTCAGGGTCATTTTTGCTGCTTCTTCAAACACATCCTTTTCTTTATCATTTTCCTGCCCCATTGAGGCCTTTGCACTCTCATGTGATGTCCTTTTATGCTTACGGATTTTCTATGAAGGCATATCAATGACATGTGTTGATTTCTTAGGAGGGCTCTCATGTTTTTCTTTGACTGCAGGATGAATAGTGCCAGCCTTTCTCTTTCTAGTACTTGGCATCTTTCTATCTACAAGTTGTGTTTTGAATTTTCCTTTTCCTTTTTCTGCCTGTGCCTTCCTTTTCTGTGCCCTAGTTCTTAATAAGGTCCCAAGTGGAACATCATCGTCAGAATTCGAGGAAGAAATTTTTCTTCCAGAGTGCTCAGTTTCAAAGGAACTAATTTCTATAGTTCCTTTTGTTGTAGGAGGGGTCATACCTGCCCTAGAGGTCGAAGCACTAGGGGAGGCTTCGATCGTGCTTGATTTTCTGCCAGACCTATGTGCTCGAGGTGAAACCCTAGGTTGCAACTGCTCAGGTTTGAACTGATCAACTTTTATAAACTCCTCCCAGGTCATTCTAGGTGTTGCATCATGTAGAGATTTTACAACCAACAATTTAATTAAACAATGGTGGGAAATAGAGTTATCCCTACCTTTTTGAGTTTCTATTGCCATGATGGAGATAAGGTTGTACAAGATATTGGGGAAATTCATCCTCCTCCCATGCCTCATATGACTCAATAATTTGAAATGCACCAAATGCAGATTTGACAGTCGACCCTCACAAGTGATATATGTGATGATGTAGATGGTTGTCTGCTTCCATGGCTCAGGTAGAGAGATTCTTTTAGCACCTTGTTTGTCAATAGTGATTGGGGGATCACCATGCATTATGAATATAGCGTTGGCTAACCTGGCATCTCTAGAAACAGGGTAAGGTTCACCATCAGCTGGAAACCTTGATACCTCTACAATTCGTTCCTCATTTTCTATGACCTCCAACCCTTTCACTATGGCTTTTCCATTCGAAAATGTCTAGGCAAACTCCAATGCAATACCTTCATCAAAACCATCCAGTTTCAGAAAATAATCCAATCAGCCACAATTTTGAAACTCGGCTAGGCACTATGCACCTTGCAACAAAGTATCATGAAATGAGGGCTCATTCCGAACGAGTCTGCCTCCCATTGTTTGTAATCAATCTGTTACTCTGCAAGATTTCCTTTTGCACACTTGCTAGCTGAATTGTCGACTAAATTTTTTCTTTTCTTAGTTTTTAACAATTACCATTTGCATTTCAAGATTATGACAGGGTTAGCAATGGCAAAAAATGGTAATAAAAGGGATTTATGATTAAAGGAAATGGCAGTGGCAATTTAGTGTCACATCACATATGCGAGTCGTCTTTTATTTGAAATTTTAAATCAGCTCAGCAAGATTTGTTGACGCAAACAATCATGGACTGACATGCGACAATATATTCACATCTTCCTTACCCCTCCCCCCAACCTAAATTTGGACATGTATCCACACATGTGAGACGACAACGGTGATTTGACAGGGGTATTATGTGAACATCCATACTAACATATAATAATTAAATGAAACACTCTAAAAGATAATTAAGAATGCAATAAATGCGCACATACCTGAGTGTGTACAAACATGATGGCATAGAGGATTCATTGCAACGATCGTAGAAAAAGTATTATTTTCCTTTTTAAGAAATAATTGAGCAATTAATGATGATGAAGTGGAATGGTGTGAGGTGGAATGAAGTGATGGGAGAGAGAGAGAAAGGTGGTATAGATGGATGGATGGGTGAAGAAATGGACTTCTACAAAAGTAGAAGTATTTATTATGACAAGTACGTACCTTACTTAGGTAGAAGGAGGGACACTAGGTCCATTGACTTCGGTTGTAGGAACTTCTCGGCTGTAGGAACTATGCTCGAGTGCTGCATGTTAGATGAACTACTGGAGGAACTCTTCTTTGGAGGCTATCTTCTGATACAATCTGAGACAATTCCCATTGACTAGTAATTTGAATCTAATAGGGTCAATGGTGGTGAGTTGCACAACGCCATTAGGAAATACCTCAAAAATTTCATATGGCCCTAGCCACCTTGTCTGTAATTTTCCTACATTATCTTGATACCTTGAGTCATAAAGCAATGCCCAGTCACTTGGCTGAATTTTTTTTTCTTTGATAAATTTATCATACCATTTGTCTCTTTGATTCTGCACTACTTCAGTATGGTGCAGGGTTGATTTCCTTATCTCATCTAATGCATTCAGCTGCATGATCCTTTCTTTCCATGCCTTAGAAATTTCCATCCCTAATTCAATTGTAGTTCTGGGAGTCTTGTACTCGAATTCAATGGGCATCATGGTTGTCTTCCCATACAATAACTCAAATGGTGTGAAGCCTATAGTTATCTTTCATGTGGTTCTATAAGCCCATACTCTTCTGATAATCTGTTTGTCCAATCCTTTCTATGAATATTTACTATTTTGGTTAGGATGGCCTCAATCTCTCTGTTTGTCACCTCAACTTGTCCATTTGCTTGAGGGTGATAAGGAGTGGACTTTCTGTGCCTGATGTTATATTCATTTACCAATGTTGTAACAAGTGTTGAGGTAAACTAAGCTCCTTGATCAGTTACTATTTCTCTGGGTACTCCATACCGTGTGAAGATTTCTTCATAAATAAATTATGCAAATTTGTTGTCTCTTGCATGTGTCATGGCTTTGACTTCTACCCATTTAGTTACATAATAAGTGCATACCAAAATATAAGACTTACCATTTGATGGGGGGGTCAATGGGTCCCACGAAGTCCAATCCCCACTTGTCAAAGGGAGTGACTACTATTTGGGGATAGAGTGGCATCTCATCTGACTTGGTTGGCTGGCCCATCATTTGGCATCTATCACTTTTTTTTCTATATCTTCCTACATCTTTATGGAGTGTAGGCCAATAGTACCCTTTATTCAAAATTTTCATTGTTGTCCTCTTGGATGCAAAGTGTCCTACACATGGTTCATCATGGCATGCATGTAGAATATCATAGGTCTCATCTTCCCTCACACATCATCTCATAACATGATCTGGTCCAGTATAAAATAGGCATCCAACTATCCATGAAAAAGGGAAATATTTTTCAATCAACTCTCTTCTCTCTTTTGGAGAGAAGTGAGGAGGAACCCTCCCTATCACAAGGTAATTGGCTATGTTAGCATACCAAGGTGTTTGCAAATTAATGGAGAATAGATGCTTATCAAGGAAGGAATCATCTATGGCTTGACTATCTTATGATGTGGTCAGCATGGAAAGAAAATCTGCAACAACATTGGCCTTCCCTGGTTTGTCCATAATAGTTATATCAAACTCTTGCAGTAGCAACAACCATCTGGCTAACCTTCCTAAAATCAGGGGTTTATTCATGAGATACCTAATGGCTGCATGGTCAGTGTGCACATAAATCTGGTAACCTGTTATATAATGCATGAATTTGTTCAGGGAATAGATTACTGCCATCATTTCTTTCTCTGTCACTATGTAATTAAATTGAACTCCCTACAATTTTTTGCTTACAAAATAAATGGAATTCTCAATGGCTCCTTATTTTTGTCCCTGGATTGCTCCAATGGCATAATTTGAGGCATTTGTATGGATGTGAAATGGGATTTCCCAATTAGGTCCCTTAAGTACAGGAGCATGAGTCAGAGCTGTCTTTAAATCAAAAAATGCTTTATTACAGCCTTTTGTCCATTAAAACTCAACATCTTTAGTCAATAGACTATATAGGGGTGCTGCTATTTTGCTAAAATCTTTGATGAAATGCCTATAATATCCTGCATGTCTTAGGAAACTCCTAACATCCTTTTTTTTTTGCAGGTGTGGGCAGATTAGCAATTATCTCACTCTTTATAGGGTCAATTTGAATACCATGGTGTGAAATGTAGTGGCCAAGGACTACACCCTCTTACATCATCATGAAGCATTTCTCATTGTTTAGAGATAGATTTTGGTCTTCACATCTCTGCAAGACTTTTTTCAAATTTGTCAATGTTTCATCAAAATTAGCACCATAGGTGGTAAAATCATCCATACAAATTTCAATGCAGTCAAGGGAGATGTCTGGAAATATGCTGATGACTGCTCTCTGAAAAGTTATAGGTGCATTGCATAACCCAAAGGGAAGCACTAAATAGGCATATGTCCCCCATGGAAATGTGAAGGTTGTCTTCTCTTGGTCTTTTGGTGCAATTTGAATATTATTGTAGCCACTAAATCCATTAAGGAAAGAAAAGTACTGCTTTCCCGCAAGAGAGTCTAGGACTTGATCTAAAAAAGGTAAGGGAAAATGATCCTTCTTAGTAGCAGCATTGAGCTCCTTGTAGTCAATAGAAACTCACCATTTTCCTCCCTTCTTGGGCAAATTACCAATGGAGACACCCATTGGCTATCTGAAATAGGGTAGATAAATCCTGCATCTAATAACTTTTGCAGCTTTGTTTTGACAATCTCTCATAATGCAGGGTTGATCCTCCTTTGCGGCAGCCTCACAAGTGTACAATCATCTTTAATATATATCCTATGAGTGTAGAGCTTTGGATCTAGTCCCTTCATATCATGGTAATCCCTGGAAAATTCTTGTTGATGGGCTTTCAGTAGATTTACCAATGTTAACTGTTGTCCCTCACTCAATTTACTGTTGATATTTAGATATTTTCCTTCAGACACCTATACTTGTGTAACTAACTCTATCATAGTTGCTTCATTAATACATGGTACCTTAAGTTCATGTGGCAGCATTGTGCGGAACATACATGTTTCTGCAAGAAGTTTGTTTGCTGAAAGAGTGGTTGTAGGAAGTCTGTTCGCAGAGACAGTGGTTGCAGGAAGTTTTTCTGCAGAGACAACAACTGCAGGAAGATCAGGAAAAACTGATAGAAGTGTTTGCATGAGGTCTGCAAAACCAGATGCATGAGTGGATGATGCCTCATCTATCTGACAATGGTTCTGAATGATACTAGATAACACTTCATCCTCGCCTTGAAGCTGTAGAAAAGGAATTCTTCCTAGCATCATGAACTGCACCATAGAGTTAATGTCTTCAGCCTCTTCACCAACTTGTGGCCATATAGAATTATCATCATGGGATGGCTGAGCAGGAGGATAAAGAACAAGATTTTTGGTGTTTTTGCCATCAGAAATGGTCATGTCACCTGATCGACATCCAATATAAGCATCTATACTTTCTAACCATGGGCTACCAAGGATAATGGAGTACTCGCCAAGTGTAGCTTTGGGAGAAAGAACCATGAAGTCAGCTAGATACTCCCAAGAGTTTATAATCACCACAAGGTCTTCTATTATGCCATCGGGCTTGATAATGGAGCTATCAGCAAGCTGCAGGACAGTAGAAGTGGATCTCATTCTTACAATATTCAGTTGCTACAGGATGTCTTTAGTCATCACATTGATTGCTACACCTAAGTCAATCAAAGCATTCTTTATATTTATCCCATTTATGATAACTTCAACTACAGGACTACCTGGATCATTGTACTTGGGGATAGTTATTTTTCCAAGCATGATGTCAGCAAGCTACCCCACTACATGAACTGTAGTTGGGTCCTTCTTTTTCCTGCCTTGTTTCTTAAGACATGCTTCTTTAATTGCCTTGCCATAGATAGTGACATCTTTTATGGCCTGAAATAAGGGTATCTGGACACATATATGCTTTAGCTAGTCTAGAATATCAAAAGTGGTTTCATCCTTATCTTCTTTTTGTTTGGCCACTACCAATCTCTGGGGGAAAGGTGGTTCTTGGGCTATTTGCTTGGCTGGAGCTGGTTTAGGATTGTTAGGTGCAAAAGACTGAATGGGCTCAATCAAATATTCTTCTTGCTCTTCCACAAGAAGCTCAGTGATAATGTGGGTGGAAGGAGCTGAAAAGGTAGTTCCTGAATGCAGATGTATGTCAGTTAAACTCACAACATATACAAGGAATTGATTTGGATCAGTAGAATATACAAGCTGTTGTTATGGTTTGTTATTCGGGTTTGGTGTGGGTTGGGCTGGTAATTGAGTAGGTCTGGGAGCATTTGAAATTGGATTAGTAGGAGGAGGCATTATAGCAGGTTGTTGGGGTTGAGAATGTGGTTGCATGTAGCTTGTTGTCTGGTTTGGCCATTGTTGGCCACCTCTCCATTGAGATGTTTGCTGCCAGTTTCCTGGAGGTGGCTGCCAAGATCCTTGAAACTGCTGCCAACTCCCTTGAGGTTTCTGCCACTAAGGTGAGGGATTTTGATAATTGGACCAAGCATTCAGAGGGTTACCCCAAGACTATGGTGGGTATCCTCCATAGTTGAATGGATAATGGGGCTGCCACTAGTTACCAAATGAATAAGAATTAAAATAAAGATAGTGGATCTGGTGGCATACCTTGTCTTGAAGCCCATGGCCTCTTCTGTGCAAAAAAGTAGACTTGGTCCTCCTCAGTCTAAATTGATTTGAACTCAGGTGGAATCTGCTTACTATCAATATTAGCTATCACCTTGCATTTGCAGTCCTTCTTCTTTTGTCTACAATGAGGGCAATATTTTTTCATCATTGCCTCTACCTCCTCATGTTTTTTATTGTCTTGAAGTGAATCCAACTGAGTAGCTAGATTGTTGATGATATCCTGCTTGAAATCTGCTAGAAAATTAGTAATCTCCATTCTTGAGACTCCACTAGTGGATGAATTATCCATAGAGGATTGGTAAGCTCTTCCTTTCTTTGAAGTTGCCTTAGAATAGTTCTAGCATAGCTTCTTGATATCCTCCCAAGGAACTTGAGTGATATCTCCTCCAACCATATGATCTAAGGCATCAGTGCAAATTTCACTAATTCCTCTCAGAAAAAGAAACTTTTGTGAGTCTTCATTCAGTGTATGGTGTGGAGATTTTTGCAGACAAAACCTAAACCTTGAAATGAAATCCTCTAGGCTCTCATCTTCTTTTTGCTGCATTCTGAAAATGTCACCTCCTCTCATATCACTACCCCTACAATATTCCTTATATTTCTCAAGGAACTTTGTGTTCATATCTTCCCAAGTCACCACAATGTTCCTACCAAGGCTCATAAACCATCTCAATGCATCTTCTTTCAAAGTGGTAGGAAATAGATTGAGTCTATGGGCATCAGTGGTATAGTCATAGCTTCTACAGAGTATATCAAACTCAAACAGGAATGTATCAGGGTCCTCTGTGACAAGTCCATAGAACTTAGGAAGGACCGAAGTAGGGATATTTTTGAGGTTATCTACTTCATTCTATTCAGCAATGGGAAAAGGAAAAGATGGTTGGTTATGCCTATTAGGCCTGTCTCCATTTGCATCAACCATGTCTGCTTGATGAAATTCCAGAATAAAAGGTTCTTCAACTGGATTCTGATCTTCAAGGGAAACTTTAGAACTGGTCAAGTTAAGGAATATATCAACAAAGGGATGTGTCTCTTCTTCCTCTTCATTTTTGGATAGATTTGGAAACTCTATTAGTTGAAATGGCTCTGGATTATTAAGAAGGAATCTCCCATAAGCATCTCTTCTTCTTCTATGCATGCAGTATCAACTCAATATCAACCAACTCACACAAAGAATGGGTGGAAAAAATGGTGGATCATAACTTCTAACATTAAGAGAAAAATCTAGAAATACTATAGCAGGAGAAAACTATCAATGACTCCAAAGGACTCCCTAGTTTGACACCATCCCCGACAACAATGCCAAAAATATCGGCCTCCTACAATGATTTCAATAACTAAGCCTTTACATCCATGATTCAAAGATTGGACATTCAACCTGAATAGCCATCTTAACCACCATGAAGGTACATTTAAATTGTCAACCCAGGGACGTGAACTTGAAATGGGTCAGCACAGTATGTGCATTAGGAACTTCAAAGTAGTCATCTTCATTCTACAACTAAGAAAGACTAATGCTGAAGGTAAATTGTATGGAAATAAATTATGCAAATGTTGAACACTACTCAAAAACAAGACTCAAACTGAACATGCATAAAAAAAATGAAAGTCTGAGCAGCAAACAAGAAACTACTCTACCTCCTTTGGCTACAGGAACAATCACATAATGGAATTCTAGTGGCTGCAGGAACAATCAATGCTAGATTCTTACTAAGTACTGAACAAAAGCTAATATTAATCTATCTAAGCTAATGAATTACTAACCAAGTGGACCCCCTTGGATGAGTATCCTATAGAACTAATGTAAACTTAAATTACACTTAGGTACTGAATTCAGAATATCATTTAATTCATTGGAAAAATGAAAATACAAAAGAGTATGTTTGGTATTCTCAGTTGGTACAATAAATTGGCGATCAACTCCCTCAGAAGGAGGATCCGAACCTTATTTATCATCTAAATAGGGCATTCAACTCCCACTAACTGAGAGGACGCCATTTAGGGAAAACAAAGAAAAGAGTGGAAGGGCGGTTACACATGTAGGGGAATCCATTCAGACATGCAGGCCCAAACGTGGACTCGACCACTGCAATAATGCCCGCATTTCTCAATGTCATTGAAGATCAGCATAAGGCGGTTACATGCGACTGACATGGGAATCTTCCACCGTCATTCTGTAGTTGACCTTTCCATGCTTTCTCTGCATGACCGGCTGGCGGCTGTGTTTCTCAACTTAGCATTTACAATCATGTCCGCATGGCAATGTCAGCACGCATAATAACTGCATAGCTAAAACTATCTTAAAGAACATCCATCAATCACATGGAAGATTAATATAGATAGTCCACATAATAAGTTAATATAATTAAAACTGGCAGAAAGGGAATTAAACCCAAATGTCTTAAGGTTTGAGAGAAATTATATAAAAGTGTCAATCATGCAATATCAAAACCCATGGTAATTTCAGCAAATAGACTATGGATGCTACCCATAACTAGCCCAAAAACTAGACTCATCAATGTTCTTGAAACTAGTCTTTTCTAGGAGACCACAATTGTTGAGGCAAGTGGGTATTATTCAAAAGAATGAGATATAGGTGAATATGAACATGGAAACTATGATGATAGTGCAACAAAATCTAAAGCGAAAAGATCATATGATGTTGATGCAAAGTTTCACAATGTACCAGTTCAAATTCTTTAATTGGATGAACACCAATTTATTGGGGAGGCAAAATATTTCCTATCAGAGATAGTTATAAAACCAGGTAAAAATCTTACCAAACCATTCATATGAGGGCAATCCATAAATGCAAATTTAAATCAGTGTATAGCAACCAACAATCACTTTGAGATTTAGAAAGAATAATGATGAGGAGTTAAGTGCAAGAAAAACAAATAAGAAAGGAAAAGTGACTAGAATCTTGGTATCTTCTTCCAAAGATCAATTGGCTAATGGACTGAAGGAGCAGAGTAGAGGTGGCTATGAGAAAGATCATGAATGGAGTTAACCTAGAGTACAAGGTGTTTCCTGAAGGGTCTCAAATGGTATAAATGTTGAAAACAACATCAAGTTCCTCAAAGGTTTCATGTTAAATCTCAAAAACTTGGCCAACATTCAAGAAGATAAAAGATTTGCATTTTGAACTACCTGGCTCACATGAGAGTTACAAGGCATTTCAATCTTCTCTTTTGAATTCAAGAAAGGTTGATGAAAATCATGACAAAGATAAAAATTGGTTTTTTGATGTCAATATCAAAGATAAGAAATCTTACCAGATGGAAAGAACTGGTAATGTTATTGATCATTATTTCAATAATGACAGTGCTAGTGAAACTCATGTGGGTAGAGTTCAAATTAAAACCAAGGGAAATTTATTAAATAACACAATCACTTTCAATAATGGAAAGTGCATTCCTATTATGATATTCAATCATGGACTTCTCAATATAAGGACAAAGCAATTAAATGGCAATAGGTTTTTGATATCAAATATGACAATGGTATAAATATTTAAGGGGTAGACCTTAATGAATCAAAAGAAAAGACTGTCCTCATCAAGAAAACCAAAAGTACTAACCTAGGAAAGTTAAATGTCCATGGACAAGCAAGAAACACAGTCACCACACAAAGAATGAGAAATTTTTTATCAAACTAAGAAGACAACACCATGAAGTAGTGACAACAATACAAGATTAAGCATGATAGGCTTTTGGAAAAGAGGACTATAAACAATGAGATGAAAGGTTATAGAAGAAAGTAAAATATTTAAGTGGTGACAGTCATATGGATTCTCTATAAGGGGATAGTCTTGAATAGTGATAGGATGTCAATTTATATGAAACTTCCTAGGGTCTCACATAGCATGATGACAATCACCTTGTTCTCAATAAAGCACAATCTCTTTGTCAAAAAAGCAACCATCAAAAGGGGGGAGACTTCAAGGATGCTTTTGTTAGCCAATATCAAGGAGCACAGGTTCATGAGGGATTTTAAAGAGTTATGATAATCCAAGGAAAAATAAAATTTTGAAAAAAGTAGGGACAATCTTGTCAATGTAAGACAGTCATATAAATAGTAGGTCTATGAAGGTTTAGACAAATAGTATTGTTTTGGCATTGATGAGTAAAAAACCATAGTTTTGAGTCAAAGGTTGCATGATGAATGAAGGGTGAAATGAGATGAAGAAGGAACCATAGGTCTCAAAAAGTGACAATTCAATTAGCATGAGGGGTTGTCAATGCATACAGAGGATTATATAACCACCTAAAGTGTAGTGGCTAGCCATAAAACACCAAGATCAAACATGAAGATGCAGACAGTTGCAGGGTCTTTGAGGGGCATTTATGGTAGTGGTTATAGCATGACAGTGAACAATTTAGGAAAAAGTCTACAAGAAGTCCCAAATCATAAAGAGGTTCAGTCATAAGCATCAAAGAATCATAGTAATTTGAAAGGGACAGTCCTTAGGACTATTGAAAAAGGGAAATACAAAGATTTTTTCCCAATGATATCCATATTTCTATTTATTATGCTTCAGTAGTCATGAGAGTGTCAAAAAAGCAACCAAGTAAAGGGGACAGTCTATATCAAAGTTATAAAGGGTTTAAATAGCCAAAGGATAGTCCCTTAAACATTTGATAAGGCATGATAGTCCTAAATCACAAAGAGGTTCAGTCGTAAGCATCAAAGAATCATGGTAATTTGAAAGGGACAGTCCTTAGCAATGTTGAAAAAGGGAAATACAAGGAGTTTTTCCCCAATGATATCCACATTTCTATTTCTTATGCTTTATTAGTCATGAGAGTGTCAAAAAAGCAGCCAAGTAAAGGGTACAACCTATATCAAAGTTATAAAGGGTTTACATAGCCAAAGGATAGTCCCTTAAATGTTTGACAAGGCATGGTTCCACATGAATAATCATGAAGTTTTCAAAGGGTGCTAGCTTCACCATCATTATGACAATGGACAAAAAAATAGTGAGATACATAGTTCATGGACAGTGAAATGTGATTTTGATTGTGTGAAACCATGATAGTGACAAGGACTGAGATTGATGGCAATGAATGAAGGTAATGCCTTGTATGAAAACTAATCAATGGGTGGACCTTATGAAAATGCTTAAATAACTATGATGAAGGTGTCAGAAGCATTAAAACATTGGATAATCATCAAGAAGAGTGCCAGTGGTCTGCTACAAGGTTCTCTTTTGCTTTAAACAAATTACCACTTTTGAAGGGGTCATGATAATTAAGGCCATTTTATAGCCTTTTCATGGTCATATGAATAATGGACAGTGAGTTTTTAGGAGAGAAGGATAGTCCTTGTTGATATTCATCATGAGATCTAAGAGGACAATTCTTATAGGGGTAGCAAAGTGTAAAGAAAATGGTAAAAAGATAGTCTTATTCATTCATGAGTACAAGACAACAACAAGGTTTTTGGCATCAAAGGTATGGTTATGAAGCAAAAATCACCAAGTCTAACAGTGTGAGGGCATTGATGACAATAGGTATTGGTCGCAACAATGCAAAATAAAGTGGATAGTGGTATGTGAGGGTTTTGAGGGAAGTACAATAGCTTAAGGGTTTGTGAAGAGAAAACACAAATTGGAGATGATAGTCCATAGTCAAGTTTGAATGACAATACTCAAACAATAATAATAGTCTATAAGAATGAAAATATTTTGTAAAAAGGGTAGTCTTTGACAATACAAGGAGGATAGTCTACAAAGCTAAAGTTGAATGATAGTCAAGATCATGGAAAAAGGAAAAAAATGATTAAGTAGAAGGACAGTTTCAAGGTCTCAAAAGGGGGCAGTTTAGGTGATAGTCATCCTCATGCCAGTTAAATGCATTATTTAATAAATTACAAGAATGCAAACACCATGATGACCTAGTTGTCTGCAAGCCTCACATACCTATTATCATGCAAGGATATTCATAAGTTGATTACAGGTTGTGTGGCCTAAAACGCCAATTTTCAAAGCACTTACAGGTAGTTTAGGCCTATTTGAGAGGCCTACATGGGTATAACCTGAGTTGGTGTTGGGACAAAAATGTAATTAGAAACTTTTAAGACTATGGCTGAATTTTTTATATTTCAGTTTGTTCCTTGTGTCAATTTGGGACGTAGAATGAAAGGTGTAATAACTATATACTTAAGGGCTAATAGCAACAAGTTAAGTAAGAATGAAATGCATCTACAAATTCCATAAATATTTTAGGGTAGGATTTATTTATTAATTATGTTTTGTTAGATCACATGAACTTTTACATGAACAAAGTGCAGGAAGGCGACAGGAACAAATCAAGAGTGCTCTGTTTGTAACAACAACTTTTAGTTTTATCCGAGAATAGATTATGGTTTACCTAGAAAAGACAATTGAGAAATATAACTCACTCCACACTTACAAATTAAAGGAATACCAATCAAAGTAAAAATTCCATAACTAATAGAATTATATTAAATAAACAATATTTTATCTTTGTTGATGAATAAATATGACAGGAATTATGACAATAGTACAAATCAATCCTTAAAGCATCTTATTAATGATATTCAAATCACACAACTAAAATGATAAAATTTAGAAATGAAATACAAAAATAAAAGTTCACCAAAATCTCGTGAAGTGGGCCCTTCCTCCTAGTTGCGAGGTGAATTGAAAATACTTATAATGATATATGAATTCTCAATACTCCAACAATTCAATGTAAGCCAAAAGGATTATGTATTATATATCTAGTCCATAGCAAAGCATACACACATATATATAGTTTTTAGTGATCAATATTAGCTATGTGGCCTACGACCCATAACTCGATATAAGTCTTTAACAAATAACAAGAAGTGAAAATGAACAAACAATTTAATAATCTGAAACTATTTCACTCTATCTTTTGGCCGCTAGCCATGAATTCAAACAATCTTTAAGATGGTTTCAACAAGAGGATAATTTTAGGTAGTGAATGAGCAACAACTATCTTCTTTACTTTGGCCTCCACATGTATCTTTACCATGAGATTAAAAAAAAAAATTTATGTTTAGTTTAATCATGTGATTCACCACCAAATATAGATTAATTTTCCTGCGAATCTAGCTCAATACAAATTACTTTTTTACCCTTTCAACATAGTAAATAATTCTCAATTCCTCATGGTAATTAATGGAAAAAAGAATTAAAGGAAATATATTTAGAAAGAAACATAGGAAGGACATGGGACTCAAACTAAGACCAATTCTTCCCTCATCATTTTCCCCCTAGCTTAAATGATTTGTACATCATCATGCAAATATGGGTTAAAAATCATGTTACCCTTAGGAGTCTCTTTGATAAGCAACTTTTGAATTGTGTCAGTAATCTCTCTACACCAAGTCTCCCTCAATTCTTCCATTCTTTGCTCATGTTCCTCAATAGAGATATGGAGTTCCTTGTACTTGGTCACTTGGTCGAGCTCTTCTTTCAGTCTACTAATCTCAACCTTTTGTTGTTGATTGATGTCATGCAATTCTTATAGCTGATTTTGTAACTCTTGTTTTTCACCCCTTAATTGGCTGACCAAATCTCTAAGGCCCCAAATTTATTCCCTCTACTTAAGAAGCATATCCTATTCTTTCTATTCCAAGTTTGAGGATCTTTCTTCATATTGACCCTCTAGGTCACTGGCATTAGGCTCATCAAGACTCACAAAAGACCCTTTATTGTCTTGCTATTTAGTTTCTTTTTGGTCTGCATTAAGGTTCCCACATTGGTCTTCAATGTGAGGAATAATTTGATTATTTAGGTGTGGTTCTTCATTTGTCTCTTCTGTATTTACTTGGTATTCCTCATTTTTATCTTCTTGCTTAGGGATATCATCTAGAATATAGAAGTCTTAAAGTGCATCTTCTGATGTAGGAATTCCTCTTTCAACATGGGCTTATTCATAATTCGCATCCACACGTGCGAAGAAATTTCCATGGTTAGAGGTGTCCATATCCTCGTTACAAACAAGGGATTCATTATTCTATTATTCTTTTTTCTTTTGCCTATTTTGTCTATGCTACTCTCTGCTCAATTTATTTTTTCTCCTTTATAAGGGTTGTGGCTAAAACTTCTAAATCAAAATGATGCCCATCTTGTTTTTCCTTATACATTAAACTAGCCACATCTGCAAGAACTTTTAATTGGTCAGCAAAGTCAACTTCTCTCTTACGTTTTTAGTGACTCCTCTTATCATAATTTTTTGGAGTAACCCCTCCAGTAGTGGCTTGCTTACTAAGACCAATTTTATGACTGACTATGTGCAGAGAGTATTCTAATTGACCTATTGGTTGTGTATGTTCAGGGGCATCAAGAGGGTTTCCAAAATTTTCATCAGAAGCTGAACTACTTGAATTTCCCTCTTCTTCTACATTGTAGACAAAAGTGTCCCAATCTAGAGGAGGCAAATTTTTTTTTAAACCTTCCATTACAATTAATTTAATCAAACCATGATGGAAAATATAATTATTGTGCCCTTCCTAAACTTCATGAAAAACATGTTGCAGAGAATGGAAAAGAAAGTATGGCACATTATCCAACAATCCATTATACAAATGCAATATTAATAAAAAATGGTGAGAAAAAATGTATGCATACCTCCCTTCACAAGTGATGTATTGAATGATAAATTTAGCAACATCATTCTAGGGTTCAGGAATAGAAGCTCATTTTGTACCCTGCCCATGCACCATTTCAACCGATTCACCTCTTTGGAGAAACTACCTACGCATGGGATTGACGTCCATTACACAACTTGAGCTAGTGGGAAAGAATGCTTCACCTATTTGCAAAAGTCTAGTAACCTCTACAATCATTTAACATCCACTGGAAAGCATATGCCTTGTAAGGTGACTATCTTGCATTGGAAACCCACAAAAAATTCCTTCACAATTTCATCATGGAACCCACATTTAATCTTCTATAGTAGACATGCCACTAAGACTTTCGAAAGATTTTATACACCTCTTTGTTAGCCAACAACTTAATTATGGAGGTGGGCTCACAATGAGGGTGACTTCCTCCCATTGTTGTGGTAGAAATTGAATAAACTGTAGCAGGTAAAGGTGAATGTTTTGGCTATGGTGGTTTGTAAAAAAAAAATAGAACTAGTTTTCAAAAGTAGGCCATAAAAATGATGAGGATAAAGATATGGGGAATGACAATTATGATGACAGATAACCAAGGAAATTGATGAACATGATTTGGCAAGTGTTGATGGGACAAAAAACTAGATACACATATCACGTAATAATTGCCATGTATAGTAACATACTCGAAAGGCACAGGTATGACATATGTTTTTCCCCAAGCTTAATGATGAACTCGTCTTGGGTCATGTCATTAGTACCACAAGGAAATAAAAAATATTTAAAATGCTAAAAAAATTAAAAGTTATGTATTACCAACTGTCAAGGACCATCATGTGTTGAGGTGGTGATGGAGAAACCTTAGCAAAGATGGAGAGATATTCCATGGAAAAGCAACTGGATGTGTGGGACCACCAAAGAGGATGATGGTGAGCAAAGGTGGAGGTGGAAGATGGGAGGTGATGTGCAAAAGACATGTGGAAGCAGTTGTCAACATAAACCATAGTAGGAAGGCACGTCACATAATAATAAAGCGGTTTTCTCCATCACATGAAATGATGGTGAAAAATACTCACAAGGGATATCACCAACATAGTGGGAACCCATGTGTACATGACCACAAAGCAAATCCATATTGTAAACAAATATTGTCAATGGGGGTCTAGCTGGCCATAAGAAAATTCCATGAACCCTGAAAAATAGAAACTACTAGCCAATGATAGGAACCATAAATATTTCCAAGGACTCTAGTCAACCCCCAAAAAGAAGAGAGGTGGTGGAGAAGAAAGTAACCTAGAAAAATAGGCATGAAATGTAAGTTCCTGTCACAAAAGTGATATGAAGGTTTCTGTCACATTGAATGTGCTACCTTCTCATCTTGTTTTATTTTTTTATTTTTAAAATTTTAATAATGACACTAGACCGCCGACAACTCAATTTTCAATCTGATACCACTTGGAGATGTTAGAAAAATAGTTTCACCTCCAAGTTTATTGTGCAGTTAATACCCACCAGTAATCTAATTTTCAAGTAGTAAATGGCCAACAACATCTAAAGGTTTTCATTGTTGGATCTTTATTGCTTTTCTTTTTTCTTTTTCTTTTAAATTTATCCACAAGAATTGGAAGTACCTATGTGGTACTTCAAGAGGTGACAGGAAATCGAGATACAACACTGAGTTCCTTTGTCAAAATGGAAACAAAATTTTCTTTACAAATAGGCCACTTGTACAATTTTAAGTAGTGCCCATTAACAACAAGAGCCATTTGATTAGAGTCTACAGTGTGATGCTTGACTATACCATTGTTATAGTTAATTTAAATTTCATACGACCCTAACCATCTAGTGTGAAAATTTCCCTTCAAGTCCTGGAATATGGAATCATAGAGAAGTGCTTAGTCTCCTGGTTGAAATGACCGTTGTCAGATGTAACAAACATGTTAGAGAGCACACTATTTCTGAACTATCTCTACATGGAAAAGAGCTTGTTACAACATTTAATCAATTGTATGAAGGTTGTCAATCCTCTCTTTCTAAACTTCAGTTAGATCCAATCCAAATTGCAAAGCAGTACATAGATTTTTTATTATCTCAAATTCAATAGGTATAACTTATTTCTTACCATAAACAAGTTCATATGGTGTAAGACTAGTGGTGGTCTTCCACATTGTTCGGTATGCCCATACCGCTTCTAGAAGTCTTGCTGCCCAATTTTTTTTATGAAGTGCTACAGTCTTTTTCAGAATATTTTCAAGTTCTCGATTAGTCACCTCAACTTGTCCATTTTCCTAGGGGTGATATGGTGAGGACTTTCTATGTCAGATTTCATACTCTTGAATTAGAGCAACAATCAACTCAGATGTAAATTGAGGTCCTTGATGTGTAACAATTTTGTGAGGTACACCAAACCTAGTAAAAAATTTAGAGTACAAAAACTTAGAAACTTAAGTATCTCTTGCATGTTTTAATGCCATAACCTCTACCCATTTGGTGATTATTAGTACAAACCAATATATATTCCTTATTTCTTGATGGGGGGTTGATTGGCCCCACAAAATCTAAACCCCATTTTTTAAAGGGTTCGAGAGACAATTGGGGTTGTAGAGGCATCTCATCAGAACATGTGGGTCGGCCCATATGTTGGCATTTATCTATGTTGCACATACGTTTTATAGTCTTTATGGAGTGTAGACCAATAATATCCAACAATTAAGATTTTATTGGAAGTTCTTTGAGCTGCAAAATGGCCTTTACAAGGCTCTGAATGACATGCTCGAAGTATATCGAAGACATTATCTTTGACTACACATCATCGCATGACATTATCAATGCCAGTGTGGAATAAAAGTCCATTCATCCATGTGTATTGACCACTCAGTCCAACAAGTTTTCAATGATCTCTAGGAGAGAAATGTGAGGGAAATTTGCAAGTGACTAAGTAGTTTGCGATATCTACAAACCATGAAATTTTGATTGAAATGGAAAATAGGTGCTCATCAGGAAAAGCGTCATCAACTAGTACAGGGTCATTTGCACACTGCAACTTGGACAAGAAATCTACAACATTTTCATAGCTAGGTTTATCAAGTATAGTGATATCAAATTCTTGTAATAACAATAACCATCTAATGAACCTACCAGTAATTACTGGTTTTTTCATTAGAAATTGTATTGTAGAATGATCAGTCTGGATGAACACTTTATATCTAGTAATATAATGATGAAACTTATTAATTTCATATACTTGGCAGTGATAAATTCTTTTTCAATAAATATGTAATTTACCTCAGCACCTGTAAAATTCTTACTAATGTAATAAATATAATAAAATAATGTGTCCTCTTTTTGGCCTAAGATAGCTCCCACTAAAGAATCATAAGAATCTATATGGATATGAAATGGAAGCTCCCAATTTGGTCCTTGTAACACCAGTGTGGTAACAAGATTTTCCTTGATGGTCTCAAAATCTTGTTGACATTCCTATGTTCATGAAAAAACGTTATTTTTGCCCCCCCAAAAAAAGTGTTACAACAATTTTACTAAAGTTTTGAATAAATCGCCTATAATATCCTACATGTCCTAAGTAGCTATGAACATCTTTTTGGAAAATAGGAGTGAGAAAATCTTGAATTATCTGCATCTTTTTTGGGTCAAATTGAATTCCTTGAGAATAAATTTAGTTTCATAATACTATACCTTTTGTCATCATAATATGACACTTTTCATGACTTAAAGACAAATTAGTATCTTCACATCATTGTAAAAAAATTTCAAGATTCTTTTTGGCTTCCTCATAGGTATCACCATACAAAGTAAAATCGTTCATATAAACCTCAACACAATCATGAATCAAATCGAAAAAAACACTTAACACTGCCCTTTGAAAAGTAGCAAGACATTACATAGACCAAAAGGTAAAACATTATATGTAAATTCCTCTAGGGACAAGTAAAAGTAGTTTTTTCTTGATCCTCAGGTGTGATTCGAATTTGGTTATAGCTGCTAAAACCATCGAAGAAAGAAAATATTTTTTTTTCCAACAAGAGTATCAAGAACTTGGTCAATAAACGACAATGGAAAATGATCCTTTTTAGTTGCTTTGTTGAGAGCTCTATAATCAACAAAAATACGCCACTTACCATTCTTTTTGGTACCACGAAACCCATTGACTATCTAAAATTGGATAAATAAATCCTACATTCAATAATTTGTGTAGTTCTTCCTTAACTATTTTATGCAAAATAGGATTCAATCATCTTTGTAGATGCCTAATAAGATAACTACCTTCTTCTATGTATATGTGGTGTGTGTACATATCTAAGTGTATGCCGCACACATCTTGATATTCTCATGCAAATACAATTTTATGATTCCTTAACATCGAAATTAAATCTTGAATTTGTACATCACTTAAATGTGGATTAATATTAAGAATACGTCCTGGTAGAATTTCAATTGCTTGATATTTTTCAAGTAAATTTATAGCATGTACTTGTGAACTAGATGGTAAAGATGTGTCAGAAAACAAAAATGGACTATATACACAATTGTGTGGTAGCAATTGATTTAATGTAATAAAATGTTGAGGTGATTGTGAGTCACTCAACATAGGAAAGTTCCCAAATGGATAATTATCTATACATGAATGAAAAACGAATCTCTCCAAAATATCATCAGACGAATATCGATTTTGAAAGAAATTGGAAAAAATAGTATCATCTAAAGGTTCATCAATATAAAGGGCTTGATCAATGGTTAGAATAGGTAGTGATTCCTCTAAATCATTGTCGACCCATAGGGGATCTTCAATCTCAAACAGTGGTTGTGCTGGTGGGTACAAAGTCAACTATTTCTTTTGTTCCCCATTAGAAATAACCATATTACCTAATCAACAGTTGATAAAAGCATCTGTTATAGCCAACCATGGTCTCCCTAAGATCAAAGGGTATCCTCCTAGATTTATTTTGGGTTGCAAAATCATAAAATCAGTAGGATAATAACATCCTCTATCATACCTTCAAGTTTAACTAAGGAGCAATCTACCATTTGTAGGACTGTAGGTGTAGGGCTAAGTCCTTGGAGACACAACTTCTCCTTAGTTTCATTATTCATGATGTTTATGGTAGCTCCTAAATCAATTAATATATTCAAAATAATAATGTGACCAATTTGTACTTGAATCATAGGACTCCCTAGATTTGAATACTTGGGAATTGAAATATTTCCCAACATGAGATCAATAAGTTGCCCAATAACTTGCACAGTCTTTGTGTTTTATTTCTTTTTCTACTTTTGGGTACACAAGTCCTGAACTCTCTTCATGTATATAGGGATGTCCTGGATTACCTTCAAAAGAGGAGTTTTAATATTAAAATTTCTCAATGTTGGAAACTGTGCCTCAACTTGTTGGCTTGGAACCTTTGAACTTGGCATATTTTCCTTTATGGCACAGGATCACTAAAAATCATTACTTTAGAACTCGTGTTGCAGAGTTCTACAAATTCATAATTCTCTGACATAACCAAGTTATGGGGTTCTGGATTTTCATATCCTCCCGACTTAGCGATATGGAGGCTTCCTTTATTATTGGCATGTCGCAAGTTTTAAGAAATTCATAACCTCTGATATAGGTTGTGAAGTTAGGATTTCAAGCGACATAGCGAATTCATACAAATTGACTAAGTGGTGAACATCTATCAACTCAATAACTCATGATGAATGATGGGGGCAGTGGGGACTATGACTGTGTAATATAATATGATGTTGATCAACAATTGTGATAGGATCTGATCCAATGGTGCATATTTATTCCACTCTCCTTTGTGGTGAAGACCGATAGACTTTTGTGAAGTGAGCAAAATTGTTGAGTGGTTGACATATGTCGATTTGATCAACGACTAATTAAGATTAAATCTAACGGTGCCTGCTAGTCCTGCACCTCTTGTGGTGACTCCCATGGGGTGTGGGGCTTTGGATACGTGTCGTGGTGGACTCGACTATTGCCAGGTTAGAAAGTGATGATCGACTGCTGACAATTGGTGGTTGATTGATGGTTGATTTGGCAATTGAACATACATTGAATCCGATACAATTGAAATGGTTGGTTTTTGGGAACTGAAGCGGCCATGGGTGGTTGACAATAATATATATTGAATCAATGTATATTGTGATGGATTCGATCAATTGGTTAATGTTCTGTATTGTATGTTTATGAGCATTGTAACAACGTGAGAGAACAAATATGTATTGAGAATCTATGTACGAGGTTGATTTGGGAAATGTTTGCTGCTGTGAATTAACATCTAAGAGTGGAGTTTCAAACTCTGTATGTAAACATTATTTATTGTAATACAAAGTGACTTTACTTGGTGTGTGGGTCTTTCTCCCATAAGGGTTTTCCTACGTAAATCTGGTGTTTAATTCTCTGTGTGTGTTTATCTATTTGTTCATGTATATGTGTTTCTTAAATGAAATATAATTGTAATTGAAAATTAAAAGTACCTTCTGCATTATTTACCCTATAAGATTGAAATTTGGAAGGCATTTCCTTATCTTATTTTCCTTACAAGTGGTATCAAATCTTGGCCAGTTGTGTTATCCTTGTAGGTGAGTCAGGTTTTTTGTGCTAGTCTTGTCTAGTGGGAGTCTTGCAAAGAAATCTGGTTGTCTTGATTACAGATTGAGATGGCAAGCACATTAGGAAGAATAGAAATTGAAAAGTTTAATGACAACAATTTTGAGTTGTGAAAACTCAAAATGGAAGACCTGTTGGTGGATAGAGATATTTGGGCTGCTGTGTATGGAACTAAACCATCAAGCATGAAACAAGAAGATTGGGACCTCACAGATAGAAAATCTAGAGGGTTGATAAGACTTTGTCTGGCTGATTTTGTCTCCTAAACGTCCATGAGGAGAAGACTGCACATTCTTTATGGAAAGAGATTGGTAATATTTATCAAGGCAAGTCTCTGGTGAATAAGTTATTCCAAAGGAAGAAGTTATACTCCTTGAAGACAGAAGAAGGAGCATCCATGGTAGACCATTTGAATTCATTTAATATGATTGTTGCTCATTTGGCCTCTGTGGGTGTGAAGATAGAGGAGGAGGATCACTATATGATTCTATTATACTCCTTAACTAACACATGGGATCATTTGGTAATGGATATTGGAAGTAAAACAACCACCTTTAAATTGGAAGATGTGGTTGTTTTGTTATTTTTAGAAGAAATGCAAAGGAAATATTTTGAGATGGATGAGGAGGCACTTGTTGTTCGAGGTAGATCAAAGGAGAGAGGCAAGAAGAAAGATAAGAATTCTAAATCCAAATATGAAGGGAGATCAAAGTCTCTTGTCAAGAAGTCCAAGGTGAAATGTTGGAATTATGGGAAAACTGGCCATATCCATAAGGATTGTAAAGAGGAGAAAAAGAAGAAGAAGAACAACAACTCTTCGGATAAGGATTCTTCTCAGAGTGACTCAGATGCTTTTATTGCAGCCTTGGTGACACAGACATTGGGTGATGTCTGGCTGATTGAATCAGGTGCATCTTTTCACATGACATTTCACAAAGATTGGTTTACAAAGTACGAAAAGTATGTTGGTGGAAAGGTGTATTTGGAAAGTGATTCATCTATGGAAATTGTTGGATGAGGAAGAGTCAGATTGGATTCCTTGATGGAAGAATAAAAGGGATTGATGGCATAATGCACATACCAGGTGTGGCTCAAAATTTTCTTTCTGTAAGTAAGCTTAATGATGTTGGTGTGCAATTTTCATTTTCGAGTGGTGGTTGTAAGATGACTAAAGGCTTGTTGGTGCTAGCTAGGGGTGCACATATTGGTACTCTTTACAAGCTGGACACACAAGCTATTCAATGTAACAGTGTCTCTGTAAATTTAGAAAAGGCTACTCGTGTAAAGAAGGAGAACAAAGTTTCTCTGGGTGCAAACTCTTTGGAGGTGAAACTCCCAGTAGAGAAAACCATGTTGTGGCATCATAGACTTGGTCACATAGGAGAGAAAGGCTTAAAATCCTTACAAAATAAAAACCTGGTAGAAGGGCTTGATGATTGTAACCTTGAGTTCGATTTTTGCGAATATTATGTTTATGGAAGATAACACCGTGTTTCATTTTACTCTAGTCCTCATAAGTCTTTTGGTATACTGGATTATGTTCACTTTGATGTATTTGGTCCAATAAATATTCCTTCATTATCAAAATCTAAATACCATGTTTCTTTTATTGATGATTATTCGAGAAGGGCATTTGTTTACTTCCTTAAAAGTAAATCAGAAGTGTTCAGTCGGTTTAGAGAGTTTAAGAACTTGGTTGAAAATCAGATTGGAAGAAAAATAAAATGCTTAAGGACAAACAATGGTGGTGAATTTTGTTCTATAGATTTCGAAAATTATTGCAAAGACCATGGGATTAAAAGGCATAAAACTACACCTTATACTCCACAATAGAATGGAGTTTCTGAGAGGTTAAATAGGACGCTAATGGAAAGAGCAAGAAGTATATTGAGCAATGCTGGTATGGAGAAGAAGTTTGGGCTGAGGCTGTGGCTACACCATGTTACTTTATTAATCATTCACCTAGTTTGGCTCTTGTTGATAAAACACCTATGGAAGCATGGTCTGGTAAAAATCCCTCTTTAAGACATATTCATGTCTTTAGATGTGAACCATATGTTTATGTGCCAATTGAGAAAAGGTCTAAGTTAGAGACCAAAGCTGTAAAATGTATCTTCATTGGCTACAACATTGGTGTGAAAGGATACAAGCTTTGGAATCTTGTTACTAAGAAGGTTGTGAATGACAAAAGTGTAATCTTTTAGGAGCTAAAACCTTCTGCAGTTGATATTTAGTCAGAGACAAAAGAAGAAGAAAATAAGAATGATGTAGTTGAAATTCCTCAAACTTCAGATAAAGAGGAACTAAAAATTTAAAGTGTACCTAAAACCTAGGAGAGATCAAGCAACTCTTGGAGTTCTGAATAGGAAGAAGAAGCACAACCTCAGCCGCAGCTTATGAGGAGGTCTACACATGAAAAGCAACAACTTGAAAGGTATGGCTATTCCTTTTTGGATTCAATTTGTGCCTATGATTTGATTACTAGCACTGATGAGCCTAGGAATATAAAGGAGGTTATTAGTATGTGTGATTCAAATTCCTGGTTGGAAGCCATGAATGAGGAAATGACATCTTTGAAAAAGAATGAAACTTGGGATTTGGTACCTTTGCTTAAAGTTCGAAAGCCTGTTGGTTGTAAATGGGTATTTAAGAAGAAAATTGGTCTGGATGGTAGTGTGGAGAAGTATAAAGCTAGGTTGGTCACGAAAGGTTATTCCTAGGTGGAGGGAATTAATAATGGAGAAATATTTTCTCCTGTAGCTAAGTTGACATCTATTAGATTTTTATTGTCACTTGCAACAACATATGAATTAGAGGTTGAGAATATGGATGTGAAGACAACATTTCTTCATGGAGATTTAGAAGAAGAAATTTATATGTCCCAGCTTGAGCACTTCATTGGAAAATGTAAAGAAAATCTAGTTTGCAAGTTGAAGAAATCTCTATATGGTTTAAAGACATCACCTAGAATGTGGTACCAAAAGTGTGACACATTTGTGTTTTCATTGGGATTTTTGAGATCTAAATCAGATCATTTTGTTTATTAAAAATTGAAAAAGATCGTTTACTTATTATTGCCCTGTATGTGGATGATATGTTATTATTTGGGAATAGTAAGGGATGATTTTTGTTTTAAAATCTTAGTTTTCAGCATGGTTTGAAATGAAATATTTAGGTGAAATAAGGTATATTATGGGTATGGAAATCAAAAGGGATATGGGAAGCAGAAAGCTTTGGCTCAGCTAGAGTAAGTATGTTAATACTGTCCTTGAGAGATTTAGTATGATAGATTGCAAGTAGTTAGTTGTTCCAGTGTTGTAGGGAACAAAGCTATCTGTTGAAGATTATCTGAAGTCTCCTACTAAGATGGAGGACATGGCTAGGGTGCCTTATGCAAGTGAAGTTGGTAGCTTAAAGCACACAATGGTTTGTACGAGGCCAGACATTAACCAAGCAGTGGGAGTACTTAGTCGGTTTATGGCTAATCTAGGAAGACCACATTATGATGTTATGAAGAGAGTTTTCCGATATTTGAAGGGTACCTTGAAGTATGCTTTGTGTTATCATGGCAACTCAATTGGATTACAAATGTCTCTTAGCATTCATGAGTATGTGGATTCTGATTGGGCATGGGACATTGATAGTAGAAGACCAGTGGATACATCTTCATGTTATTCGGTGGTACAATTAGTTGGATGAGCAAGCGATAGGCTGTAGTCACTTTATCCACTATTGAGGCAGAGTACATGGAAACAACACATGCTTGTAAAGAAGCTATTTGACTTAATAGTTTGTGTTATGATGTTGGGTTTAATGCAGGACATATTACAATTTTCTGTGACAGTCAAAGTGTTATTTGTTTGGCAAAAAATCCCACTTTCCATGCCAGGACAAAGCACATTGATGTTCAGTATCATTTTGTTCATGATATGTTGGAGGATGGAAATATTAACCTTGAAAAGGTGGATACTCTTGAGAATGTCGCTGATGCATTAACAAAGCCTGTGAGCACAAACAAGTATAGGTGGTGTGCTAGTTTGATGGGCCTTGGTGCTTATGATATTAAATAACTTCAAGTTTGGAAGAAGCCACTAAGTCTTTGTCAAGTGGGAGCATGTGGAAAATGTGCCTCAACTTTTTGGCTTGAAACATTTGAACTTGGTGTATTTTCCTTTATGGCACAGGATCACTGGAAATCATAACTTTAGAACTCATGTAGCAAAGTTCTAGAAATTCATAATTCTCTGACATAACCAAGTTGCGGGGTTCTGGATTTTCATAACCTCTTGACTTAGCGATATGGAGGCTTCCTTCATTATCAATATGTCAGAGGTTTTAAGAAATTCATAACCTCCAATAGAGGTTGTGAAATTAGGATTTCAAGCGACATAGCGACTTCGTACAGATTGACTAAGCGATGAACATCTATCAGCTTGATAACTCATGGTGAATGACAGAGGTAGTGGGGACCATGGCAGTGTAATATAATATGATGATCAATGGTTGTGATAGGATATAATCCATTGGTGCACATTTATTTTGTGCTCCTTTATGGTGAAGACCGACAGAATTTTGTGAAGTGAGCAAAATTATTAAGCAATTGACATCTGTTGGTTTGATCAACGATTGATTAAGATTAAATCTAACGGTGCCCACTAGTTCCACACCTCTTGTGGGGTGTGAAAGATTCATCACATGTCATGGTGGACCTGAATATTTCCAGGTTAGAAAGTGATGATTAGCTACTAAAGTTGGCAGTTGATTGATGGTTGATTTGGCAATTGAACGAACATTGAAGTCGATACAATTGAAATAGTTGTTTTTATGGAATTGAATCGGCCATGGTTGGTTGACAATAATATATATTGAATCACTCTGTATTGTGATGGATTCAATCAATTGGTTAATGTTCTGCATTGTATGTCTACGAGCATTGTAATAGTGTGAGAGAACAAATATGTATTGAGAATTTGTGTACGAGGTTGATTTGGGAAATATTTGGTGTTGTGAATTAACATCTGAGAGTGGAGTCTGAAACTCTGTATGTAAACATTACTTACTATAATACAAAGTGACTTTACTTGGTGTGTGGGTTTTTCTCTTGTAAGGGTTTTCCCACGTAAATTTGGTATTTAATTCTGTGTGTGTGTTTATCTATTTGTTCCTGTATATGTGTTTCTTAAATGAACTATAATTATAATTGAAAGTTAAAAGTACCTTCAACATTATTTCCCTTATAAGATTGGCATTTGGAAGGCGTTTCTGCATCTTGCTTTCCTTACACTCAATTCATTTACAAGATCGAATTTTGGCTTAGACATTTCCTTTTGTCTTAGCTGAGATTGAAACTTGTCAGGATATGGAGGCAACTTAGATGGCTCGTTTTCTTTATCTTGATTTTCATCAAGCTTTTTTGGTGCATCGTCTACTTCAGTAATGGTGGGTCCTTGAGGAGCTTTACTTAACCTTAACTGCACCCCATTGATGTCCAGTGTATTGATAAGGTAAGTTGGATATCGTACCACCTCATCATTATATACTAGTTGTGCCACCTTATTATTTGGGTTTGGAGATGACTATGTAGACATTGGTGTTGCCTTTGGTGGATATGATGAGTTGGATGGTGGATTATTGGATGCAGGTGTTATTGGTGGTAAGAATTGTGGTGGTTTTTGGTATGGAGTAACCATAGGTAGTGCAAGATAAGATGAATATTGTGGAAACTATGATGGTGGTGTCCTCAATGTTTGTTTCCAAGGTTTAGGAGCATACTAATATTGGTTTTTCCACTGTGAATAAGGTGGAGGTTGTTTCCAACCTCCATACCATCTTGGTTGAGTTGGGAAGGAACTAGGTTGACTACTAGGCCCTACATTATGAGGTTTATAAAGGTCATTCATCATTGGGGGCATAGTTTGTGGAGGCTAGGGCCTCCATGGAGCCATATAGTAAATAGGTTCTTCATTGAATTCCACATCTACCATATCTATTGGAAGAGGTCGTAATGCAGTAATCTTACTAGCATCCTCTAAAGAATAAATTTTCATTTTTTATAAGGACACTCTTCATTAATATGTTTATTATGACAATTTGGACAAAATATAGCAAATGCTTTTTCAGATTCTTCCTATTTTTTATGTGTGTACAAAGTGTCAATTTGTTTACCCATGTGGCTTAAAAGATCAGTTTTGAGATCATCAAGTAACATACCTAGCTCATATTTTGTGATACTTGATGTGGTCCTAGAAGAGACATGCTTCCCAGGGTATCCTCTTATAGACTGGGTGGATCTTGAATAATTCCTGTAAACATCAAAAATATCATAAAATCTTAATTTGGAGATATCTCCTGTTGATGGTGAAAATGACACAAACAACGTTAAACAAAATATCTCTACTCCATTTCTCCTGAAAAAGAAAGACAACATATAGTAGCCTAACTCCCAAGGTCCTGGTAGTTGGTTCTCAACTGTTTGGTGTCACTTAGTTGGTCCATGCAACTGTAATATTCAAGGGGCCTTTGCTGGTAATAAGGAATGCAAGCAATGACAGATTCATCAATTTGTATTTTATGAACAAGGGGTTTTTAAAATAAAAGAGAAAGATAGATCAGGGCATACATCAGCGAAACATGAATACAAATTATCTAATATCCGGACATATATCTTCAACAATGACTGTTCCTCCAACAGATCAAGAAAACCACAACATGATACAATTTACAGAACGGTCCATACTATTGCATGCATCTATGGTGCTTAATTTAACCATCACAATCACACATCATAAATATTTTTAAGATTCCAAAAGAACAAACTCTCATTTGTTTCCAAAATCATAGATCAATAGACTTTCAATAATTCAATCCACAAATAATTTAATGAAATAATCTTTAAATTTGGTTTCTTCTAATAATTTTCATCACATAGGAAACACTTATGCTTCAACACAATCACTGGCATACAGATAGACTATAATTCATTAACCTCATCCATTAAACTCTATTTTAACACTATTTGCGTAAAAACCTGTATTTATATTCAAGTGTAGCTAAATAATAACCAAGTATCCCTGTAAAAACTATGAAAAATCCTATTCTGCTACTATCAGGTGGCTAATCTTATTCTCATCAGCCGAACTTTACAATATGGTACCTTACGGGTATATATAGATGTACAAAATATGAAGTCCTCCCTATCTAAAGTCGAGATCCACCTTTTTAGGAACTTAAATTTTCTTGGAAACTCAGATCAATTTGATCTCTAGTTCCCACATTGATCATCTAGTAAACTAGAGAGAAAAAGAGAGAAGAGAAAAGAAAGCCATGCGCCCATAGGACTGTTAGTCATGCATGCGGAGTTTGCTCTAAAGTGTACTCATCATAGCTAGAGAAGACTTGTTGAAGCATATCCAAATCTGGTCCATCAATCCAACTATCTTCGAACTTGATCCTCTTTAATTCAACAACAACAAATTTCCTCATGTCTTTTAACTTTGTCAACTCCCTTCTAGTAGCCCTTACCTCTTCTTTAATATCCATCAACCGATCCAATAGAAGATCCTCTCCATCATCTCCCTTTTGCAAAACCTCTTTAAGTCTATCATCCCATTTCTCTTTTAATTGACTTAAAGGAAGGCCTTCCTTTACTGTTATATCAACATTTACTATAATAGCAATAACCGCTTCTAACTCATCTAGCTGTTCATTTAGATCCTTGCTAGAATCTTGAACTTCATTCTTATGTTTGTACAAAAAGTCAAATCTAAACCGAATTATGCTGGAAGTCTTTTCCAAGAAACCTGTGTTGTCCTCTTCAAGGATTGACTGCTCTAGAAGAGTGGATTTTGGTAATTTATTAATCTCTTTCAGCTTATGGATATGCCCTCTATACTCCTCTTCTTGTTCTCCCAATTCTTTAGCATGCTGATTCATCTCTTCTATTAAATCCAATGTCATTTTGTGAACCTCAAAACTGCTGCCCAACACCTCACCTATCTCCTGATTAAGCCTGTCAGTCCATCTATCCATCATCCCAACCTTACTCCTTATCTTCACCAAATCATCCACCTCTCTCTTGCTAAGCAAAACTGGTGTATCAATGGTAGCAATTTTTTGTGACCTCAGAGTAGAAACATTCTTCAAGAAGGTATGTAATTGATCCAATTGAGCCTTAAGCTCATCCTTTCTTTGTTTATCCTTCATCATTCTTGATTTGGTGGATGATGCTACCACATCAATCAAGTTCATTTGCTAGATTTCTTGCGGGTCTTCCCAAATTAACCGTACCCAACTGATAATTAGTTAGCTGCATATCTCCCACATCCTTGTCCACCACTAGTATTGCACATTCAGCAACAATTTCTCCTCCTTCAGTAAGTTTAGTGGAATGCAAAATTTTAGCCTTCTTCTTGGGTCTTTCTTTTTCAATCTCTTTCATCATATCATCCCAATTAAGAGGTTGTGAGGGTGTTATTGGTTTCTTTTGAAGATCAAGTTTTAACCAAGTGGGAGCACTTGGAGTAGTGGCCATTACAGTTGAAGAAGAAGCAACAGTTGTAGAGGACTGTAGAATATTAACCTTAGGTTGAGAATCAACCTCCTGTACCTCTTGTTGTTCTTGCTCTACATTTTCCTATGCAAGCTTTTCAGCTTCTTCTTTATCATTCCGCTCTTGCACCCTCTTGTATTCTTGTTCCTTCTTCAGTTTTTCCTCTTCTAATATTTTCTCCTCAAGTAACCTGTTTCTCTCTTCCTCCAACGCTTTAAGTTTGTCTGAGGCTTCCTTTTCCTTTTGTAGCTGCTTGGCTAGCTCCTCAACATCCTTCTCTTTTTGTGTGCATTCTGCTTCCTCTTTCTTCTTATAGGCTTCTTCAATTAGCTTCAATTTGGCCACAAGGGCTTCTCTTTCCCTTTGCTGCTTTGCCTTTTCCTCCTCTAGATCATGAATTTTCTGCACCAACTCTAGCTTATCATTCTCTTCTTTGGTCTTGAGCTCCTGCTCCTTTTTCCTTTGATGTTTCAGCACTTCATCAGCTCTTAGCTTAGCTTCCATTTTTTGTTGTTGAAGTAAGGCAACAGCTTGTGCCTTAACATCTATTGCCTTTTGCTTCTCCATGGATTTTTCATGTGCTTTATCATCTGAAGCTTTCTTTGCTTCCTCAAACAGTTCCCATTGATCTTCTTTAGTTAAAACATGTTCAGTTTCTAGAGGCATCTCCTCTTGCACATCCTTTTCTGACAAGGTCTCATCAGAATCTATTTCAATATCATGGATCTCCATCTCCACTTCCTTCCCCTTTAAGGTTTTAGCTATGTCATGGAGAGTCCCCTGAGGCGTTTCTCCTTCTTGTTGCTCTGTAGGAAGGACTTGAGGAGATGACTCTCCTGCAAATGATACTGGAGCTATCGCTCCTGCTGGAACATTTTCCTCTAGTGCCTCAGGTTCATCTTGAGTCGAAGATTCCAACTCAATTTCTTCTACATCAAGAGGGGAAAAATCTAATGGTTCTTTAGGTGGCGATCTTCTCTTAGTTCTTTTGTATCCTTTACCTTTCTTGGGAGCTGGACCTCCAGGAGATTTAGCTCTAAGAACAACTCATTGGATACTCCTATCCAGTACTGGTCTTGCTATATGTTTGATATCAATGGTTTCCTCAACATCCCAATCTATTGGATCCAAACTTTTTGTACCTATGCTTTTTACCTCATAGGATGGATCTAACACTACTCCATTATTTGATAGTGCATCAGGAACATCAGTTGTCACTCCAAATTCCACCATGAGTGAAACAAGTAACCTCTCATAATTCCTCCTCTTGAGGTCATATTCATCTTGAAGATCACTCTAGAAGTCCTCTAGCAGGTTGAAATGTTTGTCAAAGACCGAAGCCAGAAAAACATTCATCTTTTTCTTTGGATCAAATTTCTTTCGGGCAGTATACAAGCCCAACTTTAAGTGTATCAATTCACTGCAAATCACTTTAGCTCCCACAAGATGTGGGAAACTATACTCACCCAATTGCATGGGGAACTTGTGACAACCCGGTTTGTGTTTTATTGCCAGTCGGGCATTGACCCACAGAGCTTGATAGACAAACTCCATCAAAATCATCCTGTTACTGCAATATCTTGGAAGTAGATGGGGATGATCCTCAAATCCTGCCAACCTGAAATAAGTGAACTTGGGGTATTGGATATACCAACATCCCCATTCTATGATAAAGGCCATGGCCTCCTGGCTCAACCTGTACCCTACATCTCCATTAAGTTGGTTAATAACCACATAGAAAAATGCATCATTAACCCTTCTAAAGTGTAGCTCAAAAATCTGCAGAGACAACTGGTCATAATGATTCCAAACTTAGTTTTTCCCGTTAGCCTCTCCCAATACACCTACTCTGTTCAATCCCGCGAAGATGCCTCCTCTGGCTGTTACATAGATAACATAAGAGGTCATGAAGAAGCTCTTAGTCTCCCTTAATCTGGTCAACTGATCATGTATGGTATCCGAGACAATCATAGGCCAATCAAACTGCTGTTTTCCATCAAAGATTGTCTGAGTGAAAGGAAACATCCATTCCTTGAAATGAAATGCATCCCTCTTCCCAAAGACTCTAGAAAACATCATTATCAGGTCCAATACCTCCGTGTAAATTTTTTCCCTCTTTGGTTAATCATGGAGCTTTGTCAGAGACTTCTTCTCTATTCTTAACCATTTCTTGTTTAAGTGAGCCCTATTGGCCTCTTTGTACTTGCTATACATCTCCAAAGAATTTGCTTCATTCAACTGTGGTAGGTTCTTCGGATCAGGGACACTGAACATAAGTTGAAACATTTGAGGAGTTAGGTGTATAATCACATTGTCTTGTGAATCCACACACTTCCTGGTGGCCGGATTGTAAGCTCCTGCTGCTGTCATGATCAGTTCTGGGCATTGGATGGATAGAGAAAACACGGTGATATGAGCCAAACCAGAGTCAACTATTCTTCCATTTCTTCTTGTTACATCCTTAGTAAATGTTTCTGAATACAGCTCCTCATAATTTAATGGGCCTAGATTGGTGTCAGTTATATCCACCCAATCAGATTCCACCTTGCTAACAGTGACATCAGGACCCCTATGGTTATACCTCAAGGTATAAGGTAGTTGTTCCGATTTAACCTTCTTAGGCTTAGTTGATGCCTTCAAAGTTTCTACAGGCTGACTCCTCAAAGAAGCTTCTCCTAATATTCCTGACATTCTTTAACTCCCTGCAACAAAACCTTAAATTAGATCTTTGAACAAATATAACAAAACATGTTTTAAGATCTTACCCTTCATATATATACTGGAGGCAGAACCAGGCATAAACACATTCTAAATAGTCTCTCTTTTAAAACACTGTCTGGATCGGAGTCAAAACAGTTATTGAGATTATAGTAATATCAAGGCGGGACTGAAGTTGAAGTTGAAATGGTAACCATAATCAAAACGAGAACTGATTTGGTTCCATGAAGATTTTCTAATTTTATATTCAGTTCCGGTTCCACTTCCGCTTCCGCCTGGGTTACCATTATTTTGAAAGCCTACTTCCTATTGTAAGCGAACTCGAAGATGGGATGGAAATGGAATTGATACTTTCTACAAAACATGATTCAAAGTCTAAATCGATTTCGATCCCGCTTCTACCTAAAATAATCATGACGTCATAAGATATTTTAGCAGGCTGATAAATAACATTGTGATTTTAAGGACTAGGTCATATAAAAATGAAAGGAGCTAGAAAATAACCTATACAAGACCATCCCCATATGACCGAGAGGCAACCAAAATAATTAGGGCATCATATTTAAAACAAAACCATGTCAAAACCGTAAATCACAAACCCCCAATTTCAAATAATTGGAGCATGAATTTAACCCCATCCCAACCAATCAGATTCAAAATGCAACAAGATTCCTAAGTAAAACCATAATTTACCAAACCCTACCTAATGCAAAAACAATAACTAATCTATGCATTTAAAAACTAGGGAACCACGATGCGGTCACGATTAAAACATGAAAATGACCGTGAGGAAAAAACAAAAAAAACAACCAGAAAAGATAAAAAATGAAAACAAGAAAACCAAACAAAAAGAGAAAGAAAATGAATCACATGAACTCACAATAGAACTGAGAATCACGAACTCACACGAAACCAATGATCGAACAAAAATGGAAAATACGAAACCAACAAAAGAGAAGAATAGAAAAACCTTCCTCAAATGCAAAATAAATAGGTTAGCCCCCTGAAGCAATCCACGCGTAATTGTCTCCCTTTCTATCGACTCACACGCACAAATGCTCCACTGCAACTCCAGTTCACTCTTGATCTTTTAAACAATGATGATAACTACCAGTTAATCCCTAATTAAGGTAAAAACTCGCAGTTTCATACGTGCAAAGCTCCTATAATTAATGCCATAAATGTGGCAGAGCGAAGTTGGAATTGCAAAGGGAACTGCCACATTACTGCTGTGCGACTTTAGTAAATTCAACGACCTAAAAATGGCGGGAGCAGAATCGGAATGGAAAATGATTTAGAAACTTGGGTAATTTTCCAACTTGGTTCCCATTCCGGGTTCGGTTCCGCCAACAAAGAAGAAAGTGAAACAAATAACAAAACAAAAAAACAAAGACCGAAACGAGAAAACTTAACACAAAACCTAAGTTTAAAATGAAAGATCAAAAAGCGGAGGCGGAATTTAATTTAATTTTGAAACTATGAATAAATCCAAACTTAACTACCACTCCGGCTCCGGCTCTGATAAAGACAAAATAAAAAGGTAACTAGAAAAGACCATCGGGACGAGGATCGAAATTGATCTTTGAAACAAGTTTCAAAACTCGATTCGTTTCTGGCTCCGGTTCCGACAGAATAAACCAAAGAAAAAAAAGTATTGGAACAGAAAGACTCCAAACATTGTTTGAAAAACAAACAAGGACAAAAACATAAAGGGGGACCCATTTTGACCAAGGCAAAATATGGGGTGGTTATGCAAAGCATAACATCTCCACCCCTATAAGATTTAAGACATCCATACATTCATCACGAATACCCCTAAGAAAAAGAATTTTTACAGTTTCATTATTTAATACTATTTGTCTTGTCCTTTAAAGACTAAATAAAAATATTTCAAGATAATCTTCCAAAGTTTCCTCCTCTCGCTACATCATTCAAAAGATTTCATCTCAAGCTTATTTCATCTTGCAATGTCCTTAATACTTTGTCAAGAACTTCTTCATGTCTTCCCATGTTCAAATAGTTTGTGGCACTAAGCCCATGAACTACCATAATGTTGCATCCTTTAATGTAGCTGAAAACAACTTGAGATTTTGAGCATCATTCTAGTAGTCATAGCTATGACACAAAACATCAAACTCAAATAGAAAAATGTCAAGATCTTCCTTAAAAAGTCCTCTAAAAATAGGTAAAGCAGAATGAGGTATATTTTTCACGGGAGCTTCTTCTGCTAGATGGGCAATATGAAATTCAAAGGTGTTAGGATTTTTATTAGCCAAAGCTCACTCATTGTTGTTATTATTGTTATCATCCATGGTTTTAAATTGCTAAGGTGTATAAAAAGATTAAAATAACTTAGGGGACCTTTGTTTTTTAAAGGCTTACCACTTCAAAGTCCATAGGATTCTTGAAATAGTTTAGCAAGCTCAGGAGTGATAATATTAGATGAATCTTTTGGAGTCTCAGGTAATTCTTGTTGTGCACTAGAAGGTGATTCAAAATTAGACTCAATATTAGTGGACTCAATTACACACTTTTCAAGATCAAGTTCAACTAATTCATTTTTTCATGGTTTATTCACTTTTAGTGGCTTTAATCCTTTTTTTGGGTTTTCTTGTTTTAGAGAGTTGCTTCCTATATCTTTCTTAACAAACCTTCCTTTACTATCTCTAGTACAATTCATGCATCTAAATTATCTACAATAGAGAAAACCAAGGATAATCACCTAGGAAAGATCGATAATTGTGCAAACTTTCACCTTGGTGCATTGGTCCTAACTTATTAGAATTTCAGGCCTTTAACACCTTTCCTTGACAATGGCACCAAAATGTTGGGACAAAACTACAATTAAAAACTTTTAAGATTATGGCTAAATTTTTTATGGGGTATTTCAATTTATTCCTTGTGTTAATCCGAGATGTAGAACTTGTGAAAGGCTTAATATCTGTATACTTAAGGGCTGATAGGAATAAGTTAAGTAAGAATGAAATGCATTTACAAATTCCAAAAATATTTTAAGGTAGAATTCAATAATTAATTATGTTCTATTAGGCGACATGAACTACTACATGAACAAAGTGATAGGAAGGCGACAAGAACATATCAAGATTGCTCTATTTGTAACAACAACTTTCAGTTTTATCTAAAAATAGATTATGGCTTACCCAACAAAGATAGCTGAGAAATATAACTTACTCCACACTCATAAATTAAAGGAATCCGATGAAAGTAAAAATGCCATAGCTAATAGAATTATATTGAATAAACAATCTTTTATCTTTGCTGATAAATAAATGTGAAAATAATTATTTTAGTAGTACAAATCAACCCTTAAAGCATCCTGTTAATGATATACAAATCACACAACTAAAATGATAAAATGCAGAAATGAAATGTAGAAATAAAAGTTCACCAAGCTCCTACGGAGTGGGCCCTTCCTCCTGGTTGCGAGGTGAATTAAAAATTCTTATAAAGATATATGAATTCTCAATACTCCAAAAATTCGATGAAATCCAAAAGGATTATGTATCATATATCTAGTCCATATCAAAGCATACATATATATCTTAATACTCCATAAATTTGATGAAATCCAAAAGGATTATGTATCATATATCTAGTCCATACCATACCATACATACATACATACATATATATAGTTTTTAGTGATCAATATTAGTTATGTGGCCTACAACCCATAACTCGATATAAGTCTTTAACAAATAACAAGAAGTGAAAACAAACAAACAAATGTTTAACAATCTAAAACTATTTCACTCTATCTTTTGGCCTCTAGCCATGAATTCAAAATAATCTTTAAGATGGTTTCAACAAGAGGATAATGAGCCACAACTATCTTCTTTACTTCGGCCTCCATGCGTACCTTTACACAAGATCAAAACAACTTATTTGTGTTTAGTTTAATCTTATGATTCATCACCAGATATAGATTATTTTTCCTACAAATCTAGTAATACAAATTACCTTTTTATACTTTCAACATAGTAAATAATTCTCAATTCCTCATGGTAATTAATGAAAAAAAGGCTTACAAGAAAGACATTTAGAAAGAAACATAGGAAGGGCATAGGACTCAAACTAAGACCAATTTTTCCCTCATCAGTTGGCAAGAGTTTGAAGCTAAAAATTATGCAATTTTGGGAAGTTTGGAGGCCTCAAATAAAAGCTTTTCTACCTTATACGCCCAAAAACCCAGGTTTCATGCAAATTGATTAATGAATTACATTCCAATCAATTTCATGCCTTTTTTGGAGATTGCTTTAAGTTCAGCTAGAGATGGAGTTTCAAGATGTATGCAAAAGTCATAGAGGGTAGTGTTACCGAAAATTCACCTCAGCTCAATTTGGTAGAGCCAGAACACCTAATTACATTTAAGGTGAAAGGTACATTCATTTTATGATGATAGTTCATTTGCAATGAAGGATTTTAAATAGAATTTAGTTGATTATGCAAAGATTCACAATAAAATATTTATCAAAATTTGCATAGTAATGTCATATTTTATTCATTTTGAAATCAAAGAACATACAAGATTGCATAAACATTGTTGTTTCATGCTTTGAAGATAGAAGAAATATTTGAAAGTCCCACACAAGCCATGGGAAATGACTAAATTAATTCAAATGCAACAAAGAGAGTAAGCTATACATCTGAAGATGAAAATAACAAAGAAAACATGAAAAGGGAACATATCCATCATTTCCTTGAAATTTTGGCATTGATTGTTGTTTCTCCTATCTTCAGATGGTTCTTCTATTCTTCAAGCTCCTCTCATACTTGATCTTCAGAAGCACCTACAATTGATTGAAAAATTCCTATTAGAGCTCCAGATATGAACTTGATCATATATCCTATCAAAATATATATAACTTACAACAATGAGGCATTAAATCAATTGATCCATCAAAAGATAAATGAAAAAGTGCTAGATCAAATCATCAGAGGAACATTGAATTCACTATTTTATATCTAGCTTGTTTGTTCACTATGCAAGTACAGGTACATGTTTTATTACTGGTTCATCATATTCAAACATTTTAGTATGTGGAGGAAAATGGACTCCCACAAGGGTTGATCCCAACGTACTAAAGGTACGACAATCTTCACATGATAATGCATAAAAGATGTATGCAATGATAGCATACAATTAACAGAGCAGAGCAACTGTTCATCTAGTTAGAAAGGTGAATCATCAATGAACGTTCATAACAACAAGTAGTATTGTATCATTTAACCAAGACAAACAAGTGCTCCTACTCTGGTAATTGTGTGTTACCAAGGAGACACTCTCTCAGTATGCATAAAAACATGAAAAGCATACATAATAGATGTAAAGGTAGTCAGACAACGAGATTGCTGCCACAAAGCTGATAAAGGTATAATGATGCTAGAATAGTTGATAAAGCATTAAGCTTGCAAAATAACGGAGGAACATACACATCAAGAGCAAAGAATGCATTTCAGAGGAAGTCACTCAAGATGAGTTCATATTAAATATTCAAAGAAGCTTTGATATAATGGTAGCAGTCCTCTTCCACAAGAAAAGAAAAATAAGGTTGATAATATTTTACCTTTGATGATCTTTTGCTTTCTAACAAAGGCATAATCTAATCATCAAATATGAGTTACAACAATAGGATTGTCATGGTGACAATTCACCACAAGCAAATACAACCAAATGAATACACATGAGTGTTTTTGTTATGAATCTTGTTCTACATATTTGTTTCTACAACTTACCTCCCTCCAAGTTCTAAGAGTTTAAATAAGAGAGAAGCTGAGTTTAATTCAAATCAAACCCACTATGAAATAATTAACTATTAAAAATTAATTCATTGCTCAGATCAATGTAGAATAGTCAAAGCAATAATAGGAATGAGCATGTACAAGGAGTTTGAACAACACTGCCAAGAACAGTCAAGAGCATGAGTATAAATGGAGGGTTTTTTATAGCAGTATATTTTGAGTACTCATGAAGATAGACAATGCTTTATGCATTTTTTGCAAAATTTAAAGTAAACTACAATCTTCAGGAAAATAAATGAATAACGTAACACTTGTAGATACTTTTCATTTTCTGAATTCAAGCATTGTCAAAAAGCATACAACAAATAACGAAGTTGCAGAAGTTAATGTTTATGTTCACAGGAGCATGTGTAAAACAAGAGGAACAATCATATACAATAGAAACCAATGAAGGTGATTATAGTAGGGAGTCCCAGGTCGCCAATAATGATGAATATAGTGTGATGACTATGAATAAAGTATACAGTATAAGGAATGGAGGGTTGTAAACAGTGAATAAAGAAAATGGTATATTATCAATTGATTACAACTCCATATTACATGAAGTGACTCTTTTTAGGAATAAAATAAAATACCCAAAAAAAAAAAATGATCACGGCCTTTCATTATAGGTATTTCTTTTATTCCTATCAAGGATTGAATTCATTGTTTCCCTTAGTATCGTATTTAGGAAAAAATGGAGAAACCCTTTGGCACTTTTTAAATGGTGAGTACCCAAAATCAAAATAGAGGCTGCAACAAGGAATATATGGAGTTTCATTTTTTAGAAAATGGAAAACCCAGATGAATGTCAAGAGGTCGTGGCCATAGAAGCTCAAATACAGAGGTAAGAAAAGATCGAAATCCTCTCATAGTGTGGTTGTGTTCATGAAGGAACTATGAAGTTCATTTTTCCAGAAACTCTTTGTATTGCATTTTACAAAGAGGCAACACAACCATGAGATTTATATAAACCCTTAAAAATGAGAAAGCACCACATTCATCGAAGTAAAGAAAAATCCAGAAGCATGAGGTTCTTTTTTGAAAAATAATGCAAATACCTAAATGTAAAATAGATGGCCGCAACTAAAAGATGGGGAAACATGAAAATAACAAAGAATGTTACCCATCAAAGTTCCCATTGGCGAACTTCAGAAGGAATACACCGAAATCATGAATTTCATTTCAATAGAGAATGAAAATACCTAGTTTGTGCTCTACAGTCTGCGGCATGAGAGAGGTGTCTACTTTGCAAATGGCCAAAGCCCACTTGGGGCATTTGCGTGAAATCTCAAATACAGGAAAGTAGCAATATATTTTCCTCTATGATCACACTAAAAAATGAGGAAGTTCTACAAGATTATTTAGGAAAAGAAAATACCCAGAGAAACCTTCACGACGACTAAGAAATTATAAAGGGTTTTTACATATAGTGTAAAATGCAATGACAAAATCAAATACCCAAGACAACCTTCTTGACCATGGCCATGAATTTGGCATATGGAGAAAAATGAATAATAAAGTAGAGATGCAAGGGGGCACAAATGAAAACCTTACCCAAGATTTGTTGTTTAAAGATACATCCTCCCACAGTGTAAAAGGATTCTAAAGACTCTCATGGTGGCCTCAAAAGTTAGAAACATCGACAAAGAAGATATCTAAAGCAAAAACATCAGAAGAAATACATAACTACAGATATAGAAGCCTGAAATGTTTTCGAAATGGAGGTTATAGCTCAAATTCCTGACAAAGAAAACTTACCTTGCTTTTATGTTGGTTTTTCCATTGAAAATGTCCTAGAAAATCAACAAGAACAAAGCAAGAAATGGTTCTATTCAAAATCAAAACCCTACCATCATGGCGGGAGCAGCTTGTTCACAAAGTTGCAAAGTAAAAAAATGAAGTTTGTATTAGGGTTCGAGTTATTTTCACTCATCCTCTTTCAAATTATGGTGCATTTTTTTACTCAGTTTTTTATAAAATCATCATTTTATTAATGTTGTGGTCTTGACTTTTAGTCAATTGACCTAATCAAAAGGAGAGACCATGTGTTTCATATGGAGTTTCAAAGTTGTTATGGGATTTTATAATTATTTTTCAAAAAATATTTTGAAAATCCCCTCTTGCATGCATACTTGTATTGCTTTTTTAAAAATAATTATTAAGTGCAAGTTAATATTGCCTTAATAATTTTTTTAGAAATTCGCCATCAAAGGATAAAGCATGTTAAGATAACTTATTACTGAAGCTCAAAGACATGTAGATTCAGAGAATAAAAACAACTGAAGTCTTTTTTAGGTTAACTAGTCATGCAAGGTTTAAATAAAGTAAATGGTGGAGATTCCTGAAACTTAGCTACAGTTCCCCATCAGTTTCGAGGGTCTTTTAGTCATGCATGACATGGGGATCAATTTGCAACATTCAGTGTTCAGTTTGCTTCAGTGGTGGGCCCATTTTTTCAAGCTTTTATTCTCTGCTCGTGAGGAGGATATTTTCACTTTTAGTGCCACCTCTATGAAATCAGGAGCCATTTCGAGTCGCACTTCAGTTTTATACATTGTGAGACAGAGTTTTGAGTTGTTTAAGCTTAGTTTGCAGCATTGGTGGGCCCCATTTTTAGGTAGTTTTGATTTTGCTTGTGGGAAGCATGTATTGCTTTTTCTCACTTTCAGTTAGCTTGGAGTTCCACCTCTTGGGTGCATAATGCATGCTTTCTTTGTATATATTGGAAAAATTCATTCTTTTTCCTTAGTTCTTGATAGTTTTTCCTTTGCATTTCTGCAAAGAAGAGAGATCTTGTAACTCAGATATTTTACAGTTTATACATCAAATTTTTACAGGTTACATAGTTTGTTATTTGCAAAAGTTTCTTCATAATATTTAATTAAATTCAATGTTCTGTCTTCAATTCATGGTGTCTTGTCCTTTTTAAAGTGTTTGATGCAAATTTAATGCGTTTGAAATTTGAAACCTTTAAATTTCTATCTCACTTTCTGAATACATGTACACGAAAATCAATTTCATCGTAGGTCATGAATTGTGTTAAACTTTATCTTTTCTCTTAGGTTGTGAAAAGCCAGTTTTTCCTTCATAAAGAAAGATTAAACAAACCTTTTTAGACTGCTCAAGTTGAATTGTGTTAACAAATTTCTGAGAATATTGGTTGTGAATAAGCTTGCATAATAGTTACCATTAGGTGCATCACCATTCATTTTAAGTTCAATGTATGCATTCATTTGAAGCCTTTTGCCCTTTTCCATCAAGGTTTATAGTCCATCATTAGAAAATCATAAAGGAAGTCGGCCTATAATGTTAGGTTTTCAAAGGCAGATATCTAAAAGCTAAATGCAGATTTTATCAAATAAACCAGAAATAAAACACATAGAAAAATAACACAGATAATTTAACGTGGTTCACCCAATGTGGGGTACATCCACCAAACCGTAGCCATCCAATGATTTCATTAACCAGTGTAAAACCCTATTACAATATCACGAATAATTGCATTTCCTTATCATACTGTAACTCTATCCCAAACCCTTTATAAATTAGGGTTATACAAAATCAGGGTTTTTTCCCTTTTTGTGAATTTTCCCTTTTTCAACGAGGATACATGAAGAGTGTACAGTATACAATGATCAGTCGCCACATACCAACATATAATCCAAAGGTCTACTTTCAATATAGGGTACCCACAACTTGAAAGTATTCCCATGTTTCATAGGATTGCAAAGTATCTTCGCTTTCACACGGGTGCAATCCTGTTGATTACAAGTAGCAAGTCAAGTCATTTTTCTTCACCAAACTTTGCAAGTTTTGCTTCCAATTAACATCCACCAACTCTTCATGCATACTCAACATCTTCCACAAGGTTTGAATTTAGTTAATTGAAGAGGTCTTCTATAAGACAAGGCTTTCAAATCTTTTAGAGTTATTTCATTCATTCCTCCTTATGCATTATGCAAAAGAGATGTATTGTAACTCATTTTGAGATTTATAGAGTAGAAAATTAGTTTTATTTTCACTATTCTTCAAGATTTTGTAGAAGCAAAATCCTTTTATCAATAAAATGTAGTATTTACCTTCTCAAATTTTTAGTTTTTAGTGTATTTGTGAATGATTTTTATCCGATTTTTGTGATTATGAATGTTAATCCATGAATTATGTCTCATTGCAATACATTTCTTTACAAAATAAGAAAAACCCATATAGGTCATAGGTTGTGTTAGCTATTTTTTAGTACTTGTAGTTGTGAAAACACATATTTTTCCTTCAATAAAACCTGAAACATAACCTCCTTATGTAATATTTTTGTATGCGTTTGTAAAAAATTGAGTTGTGTGAAGAATAGAGCAGTTTTTGAGAGAAATTGAGTTAGAAAAATAAGTACTGTCTTTTATCATTGGTGCATCACCTCCTAGTTCAATTTTATCTTAAAATTTAGTTCCCTATCCTTTTCCTATCAAACCAACAAGCTTTTAGGAGGTCTATCAAGAGAATTGGCCTGCTTTGGAGGTTCATCTTCACCATAGGTGGTCCACAATTTGAAGATGATCCCATGTTTCATAGGATAGTTGAGTTTCACACTTAGCTTAAGGGTGCTATCCTCATGACAACAATTCTTGTAGTAGTCAATTTATGTTCCTATAGAAAACATTTCCTATTCTTGTGACAATTTCAATAAAAAAATCCTTGTAGTAGATTTTAGATAAACCATCATACAAGATTCTAGTTTCCACAACTTATTTTTAAAGTTAGATTTCATTTCATTCTACTCAAATTACTACCTCCAACCCTTGAGCAAACATTCACTACACTTTTCACAAGTTTACGCCTCGTATTTGTTGGTGTGAATAAGGTGTTTTACCTAGCTAGTTCACCTACTAGGTCATATTCACATGTTAAGTTCACTTAGGTCCTAGGAATCTTTTTGGAAGTCTCAGTTGTCATTACATATTGTCTTATCTTATTCTATTTACTTCTTGTGTCCTAGATCATTTAATATTTGTTATGTTATTTGTCTCATGTCATAGGATTAAGACGCTTGTCATGATCTTTTCTAATCCTATCTTTCACCTTGCCTATATAAGCAATGCCTCTTGTACATTTGTAAATCATAGGGGATGTACTATCATTGATCCATTATTGATCATTATACATTATTGTATCATAATATCAAGAAAGCTATTTTCTTGCTATACTCTTTTGTGGAAGGTGTATCTTTTGTTTTGCAAGTGATCCTAGGTTGTGGAAGCTCACTATTAGTTCCTTGGAGTTCACTATCAACTCTTACATAATATCATAGCTCCATTTTTGTGAACTCCTCAAATATGAGGGTGATTTGGGAATGCGATTTCAATAACTGAATTTTAGTGCAAAAAGGACCTCACAATTGAGTCTAGAAGGTCCAATAACCCATATTTCATATATAAAACTTCATATTTTGGTGACAATGTTTTTTTGTCATTTTTTAAATTTTTTAATGAGTGTCTTAAATTCAATGGCCAAATGATTGTCATCGAGGACTATATTAAATTTGATGGCTAAATCATCATCATTGTGTGACTATCTTGAACTTTATGGCCAAACAACCCTCATCAAGGGATCTTCTTTGCCTCTTAAGCCCTTCTTAAGTAATTTTCTTTCAAAAGCCATAACTTTTGACTTAGGTATCAAATTTTAGAAAACAAGTTACTATTGGAAAGCTAGTTTTGAGGACTTTCTAGTGGTGCAAGTCTTATTAAATTTTATTTCTAGTGATTTTTTATTTCTATTTGAAGTTAAATATTCCATTTGGACTTTCGAGCTCATAATTGTTTTCCTAGATCTCTAAATTTCACAAATTTTATTGTGTTGGAAAGGTATTGAGGAGCTATATTGTCCCATATATGTACTTTTTTTTCAAATTTATCCCTAGGTATATTTTATATATTTTTTGTAAATATCACATTGTGATTAATTACTTAGACATCCTAACTCATGGAGAAGTTTTTTATTTTTGGGAGGGCTTTATTTTTAGTATTCATCATATTAGGGGGTTTCTATTTGTTGTTGAGGGTTTTTATCTCTGTAATTTTGGAGATCTTATCATTTGAGGAGTGAATCGTGTATAAATTTTATTAATGCACATATTGTGGGAGAAATCAATATGAGAATGAATTATTTCCTCATGTCTCAAATATTTCCATCCAACTCTTGCTTGAGTGTGGATCTCGTCCATCACTTGATACTACATCCAAATGTCAAGTTGCTCCTTCTCCACCTACAAAGATAGTTGATAATACTTCACCTTTAGTAATTCCTTGTGAAAATTCAATAATTGTGTTGTTTCTAAAAAGTTCAAAGTTGCTTCTTTGAAATCTTCTAGTGATTCTTTGCAATAGGTAAATCATATTCTTTCAGATATATCTTTATGGGATGATTAATTGATAGGTATTTTATATTTGGAGGACACATTTGAGGGCTTATCTCTCCTTTTTGATAATAGTCATTGCACAACTATTGTCAAACTATCATTGTCTGTGGAGATTTTTTCATCATTGGTTTCCACATAGTCCTGATTCGTCACCTTCTTTATTGATTGGGCATGTACCTAATTTGATTATGGCATCATCATTTTCCATAAACATGACAACACATGAGCATATTTCAGAGATATCATCACACATTTTCATTCTTCTTCCTATCATTTCCTATTTGGAATGGGAAGCATTCCTATACTTGTACTTGGTTTTGTTTCTTCCCAAGGGAAGTAATGTTGTTTGTAGGTATTGAATCATATTTTATCCTCAAGAATCTATCATTTTTGTAGGATATTACATGTTGTGGGGGGCTACATAGTCTCAAGCTTTTTTCCTCTCATGGGGGGATATTGATTGTTTTTTTTGTGATGAATTTAGTCCCTGGGGGTCATGACAAGTCCTCCATTCATCACTTGTTTCATCACTTGTACATGATTGTTTTCATACATTCTTTCTTTTGGAGATATTTTTTTCCCGTGAAGTTTTCTCATTTATTCCATTTATGAGAGTATTTTTAAATGGATACCTAACATAACCTAGTAGCCAAGACCCATCCATGCATCCTTGCATCATATCTACATTGTTGTATTTGTTTACTACTCCCTAAGTTGCACACAAGGGGGTGTTGGTTTGAATAAGGTGTTTTACCTAACTAGTTCATCTAGTAGGTTCTATTCACATGTTAATTTACTCAGGTCCTAGGAATATTTCTAGAAGTCTTAGTTGTCATTAGATCTTATCTTATCTTATTCCATTTACTTCTTGTGTCTTAGGTAATTTAATATTTGTTATGTTAGTTGTCTCATGTTATAGGATTGGGACACTTGCCATGATCTTGTCTAATATTATCTTTCATGTTGTCTGTACAAGTAAGGCCTCTTGTACATTTATAAATCATAGGGGATGACTATCATTGATCCATTATTGATAATTGTATATTATTGCATCATAATATCATGCAAGTTTTTTTCTTTCCATACTCTCTTGTGGTAGGTGTATCTTTTGTTTTGCAGTTGATCTTGGGCTATGGGAGCTCACTATCAGCTCCTTGGAGTTCACTACCAAATCCTATAGTATTGACATAGAATTAAACTAAATTACAAACCCGAGTACCAACCATTATTTAAACATAAAATTGAAATTATTATATTTTATTTTTCCCCAATATTTTGGAATAGTTATTGGGAAAGGTATTAAAAGTTTGATAGCCTAGTAAATTGAGTTAGGAACAACATATCAAGGAGAAATTTTACACAATTATCCACCTTTCCTAGGCCATTATCTTTGATTTGTATTATTTTAAATCATATAAATGCATGAATCAAGATATAGAGACGATGAAGGAAAATTTGTCAAATAATTTGTTGTAACTTGTCAAAAAAAATCCCAAATGAGAGATTAAGCCATAAGCATTGAATAAACATGTGAAAAAGAAGCTAGCTAAATTTTATTGAGAAAAATATGTCGTTGAATCAACCACTATAGAGTTTGTAAGTGAACAAACATAATCATATCTTGAACCACCACCAAATATTTTATTGGAAAGATTAGATAAACATAAATCATCACCAAAATTATTAATGAAATCTCCTATTCAAGTTGATATTACAGAGTAATTTAAAACATCATATGCCTTAAGAAATGGTAATTGTTGGTGTAAATAGATGTTTTTCCTAGCTAGGTCCTATTTACATGTTAAGTCCATTTAGGTCCTAGGAGGGAATATTTCTAGATAGTGTTAGTTGTCACTAGATCCTATCTTATCTTTTGGCATTTAATGCTTGTGTCCTAAGTCATTAAATATTTTTTGAGGTAGTTGTCTCATTATACAAGATTAAGAAACATGTCAAGATCTTGTCTAATCCTATCTCACACTTTGCCTTTATAAGAAAGGCATCATTTGTACATCTTTAAAGTTCAGTTGATTAAGTCTAATATATCACTACAATCTTGAATATTACATAGTGGCCATAGCTTGTATCCATTATTGCAAATCCATGTTATTTCTTTTTCCTCTTGTAAAAGGTTATTTTTGGTTTTTGTAGGTGATTTGGGAGACTTGAATCCTTGATGACTCTAACATGGTATCAGAGCTTCAAAGTTGAAAAACCCCTTCTGATATTTGAGGGTGATTCAAGCTTGATTTTTTTCTAGGTGTGTATTGGGAAAAAATGAATCTCATGACATGATTGAGTCCAAAAGGCCCCAAAACCCCTATTTTCATATAAAATACTTGATATTTCGATGAAAAAGGTTGAACCATTTTTTAGGGGTTTAACAGGAATCTGTGACATCTCCGTCCATACAATTTGTACATTTGTACGAAATCCATATAGACCATATGATTCATACAAACTGTATTATACTCACGTTGCATCAACATCAACATATTATAAGGATTCAACATATTCGCTAGAATATTCTTCATTTGTCGACATACATTTGTACCCTATCCATATCATTTGTGTGTCAAGGAATGAAGTCATTTTTAGTTGTATTTTTCTAGTCATCACAGTTAGCTGGTGGTTCCATTGTAGCTTATAGCATGTGTGCATGCACACACATGGGGGATGGGGGGCGTATGCCAACTGTTGATGACCACCCCACCATCGGGGGCCACTGCCCACTGAGAAACACTGCCACCACCACCAGTGGTGCTTAATTTTATTTTATTTTAAAAAAAAATTCTAGCTTCGCAGTCACATGAAGGACCGGGTGCTAAGTGCCTAGGTGCTTAAAATTTTGCCCCTAGGACCTAATAGGACATTTTTTTCAAAATTCCATAAATTTATGCTAGGGTGTCAAAATTTTCCAAATGGGATATTGAAAGAAAGCTAGTTCCAAGAGCTTCATTGTGGTGCAAGCCATTTTTTCAGATTTTATCTTAGGTAAATTTTATTGTTGGTTGAAGTCATATTTTCCTTTTTGGACCTAAGCTCATAATTTTTTGCTATTTTGTCCAATTTTCATGATTTTTGCAGTGTTGGAAAGGTATTGAGGAGAACTATATTTCTATTCATGCACTTTTTCCAAATTCAACCCCAAGTATCTTTTATTTAGATTTGTGCAAATTCACATTTTAGTTAATTAATTGGACATAGTGAAGCCTGGAGAAGATCTGTCCTCTTGAGAAGGCATCATTTTCAATCTAGATCATATTGGGAAATATTACTTTCAATTTGAGGATCTCATTTTGAGATATTGTTGTACTTTTCCATCTTTGATCCATCTTGGAATTGTAAAATTTGGAACAAAATTCTAGCATTGTAAACACACTACATATAAAGTTCCACAACATATTATTGGGGGATTATTGATTGAGTGCTTTGGAGGGGGGGTCTCTTGGTGCATTGTTTTGATTTATTTTTCTTTTTTTTCCTCCTCTTTCCATGGATCATTCTAAGGTTCCTATGTTAACATCATATAACTATTCAACCTAGCATCAACATGCATGTAGTGTACTAATGAATCAAGGTCACTCTCTATATGTTGAAAACGAGGTACTTGAACCTACAAATGCATATGAAAAGATAAAAGTGATGGTTGAACATAATAAAGCTCTTGCATGTATTTATAGCCTAGTTTAGTTTCTCAAGAATTTTTGTTTTAAATGGATCATGTAAGAATTCTCCCGAGGCTTGGGATAAATTGAAAATAGTGTATGGTACTACTGATAAAGTGAGAGGCTATCAAATTGATAATGAACTGATGAGCCTTGATCCTAAGAAATTTTCACAACATCCAAGACTACATCACCAAGGTTAATGATCTAAGAGAGCTATAGATTAGGTAAAATTCGGGGGAAAGAGCATGAATCAATGATAGCCACCATATAACTACCTAATTCAATCCATGAAGACCTTAATCTAAAAATGAAGCACAAATGACAATAGAAATCACAACAATGAAGCAATAAACCTCAATTCCTATGCCAGAGTTGAATCACCTCCATTGCTCTTCTCCATTGTGCTTTGTTTGTTCTCAAATATGTAGTATGCAAGATATTTTATAAGCTTAATGTTGACAATTGATAGCTAGATCTCAAGATAACAATAATTTTTTTTCAAAGATTGTGGTTAAGGTTGGAATGAAGGTGTTGGCTTGCTTTTATAGAAATCCCAATTCAAATGAAGGGTGAGGATAGAATGATGAGGTATGGAAACAGATGGATGAGATTAATTGAGAAGAAACAAGATAAGGATGGGGAAGATGGACCAAAACTCAAGAAGTTAGTTGAGATTTAGGGCTTGGCTAAGAAGAAATAAATTAAATAATGACAACACTTATTTAATTTAGGAAAGGGAAAATGAATTATTAAATAATTAAAAATAATTATTTAATTATAGAAGAAAGGTGGAGTGGGAAATATTAAATAATTAAAAAAAATTATTTAATAAAAGATGGAGGGAAAAAGATGGAGTGGGAAAATTATTAAATCCTATTTATTTAATTATCTATCTTTTTCCCTCCATCTTTTATTAAATAATTTTTTTTAATTATTTAATAATTCCCACTCCACCTTTCTTCTATAATTAAATAATTATTTTTAATTATTTAATAATTCATTTTCCCTTTCCTAAATTAAATAAGTGTTGTCATTATAAAGGGAAAAAGCTAATGAATAATGAAATAATAAAATGTATTATTTAATTATAGAAGAAAATGGAAGTGAATAATTAAATAAATAAGATTTTATTTAATTATGGAGGGAAAAAGAGAAATTAGTAACACAATTTAAATAAATTTCCATTTATTTAAATTAATCAAAAGAAGAATAAAAATAGAATGAATTAATTAAATAATTAAAAATATTCAATTAATAGGAGAAGATGACCTTAAGAAATAATTAAATAATTAAAATTATTTAATTATGCAAGAAGGGAGGTGAATTAATGATAAAATGTTGCTTGCAAGCTCAAGACATTTTGCAGTGTCTACATTTTTCCCCTCTTTGATGCAATGCGATTTTGAGCATTGTATCAAAGAATAATTGGAAAAATATGGCTCAGGACCTGCCCTAGTGTGCCTTGGCGGATGCAGGATAAGATGATGCCCCCTCGGGAAATTTGACAAATTTTCAAAAAATTCCAAAAAAATTGGCAAGTTTACTGATAAGTCAATTGGATAGGAGCAAATGCCATGGTGACAAAAAATTAGGCTCAAAAGTCAATCTAAGGCTAGATATTAGCGTTCAAAGGAAAAATTTAATGCGAAGTTATAAAGTTAGGGGCCCTATTAGGTCAAATTAGGTATTAATAGGCCCTAAGGGGGTGGAAATAGGTCATTTGTGCATTGTGGGTTTAAGATTCTAGGATCTCTGGTTTGAGATTTTATGTAGAGATACTATCAAAATGTCACTTGTACCAATCACTATGCATAGAGGATATTGGGTACGATCATTCGAGTGTGTAGAGGGCTTGGGTCGGGCAGTATGTATTGTTGATGGCCAAATTGACATATCAACATGTAGGCAAGATGCAATCACCTTACCTCTCCTGAGAAAGATAAACAATCATTAAATCGATCATCTTCCAAGGTCATGGATGTTGGGTCACAACATTGCTATTTTTCTGAGAAATCAATGAGGCTATAATGTTCAAGGGGCCTGTTGGTTATTGAGCTTTTTGGTTCCTGCAAGATTGAACTCCTATCTAAACCTATTCTAATCGGGGTATAAAAAAAAGGAAAAAGATAGATTAGGGATGCAAGAGATAAAAGAATGTTGATTCATTTAGTTAACCAGACATGTTACTTTTCGAGGAATTCCTAAATTAGAACTACAAAACAAACCAACCTGTAATCAATACAAAGCTGAACATTCATTCACAGTGCAAACTTTAACAACATATCACAAATCATAATTTAAACAAAAGAAAAGATAAAACTTCATTCCTTGAAGAATTCCAAATCGAATGATTAACACAACGAATATCATTCCAGAGAACAACTTAAAACAGGTTTAAATTCGGTTGCTTCTACTGTTGTGAAACATATAAACAATATTTCCAAATTTGACAAGTTTCACCAGTGCACAAAAACCATTATCTTCAAATTGACTCCATTAACTAAAAATGCAAAAAAATGTATCATCTATTCTACTGCTAAACTCTAAACAACTAATTTATTTTCTAAAAATCTAACTCTCTCAAAGTGAGCAGATTTTACAATTAATAGCCCAATAATTCCATAGTTCCCTCCAAAATCAGACATCAAAAGCTGTAGCTTATTGCATGCAAACAATATCTCTAACACAACTATCTGTTTCAACCTTTGTTTGACTCAGATTGACTTAAGTTCACAATTACAATTTTTAGTTTCAACTTTGAGTCCTTCGTCTTGCACGACGTAGATCAACATCTTTTCCAGAAATTACGTCAAGTAGGGACCACAAAGCACTTAGTTCTCTGCAGTTTGATGATTCTTTTCAAAAAATCTCCCCTTTTGCACATTAGCTTTGCAAATCACTTCAATATCTTTTACAAACTTTAGAAGTACCCTCCGAACACTTCACTCATCGCCTGAGCATTATCAAATTCTTCACAATTTGCAAAAATACCTGCTAAACATCACATGAATTAATTAACTTGTAAAATAGGAAAAATCAAATAGCATAGACTAAGTGACAACCAACACTTCTAAGCTATTAACCTCATCCAAACAAGAGAAAACAATGAAAGCATAAGAAAAATAAAAACATTAAATCATAATACTCCCCATGCTTGAATCTTGAATCACTTCTCTTGCTCTCCTATTTCTCCTTTTTGCAATCTTTGCCCTCAGATTTGTTGCTTCACATGTGCAAATACCTGCAAAATAGTAAGTAGAAAGTTGGAGACAATATGACTGTTAAATCAAAAATGGAGGAGAAAGGTTGCTTTTATAGACAACCATTCGAATGGACAGACAAGATTGATCTTCTAGAAAGATTCTAAGATCAACAAATGAGGATTCATGAGAGGGAGGTTACGAAATGGAAGGTCAATATCGAGTTTCTAGAAAAATGCCAAGATCTACGGTTGAAAATTGATGCAACTAGAAATGCCATGCATGGAAAAGATATGACGCCGGTGGCTATGACGCTCGATGGCTATGACAGACATGCAGGACATGCAGGCTATGACATGAAATAATGACAGGGGATCTTTGACCAAAATGGAGGGATAAATAATGTATTTTAAATTATTTATTCGAAAATGGAGGAGGATGACAAGTGGCAAATAAATAATTTATTTGGAGGAAATGAGAAAGGAGATTTAATTAAATTCATAAATTCAATTAAAGGAGGAGATAGAAATTAGACATGGATAATTGATTTGGATCAATTATTTAAAAGAGAATAATGACACATAAATAAATAATTTTGTCAATTATTTAATTATAGAAGAATAAAAGGTCAAATAATAATTATTATTTGATTATAGACATGTGATGAAAGATAAATAATTAAATAAATAATGATTTATTTAATTATTGAAAAAAGGGGTATTAGTGATGCAATTAATTTATTTTAATTGATCATGATAGAATAGAGATTAGAAAGTGAATTAATTTTAATTATTAGAGGATGACGACTAAGGAAAAATGTTGCTCGTAGACTTGAGGACATTTTTCAATGTCTACAAAAAATACATTAATTTTCATTTTGCCTCAATTGCATGTGAATATAATAAACTTTAAATAATCACAATTGGATAATGATAAACCCCCTTTTCCATTTAATGTTAAATGATATTTAGTGTAGAGTTGAAATCTTGAATGGTACTTGCAAATGAAAATAGATGCACAATTAATTAATTCATACAAGATTGAATCACAAAGAATAATAAATTAAAAGATATGAATCATTTAATCCCTCTACTGAATTAACAACATATCCATCATGCCCCTTTTAACAAAGTCAAATATCTCAAGGTATGCATCAGTAGTAACTGAATTGCATCTGCCATAAGCACACTTGATGGAAGATCCAAATACAATAGTGCAGATTCTGGAGTCATAGGTAAATTTCTTAGCAACTTGTTGTAATGGACCATACAAGAGGCAGCCTCAAACTTATCTGCAGCCATTAGAACGTTGAGTAACCCAGGAGCACTATTTGTTGCTACAGTTCCAGTGTACATAAAGTTCAATAGATCCATCAGAGCACTCTCTTCTATTGAAGTTATTCGAAGAGTGACATCTTGTTGCTTTGACTCCCTCATGCCATTGAAGAAAAGTTTGAAAAAAAGAAAGGACTCTTAGCTGCTAAAATAACAGATCTAATGTGCATTGTTCAGACTTTCAATAGTGTAGAATAGTCCATGCAAATTATCCTTTACATCTACCAAATATACATGCTCGGGTTTTCTAAACTTTTCAATAAATCGATTTCATGTACATGCAATCATAACAATTCCATGCAATGGAAGTTCTTGCAGCCGCAGTTTACAACTACTAATTGCATTTGTTTGAAATTTCTAAAGTCTTCTCACCTTATGCATAAATCTGCTAGTTGCATTTTTCCTGAAAGTTTCTAAAGCCTTTTCAACCTATTCTATATCGCGCATAGACTGCAATCATTGCGTTCCTGAAATCTCATTTTATTGAAGGCATTTTGTCGAACAGTTCATCACCATGTCTATGCTTTCACACTCTGCATGCACTTCCCACATGCTTGACATTCCAGAGACCATGCCTCTCTTAGGAATTTTGTTTATAGTTCACGTGCCTTGTTCTTTGGTGCATCTATAGCTTACATGCAAATCATAGGGCGTTGAATTTTGCTTAAAGCCTTTTTCAACATATCATTCTGTATAAACCTTTCGAATCATTCTGTCAAACAGTTTGCGCGATGCTGGTAAAGATTGTGGAATTCAATTTTTCAACTGCCAATTGCATTTGCTCAAAGTTTCTTTGAGGAATTAGGTCAAAAAAGTCACAGTTGTGCCTGTGCTTTCACATTTTGCATGCGTATCTACTTGGGCGTTATCATCAATCCCATCTTGTGCGTATTCTGCAATCATTTCACTTCATGAGATGACATCTTTGTGAGTCATTCTGTCAAATAGTTCATTTTCCATGTCTTTGTGCTTAGTTAATGGCTTCATACTTGGTAAACAACATTCATTTGAAAGTTCCAAAAAAGAAAATAGACAAACTCCCTCTCTGAATACTAGCGTGCATTTAATCCCATGAGGTGAGATCTCTTTGACGCATTATGTTAAGCAATCTATGTGTCTGTATTTTGAAGATGATGCCCGCACAGGCCGCAGATTTGGATTTTATGCATTGCATGCGATCATTGCATTACATTAGATGACAAGCTCTTTGAGGCAGCATGTCAAACTCTTATCTCATACCTTGAGGATCATTCATTTTGTACAAGTTTTGCAAGTATGGAGATCACGAAATGATGGCCTCTTGATGTAGTTTGTCAAGCACTTCATGTGCTGCATCTATGCCTCAAATTTTGTATGCTTATATCAGAGTAGGTGCAACTAAAACATTGATCAAAAACCATTTACTGGTATAGGGAAGGAGGATGTTGACAAAGGTTGTGGAATTTGACTTTTCAACTATCAATTGCATTCCATGAGATGACGTCTCTTTGAGACATTCTGTCAAGCGATTTGAGGTGTTTTGGCAAACAGTTCCTTTGCCTTGTCTATGCTTGCATATTTTTTATGCATGTCTATCGAAGGAATTGCAACTATAACATAATTCCTCTATCCTTTGTTCTTTGATGGATGTCAATGCCTTGTGCCAGGGCTCCAATCTTGGCGCAGGTCATGAGGACTCTGGAAAAGATCGAGGTGCTCGACTTTGCTTGGGTGACTTGCATTCTCCATTTCTGAAGTGTCTTAAAATCCATTTTATGTGTTTCCTACATACATTGCTTGAATTTCTGAAGCCTGAAATCCATTCTATGCACATTCTACAACCACCCGTTCTCTCTTTGTGCAGATTCACATTTGTTTGAAACTTTCTTACGCCTTTTCAACAATTCCACTTCATGCTCGTGCTGCAAACATGGCGTTTCAGTGAGGTGCGACCCCTTTGTCATTCTATCTCACAGTCCGCGCCTTGTCCATGCATTATTTTCATCGTTTTCATTTGTGATAGGGGGCGATCGTGCTTTCTATCCCCACAAACCCCTTCGTTGATGCGAGTGAGAGTGAAATTCTTCATGCGCGAGGTCTTTAAATTTTGAAGAACTTTGACCAACGATCCGTCAGGAGTTTGATCCCTGATGGACCCCTTGAAGGAGGGATTAAAACCTACACATAAGCGGGAGCAGAACCATTTTAGAAGCGAGAGCGGAACCGTTTTCGCCCCAGAACATTTCATTTTTGTGTCAGGTTTAAGGGTCTCCCTGAGTCCGAAATCCATGGGAAACATTCCTATTTTCCTTTTTCCCTCTTATCTCAGCGGGGTCGGGTTAATTTCAAGACACGAACATTTATTATTGCATTTGGAATTTTAAACATTTTCCATCTTTACCTTGCAATCCAATTGATGGCATTGTATTTTATTTTATTTTTTTAAATTTTGTGTTTATTTAATTAATTATTTATTTTTTTACCTTTTTATTTTTTATGATTTTTGAAATGTTTTTAATTTTTTTATATTTTTGTATTTTAAAAAGATTTATTTATGATAATTTTTTAAAACTTTCTTTATTTATAATCTTTTTAAAAACAAAAGATTATTTATATTAGAAAAGTTTATTTATTTATTATTATTATTATTATATATATTTTTAAAAGATTAAATTTTATCTTCTAAATTTTTTAAATCTCTTAAATTTATTTATTTTAACATTTTTTTTGTATTTTTTTATGGTTTTCAATTTTTTTTGTATTTTTATCAGTTTTGATTTTTTTTTTTGTATTTTCAACAAATCTAAAGCGGAACAATGTGATGAACAAAGACAACACCCAATCGAAAATAAACAAACACGAAACCAAAATAAAATGACACCAGAATCAAGCACGACGAAAAGACGACAAAAGGGATGGGGATGAAGATAGACGGAAATGAGAAAATGAAAACGACCAAAATTAAAGACGAAAAAGCAAATGAAGAGCAGAAAAGAAACGTGGCAACAGACATGGGAATTTGGATCAAGATGGAACTAGGAACAGGAACCTTTCAGGTTCCTTGTTTCGATTCCGGTTCGGTACCCGATTCTGACAAAGACAAATAAAACAAAAAAAGCATGAGAAATGACGAAAACATGAACGACAAAGCACGACCACGACAGAACAAAATAGCGAAATGAAAGAAAATAGAGGGGGTCCCCGAATTTTTCAAGAAAAAGCTGGGGCGTGTATGCAAGGTATAACAAATGGCGACTTGGCTGGGAAAATGCTCTAAGCATTTTAAAATGCGTAACCCTCCAAATACCCAAAATCTCTGGTTTACACTCGTTCAAGGCAATCTAAGAAGTGCAAACACAATCAAAACTGGGACACGATAGAGGTTTGAGATGAAACTGAAATTTGTTTATGTGTGCAAGTGATTCATTCCCCTCCATAAGCGTTGTCGTGATCAATGTGAAATAGACTCTACCCAAATTACATAGTTGTGAGTTACCTTTCTAATGTGCAATGATATTCTGGGCATAACTCTGCTACCAGACATGTGTCTATAGCCCCGAAAGAGATACCTTTGGTTCTCTCTAAGCATCGCTCTACGACCAGCTAGGCGTCTATAGCCCCGGTAGAGATACTTGAATTACCCTTTCTAATTGAGTTCATTTTTAGATTTTCTTTCCTTTCCCTTTTCTCAGATGCTGATTCTTTTAAAGTATATTTTCTCATTTCCCTCAATCCTCAAGTAGTGAAGCTTAAGTAGTGGGTTGAGAACCACGGTGGACATCGTGAAAGAAATGTAACCCTCTAGATTTTTCTCTTGGAATAGAGCTACCCCACCCGATGTAAACTAACTGATGGATTTCTTAAGATGTGCAAAGCGTGATAGACTTTCAAGGCTCCTCAAAAATTTCATAATGTAACAAATCCTAATTCATGCTAGCATTCCACAGTTCAAAATGGATGAAGGTAAATCAAAGTTTTCCAAGCAACTGACTGATCAAGTGTTTGAAAACACAAATAGAAGACTCTCAACAGATTCACCTTTCAACATAACTTGCATACAATGCCTTAGTTTCTATTGTTAATGAGAGAAACCCCCAAAAGAAAGAAAAGAAACAGACAAAAAAAGAGAGGAGCAGAACGCACGACGAACCAACAAAACCAAAATAGAAAACGAGAATAAAAACCAAAAAACAAAACAACCAAAGCCCAAAAATAGAAAACAAACAAACAAACCCAGAGACAAAAATAAAAACAAGAGGACACAAAAAAAGAAAAGCAATGGAACAAAAGAAAAGAAACCAAAACTGAGAAAAGAAACCAAAACAAAAAGAAAACCAACTAAACTAAAAAATGACACTAACCAATCCTAATCCTAAACTAACTCCAAAATTGAGCTTTACAAACATAAAAATGTGAAAATTTGTACACGATCTTGAATGATTTCTCATTATGTGCAAAAATCTTAACTTACTAGGTATGGTTATGAACCTAGAAAATTTATCTTTATACTCATAAATGTAAAGTTTATGTGCAATAAATTCATTCTGAGGGTATAAAGTTTGAAATATTGACAGTTGTGGGTTCTTAGCCTTGTCATGATTTACCCACAAACACATTTTATTGTCTCCAACGTCATAATTAAACTGAAAATCATTAAAAAATAGAGGGTAATGAAAAGACACCACCTGATTTAAAAGACATTCAGTTGCTGATGCAGACTCATGTCATATGACTTCCTTCTCGTGAGGTCTCAACTCATGGAACACCCCTCCATTTCGCTTCGATACATACATGTCAAAAGAAAGGACATCCATTAGTGGTATATCATTATTATCTAAGACATCCAAAACTTGTTCAAATTTTTTAGGCATATCCCTACCACAATCAACACTAGCCTTCAACAACCAACTAGTGTATTCAATTTCATCGAGACTATCAACTTCTACCATGTCTCCCAAAGTATATGCATCACCAATTAAATGGTCAGCTTCCTCAACCTTTAAATCAATTTTCTCAACATTTTCCTTACCCGACTTAGCAATCTTTCTAGACAGCAAGAGATTAGAACAACTTACCTCAGGATGCGAACCAAAAGGAAGAAACCTACATGGATCGCCTGAAGTGAGGTTTGTTTTGTAGTTGGGATATCCATTTACCAACATCTTTGTATTCCACTCGGATGCAGAGTCCCATATTCCTTCAATCTCTTTAGATGGACTGAGTAGTAAACCACCCATGTTGTCAACTTCCAAGGTATTCAAACCCTTTTCATCCAAAGATGGAGCATTGATCTTACCATTTTCTTCAAACATATCACCAACAAGAACCTGAAAATCAACATCCAACTCATCACCATTAATGCCAAAGATACTGATACACGATGAACAAGGATTTTCTTTGAACAACTCGTTTGAATGCACAAAGTCAAAGCCAGGAAAACACTTTCTCAATTCATGTTCCTACATACCATCAATAAGAACATGCAATTCAACATCAAGTTTACCACTGTTAAGGTCGGATTTAGTAATGTATGATAAATGAAGATCTTCTTTAAACAAATCATTTGAATAAACAAAATCAAAACCAAAAAGATATCCCCTCATTTTGTTCTCTTCGTCATGATGGAGTGATTCAATTTTTGAGACAACCCCTTGATAATACACTTGAACTTCCTCTATTTCATTCACCTAAATCTCATCATGCATTCCTTTCTGCAATAAAATAGTAAGCTCATCCATGTCAATATTTTGATTAACATTCAAATCCAATCTATTTTCTTGACATGTATAAATATGGTCTAATCGATCATGAGGTAGTACTTGGTGAATCTTCACATCTACTTGACCTTCTTCTTTTGAAGATTCATTTTGGCATTCAAGTCCTCGTCCTTGAACACGAGATTCATTTGCATTTTTATCCAAAAATATGTTCTTTGTTTCAATCTGTACATTATTCACATAAACAGAGTCATTTTCTTGTGTTAACTTGTCACAAGGTGTTTCTTCCTTAACCATCATCATGAAAGAATCTATGAATGCATCAATAAACTCATTTTCCACATCGAGCAGATTTGCACAAGGTAGAGGATTTTCATCAGTTGTTGAATCCATCTTGATGCAAGGATCAAGGTCCTCAAATGATGGGGAAGATCTCAACATGTTCTCACAACTACACTCATCGTTGCAGATGGAGTCATTATCATTTTCATGTGTGCTAGTCATTTCATCTCCCTCATTGAGTGGGTAGGTACTCCAAGGATCTTCCATAAGAATTTCTTCAAAAGCGATCAGCTGTCTGAAATATAATTCCATCCTACCCAGGAAAACATGGAAATCCATCTGGGAATGCTGATTTTTCGGATGTATCCTACATCTATTTGGCCTAACGAGTTCTGATAGCTTCAAATCTCCCTATTCTACCAATTTCTCCCTTACTTGATTTTGCATATGTGGGATATCTAGTCAACATGAACCGTGCTCTTTTATCCATCCGTCATCACATTGATTCTCATCTTGGTCAAAGGAGTTGTTCAAAGTGTTGGAAGGTATTGCTGATTTCTAATGATAAAATCCTGTGTTGACACTTCATCTCTTTCAATATTGTCATTAGTATTAACATTTCCAACAAAATCAGATTGTAGCTTGATATTTCCATTATGCTTCAAATTTAAATTTGTTTCATGTTCTTTGTAAAACAAAACATCAAAATGATATATTTTCTCATCAAATATTTTGCTTACAACTTCATTATGATGTAATGGATTATGTGTTGGAGTATGATAAAAAAGAGATGATATAGTCGCAACTTCATTGGTAGGTGAAATACTTATCTCCGTCGTTGGCTTTTGCAAAGCCCGACTTTTCATGTGGGTAGGCATTGTGGGTAAACCTGTGCAAATATGTGAAGGGTGATAGTTTTTGAGTACAAGATCATTATAGTTCTTACTTTGATTACCCATGTTTCTGAAGTCTTGTCCAGATTGTGCTAGCAAGAGAGCTTTACTAAATGCATCCCATAAAGTGGTAACTTCACCACAAAATTTAATTCTTGCTACAAATAAAGTGTTCAAACCCCAATAATAGTGCTCTTTTACCACATAAACATTAATAACCAAATCTGAATCTGCAACTTGCTTAAACATGAGAAGGAACCTATGATTAAATTGCATAATTGATTCATGTGGTGCTCTTTACACGACTACAAATTGAAGTGATGGGTTTCACATACGCGCATAAGGATCAAATCGATCTAAGAATAAGACTTCCAATTCCATCCATGAACAAATAGTATTTGGGGAAAGATTATCATACCATTGCTGTGCTATACCTTGAAGTGTTTTGACGAACAATTGACAAGCGATATCTTCATATCGAACCCTGAGAAAAGTTAATAAATCCTTACATATCTTAAAATGATTTGAAGCATTTTGTCCATTCTCAAAAAATAAAGGAAGCTTGATATACATGTGAGGAAAAATTTCATGAATAATCCCGAGGATATACAAAGGGCTATCCATCAGAGCTGGGTTTTCCTAAGATCCAACCCACTCCAACACACAACAATCCAAAATTGCTCAAAGGTCCCTCCTTCTAGCGCCAGTTCTGTTGATGGCCAAATTGACAAAACAACATGCAGGCAAGATGCAATCACCTTACCTCTCTTGAAAAAGATAAATAATTGTTAAATCGATCATCTTCCAAGGTCATGGATGTTGGGTCACAACGTTGCTATTTTGTTGAGCAGTCAATGAGGCTGTAATGTTTAAGGGGCCTACTGGTTATTGAGCTTTTTGGTTGCTGCAAGATCAAACTCCTATCTAAACCTTTTCTAATCGGGGTATTAAAAAGAAGGCAAAAGATAGATCAGGGACACAAGAGATAAAAGAATGTTGATTCATTTAGTTAACCAAACCTGTTACTTTTTGAGGAATTCCAAAATTGGAACTCCAAAACAAACCAACTTGTAATCAATACAAAGCTGAACATTCATTCACAATACAAACTTTAATAGCAGATCGCAAATCATAATTTGAACAAAAGAAAAGATAAAACTTCATTCCTTGAAGAATTCCAAATCAAATGATTAACACAACGAATATCATTCTAGATAATAACTTAAAACATGTTTAAATTTGGCCGCTTCTACTATTGTGAAATAGATAAACAACATTTATAAATTTGGAAAGTTTCACCAGTGCACATAAACCAATATCTTCAAATTGACTCCATTAACTAAAAATGCAGAAAAATGTATCATCTATTCTACTGCTAAACTCTAATCAACTAACTTCTTTTCTAAAAATCTAACTCTCTCAAAGTGAGCATATTTTACAATTAATAGCCCAATAATTCCATAATTCCCTCCAAAATCAGACATCAAAAGTTGTAGCTTTTTGCATGCAAACAATCTCTCCAATACAACTATCTATTTTAGCCTTTGTTTGAATCAGATTGACTTAAGTTCACAATTACAATTTTTAGTTTCAACTTTAAGTCCTTCATCTTGCACGACGCAGATCAACATATTTTCCAGAAATTACATCAAGTAGGGGCCACAAAGCGTCTAGTTCTCTACAGTTTGATGATTCTTTTCAGAAAAATATCCCCTTTTGCACATTAGCTTTGCAAATCACTTCAAGATCTTTTGCAAACTTCAGAAGAAACCTTTGAAGACTTCACTCATTGCCCGAGCATTATCAAATTCTTCACAATTTATTATTGCATTTGAAATTTTAAACATTTTCCATCTTTACCTTGCAATCCGATTGATGATATTGCAATTTATTTTATTTTTTAAAATTTTGTGTTTATTTAATTATTATTATTATTTTTTACATTTTTATTTTTTATGATTTTTGAAATGTTTTTAATTTTTTTTTGTATTTTTACATTTAAAAAAGATTTATTGATGATAATTTTTAAAACTTTATTTATTTATAATCTTTTTAAAAATAAAAGATTATTTATATTAGAAAAGTTTATTTATTTATTTATTATTATTATATATTTTTAAAAGATTAAATTTTATCTTCTAAATTTTTTAAATCTTTTAAATTTATTTATTTAAACATTTTTTTGTATTTTTTATGGTTTTCAATTTTTTTTTGTATTTTTATCATTTTAATTTTTTTTTTTGTATTTTCAACGACTCTAAAGCAGAACAGCATGACTGACAAAGATGACACCCAAATGAAAACAAACATGAAACCCAAAACAAATGACACGAGAATCGAGCACAACGAAAAGACGACAAAAGGGATGGGGACGAAGATAGACGAAAATGAGAAAATGAAAACGACCAAAATCGAAGATGAAAAAGAAAATGAAGAGCGAAAAAGAAACATGACAACGGATGTGGGAATCAGGATCGGGATGAAACCAGGAATAGGAACCTGGCAAAGGTTCCTTGTTCCGGTTTTGGTCTGATACCCGATTCTTACAAAGACAAATAAAACAAACAAAGCACGAGAAATGATGAAAACATGAACGACAAAGCATGACCGTGGAAAAACAAACTAGCAAAATGAAAGAAAATAGAGGGGGTCCCCGAGTTGGGGCATGTATGCAAGGAATAACATGTATCTAATCCTTGCTTGATAATTTTGTCATTTTTAGTGGATTTTAGGGCTCAAAGAAGGGAAAATAGATGCAGTGCAATTGTTGTGCCACATTTGTAAAGTGCGATGCAACTATTTTGTGGCAATGTACAGTTGTGACATGTGATTAGCCTACTCACAATTGTCTTGTGCACCAAAAATTTGATGGTGCGACACAACTGTAGGTTAGAATGACACATGTGTTAAATTACAACACAAATGAATGATAGAGTGACACAATTATGAAATGAGCTCAGAATTAGGAAGTGCAACACATATGACTAACAATGTGGCACATTTGATTGATAGGAAAACTTAAGTAGGCTTTAACAAAGTTCTGAATATGCAATAGGTCAAATAGGATAATTTAAACATTGTGATTAACATGATATACTTTTGTAAATGCAAGTGAGACTTGCGCCTATCTATATGTCAGAGAGTCGACCGAAATACTTTGCACTCAAGATCATATGAGCGAGGAGTGAGATACCTTGAATACATTAGGATTATATCATGTGACCTTCATGCCCATTGTGCGAGCTAAAAGGGGCTTGGTCACAATGATTGCAGAGAGATGGCACTTGAAGATGAGTTCCTTCCACTTGTTGATAAGGGAGGTGATAGTGACACTTGAGAACATGTGGTAGATCTTGTGGCTTCCTATTTATGGGGAGTGAGTGGTCTATGATCCAAAGAAAGGACTAGCTGTGATTCAATGGATATTTGAGACACAAGATCTGGTGGAGCTAGGCATTGAGGATTATGAGATCTGATGGGACACCCTGGCAGAAAAATACCACAAGTTGATCGTAGTACTATGCACAACCATTATGGGTGTGGTGATTCTAGATAAATGAGGCCATGGATTTCTAGTGGGATGAGGGGAGATGTTGGAGGGGATGATGGAGAGAGCCACTATATGTGCTTGGGGGCCCTACCTATTGGCTGTGTTGTATTTTTAGCTACATGATGTGGCATATAGGGATGGACAGTCTATTAGCTGTAGGACGACGTTGCTCATGGTATGGGTGTGGGAGCATATTGATGTATTTAGACCACCCATGGATAGGTACTTGGCAGCAAGATTGCCTTATGCTTATATTTATGGAGTGGTAGTGGCTCATATATGGGTCGACGATGTGGGGTACTGGAGCCATGGGATTGATCTTCTATACGGGTTTACATGGAGGCCCTACAGGGATTGTGTAGCATGGGATGATGATGTAGAGCACTTGTCGTACTACCATCACACTAGATATCTGATTGGGCTAACAGTGTTGGCACAACACATCATCGAGTGATGTTTACCAAAGAGGGTTCTCCGATAGTTTGGGAAGAGACATGATGTTCTTGTTGGTATAGTGGAGTATGCTAGATCTACACAAGAGATCCCACAATGGGGTCCTATAATTAGCTTCCAAGTGGCCATACAAGAGATAGCAAGACTACAATCGATTCAGTGGAGTGCAATGACTAATGTAGCCAATGCAAGAACCACTAAAAAGTATGATGCATGGTGGGTCATGCATAGGCCTATGCCATTTACAGATTTGGACCAAACAATAGTAGTGGAGAGGTTAGGAAAGGGTCCATGGGGTAGATTACAAGGGCAAGGGTGAGGAGGTGGCTGAGATGGTGGAGATAGAGGGAGAGGAGACAAAGGGAGAGGCAACCACGAGAGGGGGAGAGATGACAAGGGTTGATGAGGGAGATTAGGATTACCACCATGAGGATTGCAGAGGGTATCAAAAAGGATATCACCCATCCAAGAGGAGTGAGGGGGAGAGAAATGTGTAGCATAGATGGAGGTGGATGTCAGGCTAATGAGAGTGGAGGATATTTTCCTTGACATTAGCAAGGAGGTGATGGTGGGAGATTTTATAGTGGAGGGGATGGAGGATGAGGAGATTGTAGTAGAGGAGGCAGCTAGGGACTTTTCCATTGATGAGGATGGTTTTGAGGACATCCCTATTAGGGAGGTGATCATGGACATGGTTGGGGAGGAGGTTGAGGATTTAGGGTAGAGACCCGAAACATAGATACATGAACTGTAGGCATAGGTACATATATTATAGGCTCAAGTAGCTTAGGTACCAAGGCTATAGGGACAGGTGTAGATGCCTACAACTAAGAGGGATATGGTGATGATTAGGGAACAAAGGGCTGACCAATGATGCATTGATTTCATTGCTACAATGAGTGGGCCTACCATAGATCTTTCACAGACCTTGTACCAAGCCAACAAGGAGGCTCAGTATTACAGGGATTTATATGAGCGGGTAGTGCTAGCGACTGACAGGGCACCGAGCTTCTAGATCTAGATCCAAACTAAATCACACTCATGCAGGGCACAAAGTAGTGTAGGTGTATCATAAAGGAGATCATTGCCATATGAAAGGCCTTTCAGATCAAGGCACAAAGAGGATAAGGGACCACCCTCAAGACTATCTCCCTCAGGTGATAGGGGTAGCACTGGCTAGGCCTATTTTCACATGTTTAGACATATTTTTTTTATCGAGCTTGCGAGCTCCATTTTTGACAACCATCTTGATATTGTACTGTGACATTATTTTTTGGATATATATGTAAAATACATGATTTTGGTGGCGACTATATGATGTTCTTAATTCTATGTGCATGTTTCTCTATATGTGATGGATTTATATGATGTGATGTTATGATATGCATTTATGGTTATGTGATGTTTCCTATATGCTATGAATTATGGATATATGATGTATGATTTATGCTTATACATGTTTATGATGTATGGATAGATGCACATGATTCTATCTTATGTTTTGATGTATGCTATGACATATGGATGGATGCACATGATATGATTCCAAGGATATGCAGGATTGTACTATATGTTATGACATGTTTATGCAATGCTTATATGGATTATACTCCTATATGATGCAATGTGATGTATATATTTTTATTTTTTGATGTAGTATGGATGATCTAATATATATGATGATGATACCTATGATGTTTTGACATGATTATGTATGTAGGATGATAATACTAATGAATTTATTTTTGCGTGTCACATCACGCCATCAAGATAACTGCGGGGGTGGATGGATGGTATGTTAGCATAGAAAGAAGGTCAATGAAAGAAAAAGAAAAAGGGGATGGGATGAAATGGGATTGACATCTTGAGATATTTTTAATAAATTATCAAGATTTTATTTTTATTGCATGATTATCATCATAGAAAATTAATTATGGAAATGGATAAATAAAACCAAGATATGATATAGACCACAGTGTAATAGGTTATCCCTTGCAAAAAAAACACATGAAAAACAAGGAGTGCCATGACACAAACTAGTAACCACATAACCTTGTCAGAATATGTGAGGAAGTAACCACAAATCATGTTAGTCTTGATACAAGAAAGCATTAGATGACCTTTAACTTGCATAGGATATTTTGATTATGCCAAATGGAACCCCAATCACACAAAAGGAACTACGTTGACCTAGTCATATTGCCAAGAAAAACCACAAACATAAATCAAAGAGAAAACGGTCATGATTCATCATCACTCCTCTCATAACTTATGGACTTCCTCGAGGTGCATAGTACCATTACTAAAGATAAATCAATAAAAATATAAGACAAACTGGACAAACAGAGTCAACACCCATTTAGATCTTCTTGCCAAATTGTATGATCATATTTTGGATAATGATAGCATCTAGTTTTGGGAATGGAAGTATGTCGTATAAGATCGAGGATCCTGACAATGTAACATTATGTATAAGACAATTGATAGGATTGCATTTGGTTTCAAGGATGACACACCTCATATAAGACCTGGGATTTGGTTTCGAGAATGCACCAACTTGTATAAGTTAAATGATAGCTGACGAATGAAGTCTAGTTTCATAAATGAGGCAATACCATATGACCTGGGATTTGGTTTCAATAATGCAACATTCTATATAAGACTAGTTAATAGTTGATAGGGATCACTAATGTTGATAGGCATTGATGAGGTGAAGATAACCTCATTAGTATAATGAACTAAATACCCTTCCTCATATTTTCCAGCCACCTTTACCTTTCCAATTAATTGTCTTTAGGATTAATAAATGCCTTTTTGTGAAAATGTGTATAATCTTTATTTTCTAAAATTACTTGAAATAAGCTAACCTGCGCTAACTTAATGGTTTAGTTTCTAAAGTAATGCACATGTTTTCATGCATAATTGTTCATCATGCTCAGCTAGGAGGATTCAATGTAGACTTCCATATGGTTGAAGATTCAACGAAGACTTCAAGATGGTTGAAGACATGCCCTGAAAGAATAGGCATGGAATTCTAGGGGACACATGGTGGATCAAGTTTTTGTAGCTTTCTTGTTATTTTCTGTTGAAAGACTTTATGGCTCACTCTAAGCCTCTTTAATGTTTTATGTTATGGACTTAAGTCCATTAGTTTGTTAAATTCAGTTAAAGACTTTTTCAGTGGCAATCTTTACCAATCGGAATATAGGATTCTATTAAGCAGTTTTTGTATAAGTGTGCAACTTTCAGAAGCAATGATATAATGGAGAAATATCATTATGCTATCGAAATGAGTTTCTAAACTATGTTTTTGAATTATAATTTCAATATGAATAAAGCAAGTTTTTCCTGCCTCATTCTGGGTTGTTAAGTATTGTGAATGGAATCATTTTGAATGGAGTAATATTGGAGTTACAAAGTTTATGTGATTTGAGCTAAGTGTAGGAGCACCTGAGAGATGTCCACTCAAGGGACTATAGAGTAGATAGATAATTATTCCACCTTTAATTATGTTGTTTTTGTTTTATAAATGATAAGTGTGAGTAAAGTTTATTTTCATGTGTCAATCTCTATTAAAGTTAATCCTGTAGGTTGTAGTGAGTCTGTAATCTTTAATTCTGTTAACTGAAGTTTCAGAGCACCTACCTTCATTGTTAATTTCAAGTTGTTAAGTTGTTTTCTATTAATTGATAAGTTTGTTATCCATAGTTATCCAAATGTTTCATAGTTTCTTTACATGCATTTCCTCTTCAGCAATTTACATGCTTATTAGTTTAATTTTTTCCACGCTTTCTAGTTTAGTGGTATTTTAGTTTAAGTTTCATTTCAGTCGTCCCAATCACTTAGAAAATATAATAGAGATAGTTGAGGAGTTTCCTATTGCATACAACCTTTGAACACTACTCGGTTGATATTTGATGCACTTTTCAAACTAAAGAGGTAGGACCTAGCAACATTCTGTCACTTTTTGGTGCTATTGTCAGGGACCTTCTTTTTCTAGTGTTAGTAGGAGATACATTGAATACCTCTTTTAGGAACAAAAATAGTCCTTGAGCTTCCTTTTTTGCATGGTCAGGAAATGAGGCCCCCATAGAAGATTCACACCAAGAACCCCCCAATCGACGTAGCAACCACAAGTAGGGAGGAAGAAATCTCAGCTCAAGAGCTCACTGAAAAATTGATTGAGTAGGATCAACTTGAGACCTTCCAACATACCCCAAAAAAGAGAACACATATTTGTAGAGGAGTGTATTCCTTTCCAAACCCCAGAGCCTCACCCACTTGAGAATTTTTTTGAAGAGGAACAAATCCTCTTCAACATCATGGGTGACCGTAGAAATGCTAATGCTAACCCTCCACCTCTGCACACTTTCACTTATCCTATTTCTATCAATGCAAATGATGACACGACTATGAAAAATATTTCACCAACCTTCCGAGGTTTTTCTTTCGAAGACCCTGATCAATTTCTATTTGAGTTTAAAGTCTTGTATCAAACATATGACTACAAGAATGATAACCAGAAACTAAAGCTTTTTCCCTCCACTTTGAAAGACATAGTGATGCAATGGTTTATGAGATTAGCTTCACAATCTATAACCTCTTGGGATGACATGGATTTTTCCTTTCTAGAAAAATACCAGAGTTATTGTAGGGTCAACGATAGGAAAGAAGAACAATTCAAAATAAAGCAAAATGAAGATGAAAGTTTAGAAGATTACCTTGACAGGTTTATCTTCTTGTCTAAACGATGTGGCAGAGAAGCCATAAGTCTGGAGATTCTGAAGACCTTATTTCTTAAAGGTCTTGATGAAGATGCTTGAAGAAGCTTGGATTTAATGAGAAAAGGAGATGTGGCCCAATTAGGACTTGATGATATCACTGAATTGTGTCAAAATTTCTCTCAAACTCGAGGAGGTATCCAAAAGTGTACTCTTTTTAAAGGTTCCAATGAGATAGGAAAACTATGTGAAGAGATAAACAATCTTCAAACTGACATCCTAGTTTAGTTAAACACCACGCTAGATGGAATAGAGGCTAAAACATGAAACCTTGAGACCTTATCCATCTACTACCCTAGGTGCCGAAACAAACATCTATTAAAGGAATTCCCTTTGGAAAAAGTTGAAAAAATTGATGTTTGTCAAGTTTGTGACAAGAGCCATCCCACTGACCAATGCGAGATTTTGAATGCCATCAATAATTCTAAGAAAAGAACATCTCTGATTGAGGAAGAGATCAACTTTGTAAATCAAAGAACTGGAGGAAATTTTTCCTATGGCCAAAATTCAAAGCTTGCTTGGAGACCTCAAACCAACTGGAATAATAATCAATGGGAAAAACCTTGGCCTTAGACACCACCTCAAACACCACATAATCAGGGAACTTACCCTTGGGGATCACCTGAATGGGGAAATCAGTCTTCGGGAAACCCTCAATGGCCCAACTAGCCTCAATAATAGTGGTATCCTCAAAATCTCACTCCTTAGTGGAATCAACCTTAGAATAAATTTTATACTGGTCCTAGAAGGATGCTAATCAACAAAAAAATCTTTTACCACCTCCCCAGAACACTCAACAAAATGAGCAAAATAATCAACCACAAATTCCAATGCAAGTTGTTCCAAACCCAAAGAATAATCGTCAGAATACCCCAGTGTATTCCATGGAACAGGATAATGTTACTAGACTTAACACTATCCATTGTGGAAATTTGAAATTAAATCTAGAAAAACACTTCAACCGCCTACTATTGTTGATATATTGGATGAAAATATCAATTAATGTGTTGAGTCGACTAAAACAACTCCCACACCTATAGAACGAGTCCCAAAGAGTACCCAAGACAAGACCTTTCTACCATCTCGAGCTGGAGCTTCCGACCTACCTCAAGATGAGGGTGTTAGTCTCCAACTAATTATTTAAAAGATTCCACCCCAAAGACAAAAATCAAGCACCTTTTCCAGAGAGACTTAAACCAACCACTGTGAAAGACACTTTAGAAATGTCCTCGTCCATCGAAACCGTGTTGATATAAGAAATCAAACAGTTGAAAATTGAGGTTCCTTTGCTACAAGCAATTAAAGAGATTCCTGAGTTAAACCAACTGATCAAATAGTTGTGTATTAAAACTCCAGGGAGGAAACCAAAAAGGATAAATACCGTTCACATAAATGGTTATCTGGCTAACTTTTTGGCTGGAAAGACCACTACTCTAAAATATGATGATCCAGGTAGTCCACTCATAATGGTAACAATTAATGAGGTGGAAATACCTAATGCACTAGAAGACCTGGGAGTAGTCATTAACGTAATGACTATTGATGTAATGGAAGAGTTGGGTCTTACTGATTTATGTCCCACAACTACAGTCTTATAGATGGAAAACCAATCCATAGCCATTCCCAAGGGAGTTATCAAAAATGTTCTTGTTAAGGTTGATGGATGGGAATATCCTGTGGACTTTCAAGTGATTCAGTCTCTTACACCCAAAGACAATTACCCTATAATTCTGGGAAGACCATGGATAGCTACTGTTGCAACCGAAATTGAATGTAGAGAGGGAGGAATGACCATTTCACATGGTACAAATAGCAAACATTTATTCTTGTATCTTCCCACCAAGCTTGTTGAATATAATAAAGTTTGGATTGATGAACCAAAAGGTCACAACGGACAAGAAAATTTAGCTTCACTAGCCATGGTAGTCATCAAACAACATGGTGAAGAATTGGAGGATGAATTAGAAAACAACATGGAAAATATTACTAAGGATTCAAGTGATGAGGAGATGTTGGATGTAGAAGAGATCCTAGGACAACCCATAGACATAGGCGACACTGAATTTGATAATACTAGTTTCATGGGATTGCCTTGTCCTTTGGTGAATATCATTCCAAAAATATATCATTTATTTGAAGATATTGCCAGAATTCATAGAACCATACCTCATAGCTGCCCCTTTAACACTTTGACAAGACCAATGTACACTGTCACATCCAACCATCTGGGTGTTAAAACCATTATGCTGGTGCTAAGAAAAACCTTGAACATTAATAATTGGTTGACCGAGCTGAAAGAACACAAACTGTTTGATATCCTAGTAAATAGATCTAAAGGTTTTGCTTGGGACTACACAAATATGAGAGGAATACACCCAAGCATGTGTATTCATCATATATATACCGAGGATGTTCGACCTGTTCGCCAACCATAATGAAGACTTAATCCTGCCTTGAAGGATATCGTTAAAACTAAAATTGAGAAACTCCTACAAGTGGGATTTATTTATCCCATTTTTGATAGTAAATGGGTTTCACCTTTGGTTGTGGTTCCAAAGAAGAATGGGAAGTGGAGAGTATGTGTAGACTATAGTGAACTTAATAAATCAACCCATATAGATTATTTTACCCTACCATTTGTAGACCAGGTTTTGAATAACTTGGCTAGGAGAAAATATTTATCATTTATGGACGGATTTAGTGGTTACAACCAAATATAGGTAGCAGCAGAAGACTAGGATAAAAAAACTTTTACTTATCCCTGGGGAACATTTTCATATCGAGTTCTTCCTTTTGAGTTGTGCAATGCTCCTGCAACATTCCAGAGAGCTATCCTGGCCACATTTGTTGAGTTGGTGAATGAGTGTGTGGAAGTTTATATGGACAACCTCATTGTGTACGGTTCAACTTTTGATGAAGCTCTCCAAAGTCTAGATAAAGTGCTGAAGTGATGTGAGGATCATCGTTTGTCCCTGAGCCGTGAACAATGTCTAATAATGGTAAAACGAGGAATAGTGTTGGGACACCACATCTTGGCTGAAGGAATAAAAGTTGATCCTAAGAAAATCAAATTGATACAACAACTTGTAACTGTAAAAACCAAGACTGATGTTAGAAGTTTCTTAGGGCATGCTGGATACTATCAAAGATTTATAGAAAACTTCAACAAAGTTGCAACCCCTATATTTTCTCTTATCCAAAAGAATGTGGAGTTTATCTGGAAACCTAAGTGTCAGTCATCATTCAAAATCATCAAGGAGAATCTCATCTCTGCTCCTATCCTTCGTGGACCTGATTGGAACCTTATGTTCCATAGTTATGTTAATGCATTTGATGATGCTATTGGAGTGGTGTTAGGACAAGAAGATGAGAATGGGGGAAAGTATGCTATATACTTCATTAGTAAAAATTTGACTCCAATAGAAAGGAATTATACAACAATGGAGAAATAATTCTTAGCTGTAATACATGGCATTAAGAAATTTTGACACTACAATACATGATACAAATTAATAGTGTACACAGATCACTCATCCATCAAATACCTCATGAAAAAACCTGTAGTGAATGGGAGGATAATTAGGTGGTTGCTTCTTCTCTAGGAATTTAACGTGACAACTGTTGACAAACTAGGGAAATTCAATGTAGTTGCAGATTTCTTGTCTCGAATTAAAAAAGATGATGGTGATTTTTCTCTAGTACAGGATGAGTTCCTAAATGAGAATCTATTTTCCATCTCCACTAAAACTCCCTAGTTTTCTAATATTTCCAAATACTTGGCCACCTCAGAAGTACCACCTAATTTTACATGAAAACAAAAGAAATGTCTTGTCGGAGAAAGAACCCCTTCAAAAGGATTAATGAGATCCTATTTCAATGCGGGCCTGATATGGTTCTATGATGATGTGTTAGGGCAGATGAGACCTATAGTATTATAAGAGCTTGCCATGATGATCCTTCTAGAGGACATTATTCTGCTAAGAGGACATCCCATAAGATTTTAGGTACAGGATATTACCGACCCTCTATACATAGGGATGTCAAGAAATATGTTCACCATTATGATGAATGTCAAAGGGTAGGGAGACCAACAACATCTAATGAAATGCCCCTTCAACCCTAGGTAGTCCTTGAACCATTTGAAAAATAGGGATTAGATTTTATCGATCCTATAGACCTGACTTCATAAGGAAAAGAGTACATTCTGGTCTATACCGATTATCTGACTAAGTGGATAGAAGTTCAATCTTTATGAGTTGCTAGGGAGGAACAGGTAGTTGATTTCTTGTACAATAAAATTTTCCTCAAGTTTGGAACCCTTAGGACAATCGTCACAGACCAGGGTCCTCAATTCATGTCTAAGGTTCTGCTAGCCTTCACCAACCATTTCTAGGTTATCCATAAGAAACCATCACCTTATCATCCTTAGGCAAATGGTCAGGTGGAAGTCACTAATAGGGAGCTAGAAAACATTTTAACAAAAATAGTGTCATTAGGAAGGAAAGAATGGGCTAGAAAACTACCTGAATTTGTTTGGGCTTATAACACAATATGGAAATCAACCATCGGTTTTAGTCCATATGAGCTAGTCTTTGGGAAGAAGCCTCTCTTACCCATTGAATTCAAACTCCAAACCCCGAGAACAACCATGGAGTTAGGTATAGATCTTAAACGAGCCCAGGTAGAGAGAGTTTTACAACTTAGTGAGTTGGATGAACTCCATTTGGATGTTGTCCATCAAACTAAATTGGTGCAAAAACAGTGCAAATTTTGGCATGACAAACATATTAAGGAAAGAGAGTTCCATAATGGAGATTGGGCCCTGTTATTCGATTCTAAATACAAAGATCACTGAAGAAAACTCAGAACTCATTGGCTCAACCCATATGAAAATTTTGAGGTATTTTCAAATGGCGTGGTACAATTGAAGCCCATTGATGGTGACAATCAAACCCTCGTAGTCAATAGACATCGATTACGCATATACCATAAACCAGTCAATAAAGAAGAATTCACAAAAATGGTAGAAATGCAAGGAGAAATCCAGAGTTAAAGCACAAAGTTGTGTCACACTTTTAGCCAACATATCAACACAACTGAATTTAAGTATTTCTAAATAAAAATCTATTTTGGTCAAACATATGATCTAGTAAGATTCATTCTAGCTAAGTTAGATACTTCCACAATTTTTTCAACTAAAATTGTTGGCTAAAAATATATGGAGCACCACTTTGAGTCCAATTTACCAAAAAAATAGAATTATTTGAAAAACTTGAAGTTTTAATAACTCTTGCTAATGCAAATAACATTTTAAAAAAAATATAAAAATACCCTTTTGTAGATCCATAAGTTTAGTTTTCAAAAATATATTTATTTTAATAGTTTAATTATTAATTATTATTTATATTTTATATTTTATTTATACTAAAAGTAGGTTATCAACAAAAAATAGTAGGTCGATTATCATGCCAAGGAAAAATACTAAAACCTATTTAAAAAAATAGAAAAAAATATGATGCACTAGATAAAAGAATCTATTTCAAGATGGTATAATTTTTTTTTCCATTTTAGATAAATATTTAATATGAAATTTGACGTCGGATGGAAACAACTATTTTTTGATTCACACACATTTTAATATTTATTTAAAAATATATATTTATCAAAATTGGAAAAAAATATATCCATGCACTAAAGTTTCAAGTTATAAATACACACAAAAGATTTGAAAGAAAAAAAAAATTACTATAAAAAGTTTGATGTCCCATGCAACTTCATTTTTTAGCATTTTATTAACAACTAAATTATAAGTGTTAATTTAATAAAAACTAGCTTAAAATATATATATATATATATATATATATATTTTTTTTTAAAAAAATACAAACATAAAATATACTAAAAAATTACGTATTTTACTAGTTTACATCATTTCAAAATTAAAAACATATATGCCACTTTTTAGTGATTCGAGTTTAAAAGTTGGATCAGCGTTGGCCGTTTCCTTTATAAAGTGTGACACAACTTTGTGATTTTACCCTCCAATGCATTGATTCTACTACGATAGAGTCAATTTATAGTATTTATTTTTGCCGCTATAGCAAAAAAAAAATATTGCATGTGTATGAACTTATTTTTTTTAGAATATTTCTTTTCAGAATTTTTCATCTTTTGGACTTGGCTAAATTTCATTTCTATTTCACAGGAATTCATTTTTCTTCAAACACAAATTCTGGCACATCTTGCTGTGGTGCTCCAGAACTTGTTGGCTCGGTCGCTGCTATGCTCCAGAATTTGCACGAATTACTTGTGCTATTCCTCGTTTTTGTTCCTGCATTCTAGTGCATCTCTTAACGATGCTTTGAAAAGTCAAGATCCAAAGTTATACATTTTTATTCCTTCTTCCACCTGCATCTTCCAATGATGCTCCATAATTTTTCTTGCTGCATTTTGGCTACATCCTTTAGTGATGCTACAAACTTTTGTTGTTCCTTCCTTTTGGTGGTATCTTTCAATGATGCTCTGGAACTATATTTGGTTGTTGCTCAGACTACACCTTTCGACAATGCTCTAGAAATTTTTGGTTGCTGCTCCAGCTGTATCTTTTGACAATGCTCCAAATTATTTTTTGTTGTATTCCGACGACATCTCTCACCGATGCTCTATAACTTTTCCACTCCACTTTTTCGCTTCGGGTGCATCTTTCAGCTTGCTCCATAACTTTTATTCTTCACCCCGGCCGCATCTTTCAACGATGCTCCATATTTTTGTAAATTCTTTTCTTTTTTCAATGCTTTTTGTAAAGTTTTACACATGCCCATTATTCAAAAGTTTGCCTACACCTTGGAATCCATTCCCTACATTGCCATTTCACCCTATAGTATTATATCCTTTCATAATAAAGGAAAATATTATAACAGTCTTTTCATCATAATGAACTTCATCATTAATTAGCTATCCCATCCACCTCATAATAAATACATTGCTAGCCTCGTCAAATCATACAACTAAACTGTTACGTCAACAAAAGGTAAGTGATGTTCAAGTTAATGAAAGGACGTAAGGTACATACATTTTTCACCTAAAGTTGGTAATTATTTTGAATAAAGATTAATTAATTGGCACAAGCCCTTTCCTTTCCTAATTTAGTAAATTGCACCATTGAGTGATCACTTGAAGTATGAAAAATCTGTGCATTTTCCCATGCACAACCACTATGATTATACAACAGAGCTCAAGTAAGACAATTAATTACTTCCCCCATCGATTGTATCAAAGTCACATTCTCTTCCTTTTGCAATTTAGTTGTTTGAACCAAGTATCTTTGAGCATTATAGTATTTCCACAAAATTGAGGAGAGTAATAAGGGAAGAAAATAATGGGAGGAGCTAAAAATAAGTCCGAACCAACCTCGATGGATAAATTTTTAGCACTGGGCAACATTGCAGGTATGTTTCAAAAAATTGGGTGGCTATAATTTATTAAGAAGTTTGAGGGGCATACCGAGCAGCTAGTAAAATAATTTGCATAAAATTTTGTAGATGGGAAAATTGTGGTGCATGGAAAGCGTTTCCAGGTAAGTCCAAAAATTATCTCTCATCTCTCTGGTCTTGAGAATAGAGGCATTAATTTAACTGAAACTACACAAATTACTTATCCGAGGATGGTAGAATTGTTTCATAGAGAAGCTGAATGTCAAACTCTGATAACTATAAGCACTAGGGGAAAAAATAAAGGTTTTCAAAGAATGTCCATTTTTGAATCTTGGAGAACTTTTGTAGCTTGGATAATTAAGTACTTTACCTGTGAAGGACAAGTAGCAATGGTAGTAGGTACCCCTTTTCGGCTGCTTACCCATTTGCGCCATGGTGCCAAAGACCCTTCTCTTAGGGTTAATGTGACAACATTCTTGTGTGATTCAGTTATTAGTATGATAGAAAAATATAAAATTGGTATGGAGCCGCTCAAACACCCTAGCCTTATTCAATTAATATGCAAGTACCATTTTTTGCAAGAAACCATAGAAGAAATGGCAGAAATTTCTGCAAGAAATTGAGAATGTGGAGTTTGATAGACCTCTCGAAGAGGGAGAGTCATCTAAACAAGTAGTTCAATCTCTAGGAGAACCATCCTCCAAAGCTTTAGGTGCTCCTAAATCTCAGCAGACCTCAACATCTCCTGATGGAAATACGTCGAAAACTTTACTTGATATATTAGAAACCCCAGGACAACCAAGAAATGTAGAAATTGTACATTCCAGAGAAGAAGAAGAGCCTCCTCATAAGAGGAAGAAAAAAACCAAATTCACCTCATAGACAAATCCTCCTTTATGGAGAAGAAAAAGACTATTTGCTGAGTCTAGTGAAACTATGTCTTATGACACATTAAGTACCTCTAAAAAGAAGAAGCTAAGGACTAAAGAACAAGTAGTGGAAATAAATACTTAGCCTGGTGAGGAGGAAATAAGGGAAAGTGATCAACAGGCTAGTCAATCTCCTAGGGTTTAATTGGAGAATTTGTCATCTCCAACATAACAAGAACATGAAAGGGTACAATCGCCACATTTTGTGGATATTGAAGATGATATTGTGGGATGGTTGTCCCCCTTTATTGATAGAATTGTTGAGCTAGGTTCATTTGATGTGTTTGACAAAGTTAATGTACTTAGTGTTGAGGAAAATGTAAATACGAAAATCCCCAATCAACCTTTTTCACTTAATACAAGGGATGAGGAATTTGATCAGAGAAGAGTGGAATTAGAAAAATTGAAAACAAAAATTGCTGAATTAAAATGTCAATTGCAAGGAAACGAGGAACAAATTAGCCAACAAGAGGAGGAAATTGAGGCACATATTGTAATTATAAGAAAAAGAGATCAAGAAATTGTAAATTTGAAAATACAAATGGAACAAAAAGACAAGGCCATTGAACAATTATAGTTTCAAATTCAACAGAAGAATGATGAAGACAAAAATTATGTGTCTAGTATATCTGAAAAAGATGAACAAATTAATAGTTTGAAAAACAATTTCATGCAAATGTTTTCTTCTTTTGAGGAAGAAAGGAACAAACATAAAATTGAACTTAATGGTTCTGTAAGTAGAATTGTTGAGTTAGAATAGGATCTGCAAGAAAGTGACACCAAACCTATAATGGAATCTAAGAGAACATAGAGCAAACCAATTGTAATAGAATGGTTCCAAATACGCATACCTCCGTCACTAATGAAATGGATGGAGAGGTGCTACTCTTTGAAGGAGACGGCTATTGAAAATGCTAGGTTGAAGAAGGAGTTGGTTCTATTAAAAGAATCATTTGACAAGGTGTATAGAGCTAAGCAAGATGCTTGTCAGATAGGTGAATTATTGTTGGCTTGCAAAAGACCATCTAGGCTATACTCTATGTTTCTCAATGAACAAATTTTGAGATGGAAATTACTTAAAATCTACAATAACCAACCACATGACCCTGATGATAAGGAATTTGTCAAAATATTTGTAGAATCAACTCTAGATCAACAAGATTTGTTAAGTGAATTTTTTGTTCATAATTTGTTCATACAAAAATATACAAATTTTTATGTCAATTTATTTGTTGGTGAAGTTCAATTGAGATCATTTCTTTCCACCATGCACAATCAAATCCAATGGTAGGAATGGTCAAGGGAATATTTATAGGTTGAGAAAAATTTTGGGCTACAAATGAGACATCCTCACATAAATCCTTTTTCTTTTAAAGCACACTTCTTGGGTATTAAGCTTAGAGAGGTTATATAAAGTAAGTACAACAATAAGCTTCAGCTATGCTTTGACCATTTTCAAGATTAGGGGCCAAAACTGATAGGAAAATCCTAGCATGCGTGTGAAGAAAGATATACCCCTCTTCCTATGTATCTTAAGAAAAGAGAGGTAATTTCACCTCTTAACATCAAATGGTCCTATAGAAGAGCCGTAGCCTTGGCTGATATCCTAAAGCAATTAAAAACTAATTGGATTGGCATGAGGTACATACCTCCTCTTCTTCTTTCACCACCTCCTACATTACATATCAATATAGATCAAACATCTAAAAATTTTGATAGATGGAAAGAAAGGGTTAAAATTCATCAAGGTTTTCTGAGAGAGCTTGAGGATTTTGATAGAGAAGTAGATAATTTGTATGATCTCAGCGAAAAATATGAAGATCAGTGTGGAAACAGGGGAAATGCAGGACATAGGCCACAACAAAGAGCAGGAGGACCTGCTCAGGCTTAGGAAGGGGAGGAAATGATGAAGTAAAAATAACCTCATCAATAAAAGTGAACTAAATACCCTTCCTCATATTTTCCAGCCACCTTTACCTTTCCAATTAATTGTATTTAAGATTAATAAATTCTTTCTTTTTGTGAAAAGGTGTATAATCTTTATTTTCTGAAATCACTTGGAATAAGCTAACCCGTGCTAACTTAATGGTTTAGTTTCTAAAGTAATGTACATGTTTTCATGCATAATCATTCATCATTCTTAGCTAGGAGGATTCAACGTAGAATTCCATATGGTTGAATATTCAACGAAGACTTCAAGATGGTTGAAGACGAGTGCCGAAAGAATAGGCGTCAGAATTCTAGGGGACACATGGTGGATCAAGTTTTTGTAGATTTCTTTTTATTTTTTGTTGAAAAACTTTATGGATCACTCTGAGCCTCTTTAATGTTTTATTTTATGGAATTAAGTTTGTTAGTTTTTGAAATTTAGTTAAATACTTTTTCAGTGGTAATCTTTACCAATTGGAATATAGGATTATGTTAAGCAATTTTTGTATAAGTGTGTAACTTTCAGAAGCAATGATACAATGGAGAAATATTGTTATGTTGTCAAAATGAGTTTCTAAATTATACTTTCAATATGAATAAATCGAGTTTTTCTTGCCTCATTCTGCGTTGTTAAGTATTGTGAATGGAATCATTTTGAATGGCGTAATCTTGGAGTTACAAAGTTTATGTGATATGAGCTAAGTGTAGGAGCACTCAAGAGCTGGCCACTCGAGGGACTGTAGAGTAGATAAATAAGTATTCCACCTTTAATTCTAATGATTTTGTTTTGTAAATGATAAGTGTGAGTAAATTTTATTTTCATGTGTCAAGCTCTATTAAAGTTAATCTTGCAAGTTGTAGTGAGTCTGTAATCTTTAATTCTATTAATTGAAGTTCCAGAGCACCTACCTTCACTGCAAATTTCAAGTTGTTAAGTTGTTTTCTAGTAATCAATAAGTTTGTTATCCATAGTTAGCTAGATGTTTCATAGTTTATTTACATGTATTTCCTCTTCAATAATTTATACACTTTTAGTTTAATTATATCCATGCTTTCTAGTTTAGTTGTTATGATTTTTAGATTAATAATTTCTTTCTTTTTAGTTTTATTGTTTCAAGCTTTCTAGTTTAGTGGTCTTTTAGTTTAAGTTTCATTTTAGTCATCCCAATCACTTAGAAAATCTGAGAGAGAGTTGAGGAGTTCCCTATTGCATACAACCTTTGAACACTACCCGATTGATATTTGATGCATTTTTCAAACTAAAGAGGTAGGACCTAAAGACAACTTGTCAGGTACCCGTGATTAGGAAATTGATCTATTTGGATTAAAAACTAGTTAGATAGGTTGTTTGTTGTTTCAAGATTTGGTGAGCTTAGTTCTCTATGTCAAATTTCATGTTTGTGTTCGATAAAAGTGTACACCTTTGGAAGGGATAGTTTATTATGAGATGGATAATGATGGATGAGACCTTATTATGAAAAGCCCTAAGGGATTGACCTAGTGCCTTGAGGTCTCAACAAATATTTCCTTGCCTATGTAAAGCGTAGAGACAACGTAGTTCAACTAACCTTGACCATGAATAATTTATTATAAAACATGGATAGCTATGGACTGACTATTTGTTATAAAAAAACCTAAAGGACTGTACTTAAGCCTCAAGGGCTCATCGATGATGGCCTTGCCTACGTGAAGTTGCAGAGGCAATTTAGTTTGACATCTTGGATTGACATTGACACAAAATCGACGACTGACACTATTTTTTGGAGTTTTTGTTGTATTTTGATTTTTTCTTAGCTTTTCTAATGTTTTGATTTTTTTGGATTTTCTAATGTTTTGATTTTTTTAGATTTTCTAATGTTTTAATTTTTTTGGATTTTTGGAATATTTTGAATGCTGGTACCATGTGCAAGATCCCATACAAAACCTAAGTCCAGGAGTTGCCCCCAGTTAGATGTAGGGCCAACTTGGATGGGAAAAAAATATTATGGATGGAAATGGAAAATGAAGGATGCTAATCATAAATAATTCTTAAGCCATGAGAAGGGTGACAAAGATTATTATGGATTGGGTTTTATTATGGAGTGGAATATGTGCGAAGGATCATAGATGGAAGTGGAAAATCAAATAGGATGATAGTAGATGGTGGAGCAAAGATCAACTACACATGACGCCTATTTGCTAGGTTTTCACCATGGTACTTATCCAAAGTGCCACCGAAGGGGTTTTCACTATTGGATGGATTATTTCTCTTTACTATTTTTTTTTATTTTTCTATTTTTATGTTGTCACCAATATGCCTGTTTTCTAGGTTTTCATCAGGGTGATGATTTTTTTCTCTTTTGATTTTTTGATTTATTTTATTTTATTGTGGGATTCTCTGAAGACTAAATATATTACTTGTGAAGGTGCATGCTATTGATAGGCTCTGGTAATGGTTCACCTTCAAGAGTAGCAAGCCAATAAGTGCCAGACCCATATGTTGCAATTATGATGTAGGGCCCCTACTAGTTAGGCTCAAAATTTCTAGGCTTCTCTCGATCCATTTGATTCTTTGGATTTTATTTTAAGACCAAGTCACCAATGTCAAAATTTATTACTCAAACTCTATTATTATAGCTATGACGAAGATGATTTTGATAGGCTTGTAGATGAACCAATGCATTCTGTCACTTCTCATCCATCAACTCTAGCTCATGCAATTAGGATACATGGTATTCTTCATCGTCAATGAAATGTTGCATAGATATTCTTAAGGATGGTAACTCAACCTAATTTGGAAGGATGGATTTAGATCCAAAGATGAGGGAATATGGAGTAGCTCTTGTGGGAGTACGAATGTTGGTTCTATAGTCCCATAAAGCATGATTAAGTTGGATGTGCCAATCATGTCCAGTGTCATCGACAATCTTCTTTAGGATTTTAAGGATGGTTTTGTTAGACACCTCAACTTGACCATTTCCTTAGGGGTAATATGGAGTAGTGAAATGGTGGTGGATGTATAATTTCTTGTACAACTCACATACATCTTGATTTTTGAAAGGATGTCCATTATTTGTAATGATGGATTGTGGGATGCCATATCAAAATATGATGTAATTAAGGATGAACTTGGATATTTTTTTTTTGATAATGTGGGTCATCAGGATAACTTTGATCCATTTAAAAAATATTTAGTTGTTGTAAGGATGAATTTATGACCATTTATGGAGGTAGGGTGGATCTTTCCCACAAGGTCGAGTCCCCATCAAGAGAATGGCTATGGTGACATAATTGGATGAAGTTCCTGGGCAAGTTCATGCACAATATCTCCATGTATCTAGCATTATCAACATTTCTTAACAAAGTGGTAGGTGCCATATTCCATAGTAGGCCAATAGTATCCATTCACTTGAGCTTCTTGGCTAAGGTAGGACCACTAGAGTGAGCTTCACACATACCATTTTGTACCTCATGTAAAACTGTTTGTGCTTTTTCTGAATCGAGACATCAAGGAGGGTGCTATCAAGGCTACGACAATAAAGGGTATAACCGATGATGACATATTTAAAGGCTTGTCAGATAAAGTTATTGTATTGGTTAGAGGACAAGTTAAGAGGGATAAATTGGTCATGTAGGTAGTTATAAAAGTATTTATACCAAGGAGAATTGAGACCAACAATTTCACACATAAGCTCATATTTGAGGATATTGAACACAGGGATCAATAGTTGTTCCACCAAGAACTCATACTATGACACATTGTTAGGTATATCCAAGAGAGATCCTATAGTGGCCATTGCATCAGCTGCTTTGTTTTGAATTCTTGGAATCTGCTCAAAGACAATGACATTGAAATACTGCTTGAAACTATCAATCATTCTCTTGTAGGGTGTAAGATTTTCATCCTTTGTATCATAATCATCATTAACTTGATGAATAACTAATTGTGATCCACCATAGACTTGGAGGTTCTTGATTTTCCATTTGATAGCCATTCAGAGTCCTGTGAGCAATGCTTCATATTCAACCATATTATTGGTATAAGGGAATGCTATTCTATACAACGATTGTGGAATTTAAAGGATCAATTATGTCACTATGTACGATGATTGTGTTGTACTTTTGAAATACAAATTTATTATTTTTTTTGCAAAATTTGGCTAGTTCACATCAAGTTCACCAAATGTAGATTGGGTAAAGTTCAAGGGAAAGAGCATGAATCAATGATAGCGATCACAAAACTACCTAATTCAATCCATGAAGACCCTAGAAATAACAATAATGAAGCAATATACCTCAATTCATATGCTATAGTTGAATCACCTTCATTATTCTTCTCCATTTTGCTTTGTTCTTAGATATTTAGTATGCAAGATACTTGATAAGCTTAATGTTGACAATTGATAGCTAGATCTCAAGATAGCAATAGAAAAATTTCAAATACTATGGTTAAGGTTGGAATGAAGGTGATGGCTTGCTTTTATAGAAATCCCAATTCAAATGAAGGCTGAGGATTGAAGGATGAGGTATGACAATCGATGGATGAGATTAATTGAGAATAAAAGAGATAAAAATGGGAAATATGGACCAAAACTAAAGAAGCTAGTTGAGATTTAGGGCTTGGCTAAGAAGAAATAAATTAAATAATGACAAAAATTATTTAATTTAGGAGAGGGAAAATGAATAATTAAATAATTATTTAATTATAGAAGAAAGGTGGAGTGGGAAATATTAAATAATTAAAAATAATTATTTAATAAAAGATGGAGGGAAAATGATAGATAATTAAATAAATAAGATTTATTTAATTATAGAGGGAAAAAGCTAATGAATAATTAAATAATAAAATATATTATTTAATTATAGAAGAAAATGGAAGTGAATGATTAAATAAATAAGTGAATTTATTTAATTATAGAGGGAAAAGGGGATAATAGTGACACAATTTCAATAAATTGACATTTATTTAAATTAATCAAAAGAAGAATAAAGACATAATGAATTAATTAAATAATTAAACATTATTCAATTAATAGGAGAAGATGACCTTAAGAAATAATTAAATAATTAAAATTATTTAATTATGTAAGAAAGGAGGCGAATTAATGATAAAATGTTGCTTGCAGGCTCAAGACATTTCTCAATGTCTACAAGAGCAATGTAAAGCATGTCGAATTGATAAAAAGAACATTGAGTTGGCCTACAATACATTGAATAAACTTGGTCTTGATTATTTTGTTTTTTTTATAGATTTTATACTCATAGGTTGACTATGGGGTCTGTATATACTATACCTTCATTTGCATCACTTTAGATTAAATGTTAATCCATGAGAAACAAAAGTTTATATCAATGGGTTTCATCAAGTCATCTAAATCTTAGGCATTGTTGGCTAGTCGAGTGAATGAATCAAAACATATTGATAAGAAACAAAAGAAATCAAAGAACTAATCCATATTCAAATCAACCAAAGAATAAATCCTCTTCCATAGATAAATCATCTAAGGAGAAACCTACTTGTTCATATTGTAAGAAGCTTGGGCATGATGAATATTCTTGTTATAAGAAGGATAATGATGAGTTGAAACATCTTCTCAAAAGAATCATACCGATTTTCCTTCTAGACTGTCTAAGTCAACTTCTTCTTCTTTAAAATAGTCTAATAAGGACAAAGGTCTTACTGGTTTGGTTACCACATCAAGAAGAAAGGGAACAACTCTTTGTGCTTTTCCAGTCTTGGATCAAGGAGATGGCTTCTAAATTCAGAAGCATCTCATCATATGGAATCTTCACAGTATATATTCTCTTCTTTTGAGCCTTGTACTATGTCTCCTATTTTGATGGGAAACATTACATATATGAGTGTACTTGGGAAGGGAACTTGCAATGATATTTTTTGTGTACCTCATTTGGCGAACAATCTTCTTTCCATATATCATATTACACATGGTGGTGATGGGAGGACTGTGGAGTCCACTGTTGATTTAGTTATCATTAGAGATTTGGAGAGTGGAAATATTCTTTCTATTGGGATGGTTGATCATTCATCTCATTTGTACACCTTTGTAGATTTTTATTTTGATGATGATATTGTTCCTTCGGTTATTGATCACACCTATAGTGTGAACCATGATTTAAAGGAGACATTTGGTTTCTTAAAATTGGGAGTTCTCACATTGGATCACATTCTTGAGCCTTGCATTTCATCTCCTCCATCTTATGTTGCATTTTTTGATGCTCATGTTGTCACAGTATTAGCCTCTTGTGATTCAGTGCAACGGGATCTACATCATCTTCTAACTACATATACTTGGGATGCATATTTGGCAAACATTGCTGGTTTTTTTGTTGTCCCATATTTTAGATTTGGGAGACACCATTGATTACATACATCTTATAATTTATGGAGATGATCCTTCTTCAATTGTTGCGAGGGAATACTCTAATCCTCTTGTTCATTCTCTATACGATTGATCTTTATAGCTTGACATGAGTGTGGATACTTTTGGACAACATTTGGAGGAGGCTTCTTTATCTTGAGTGGAACCATCTTTATCTTTGGATTGTGTTATACATCCTTCTCTAGGAGATTCTAGATTAAAATATTTAGTTGTGTGGCCTAGAATGCTTGTTTGGAGTATGTCAACTTTTGACATCAACATGGAGTAACTTTCAAGCTTAGTTCAAAGACATCACATAAATTTTTTCTTCCCACATCTTCCTTTCAAGTATGGGAAAACATCTTGTATGTAATCTTGGTCTTGTTTCCTAAGGGGAGGAATGATGTTCAGTGAAATTGGATAATCTTCGACATTCAATGTCGAGCTTCTACCATTACAAGAGACTCACCATTGAGGTGTTGCAAGTATGAGAAGTTAGTATTTTCATTGATGTCAACAAGCTTGTGTTTTTATTGGTGTCAACCGTATGAGAAGAAGATGGTTGCAAGAGTATGTGTAATTGTTGGTACATTGTTGATGCTTTGATTAATTACATTATGATTTCATTAGTAATCTAATATTGTCAAAATCTAGTGATTCTTTGATAAGATTATGTCTATGGTTGAGGAAGTGATGGAGATGATGAGGATGTGTTTCTGGTGCTTGGTTTCTGAGTGCTTTTGAGAAAATTCGATAAAAAGAGGAAACAATGAGTTGCAGTGTGTTCTGGGTTGAAGAGTAGTGTTTTGGTGTCACTCCACATTTATTCTAGGTTGAAGATCGGCCTATAAATTTTAGATATGTTGATTAGAGGTGTTTAAAGGTGTCTTATTCAAAATTTGGTTTGTTGGATCGTTGTACAAAAGAAGTTGTGTTTACCAGTGTGTGAACAGTGTATTGTAGAGGTGTCTAGGAGAAATATTTTTGCTCCACATTTCTCCATAATTTGGTTTCAGGTCTTGTGGATGTGAATGTGTTATGATAGTGTTGGTATCTTTCTTTAGTCAAATTTGTTTGAGGTTTGGTGCTTTGGAAGTCAGTTTCTTAAGTTGCAGTGTATGGAAAAATTGTCTGAGTGTACTAGGTGTGTACATTCTTTAGGTGAAAGATGTTGTGAAGGAGTTTTCTGGTTTTTAGGGTATTTGTGGAATATTCTAGGTTGTGTTCAAGTGAAATTTGTTTTTCATGAGTTGTTATTAGATTAACTCAAGCGTGCAATTAAAATTTTAATGGTGCTTACACTGGTAACTACCGACCTTGATGTTTACACTAATTGCGGTGGATGTTTATTGTTTGTAGAAGCATGTTATAGTGTGGTGTGGTTCACCTTCACTTCTATCTACCACAAAAGTGTTTTGGTGCCGACCTAATTTAAATTTTCATGGTTGAGGTGCATAGTCGACCTTAGAGAATGTTTTCAAGGTTGAAGATGGTATAAATATGAGTTGAGTTGTTGAGGGATGCAAAGATAGAACAATATGATGCGAATGATGCAAATTGCAGAGTGTTAGAGTGTGAATTTGAGAAGTGCAGTGTGAGATTTCATGTGTTAGATTGTTCGATGTAGCAAGCAAAAGGTGTCTACAATTCTTCAGTTAAAATGCGAAGGTGTTGGTAATATTGTGGTGGATTTCTCTGTGTAACATTCTTCTCTGTCTTCTTTTCTATTCTAGCAGTGAGCCCTCTAACAGTGAGCCCTATTATATTTGGTATTGATATTACTTTATATTGTGAGCTAATCCTTGTTGTTTTTCCCATCTTTAGTTTTCCATGTAAATTTGGTGTTCTCTTGTGCATGTGTTGATTTGATTCAATTTTTGTTATTTTCTTCTCATGCTAAATAATTATAACAGATTAAGGGTTAATTGAATGAATGTGGATATGAATGTTTGTGAGGGTTTTAAATTTTTGAGGTACAACTGATCCCCCCCCCCCCTCTTAGTTGTCTTCTCTTTTGGTGAAACTATATACATGAAATAAGATGTTGAAATTTATATATGGATATTTAATTTCTTATACTTTAAGTTATATTTCATGTATATAGTTTCAAATCTCTAGGAGTTATAATATAAATTATAGTTTCTAGAAGAACTTATAATTTTCCAGATAGTTAAATTTCAGTAATCAACATGTCAAATTTTAGTAATTAGGAGGTCAAATTTTAGTAACCAAAAAATTGTAGATCTTTCTCTCTCTATCTCACTCACTGTTTATCCCTTATTCTCTAAACTTCTCTCTCTCAATATCTCCATCCCTTTATCTGTCTCCCTCTCCCTTGAAAAAGGTGAGATAGATAGAAGTAGAGATGGAAAGAGAGAGAGAGGGGGGAGAAGGAGGGAGTGAGAAGTAGGGAGGGAGAGAGAAGTGAGATAGATATAAGTAGAGAGAGAAGGAGAGAGAGGGAGGGAGAGGTAGGGGAGAGAGAGGGAGAGGTGAGACAGAGACTAGAGGGAAGGAGAGAGAGAGAGGGAAGGATGGATGGAGAGAGGGAGATAGAGAGAGAGGTGATATCGAGAGTAGAGAGAGAGAGATCTTGAGGACAAGGGAGAAAAAGTTAGATAAAGGGATAGAGATGGTGAGAAAGAAGTCTAGAGCGTAAGGGATAAACAATGAGTGAGATAGAGAGAGATACGATACAATTTGTTTATTACTAAAATTTGACCTCTTGATTATTAAAATTTTACATGCTAATTATTAAAATTTGACTATCTAAAAAATTATAAGATCTTCCAAAAACTATAATTGCATTATGACTCTTAGAGATTTGAAACCACTCTAAAACATCCTAAAATTATATACATGAAATATAAATTAAAGTATAATAAAGTAAATGTTCATATATAAATGTCAACATGTTTATTCATGTATATAGTTTCACCAAAATAGAAGGAGAAAGAGAAAGAGAAAGAGAAAAGAAAGAGAAATAAATTTTCAAAGAAAAACATAACGTGATTGTGTTATAATGCGCTCAAGCATTTTGTGAAACTATTCAAATAACATGAGCACATTATAACATGCTTGAATTTTTGTTTTTTTTTGGAAATTTCCAATCCTTTGGCTTCCAACCCAAAGGCTTGGAGTGACTTTTCAACGTCCAAAGACATGTTTTTGCAAATTGTAAAAAAATGACATAATCTCGAGCATGCTCACCATCAAGTTTGCATGTGTTTCAATGTCAAATCAGAAAAACACCATGATAATATTAATCTCTCTTATCTATCTAACCATGTTATTTTTTCCACATTTTGAGTATGTTAAGGTTTTCATCTTTAATTTATTTTGTTAGTGTATTCAATTTTTTATCAAAAACTAATGTGGTATTTTTGACTTCATTTTTAACCGTTCATTAAAATTTTAAATAAATTACACTTTTAGAAACTAGAATCCATTTTAAACATATTAAAAAAAATGTTTTTGATTAGTTTAAAAATTTTTAGGGGGAGCAGGCTCATTTTTTTGTATTTTAGGATGTTTCCACTTTGAAGATTTGTAAAAAATCATATGTTCATTAAAAAATTAGAATAAAAATCAAGGATAAACTATATGGTGTTAGCTAATTTCTCACCAAAGTTATTTTTAAAATACTATTTTTTTTAACATTTTAGGGGGCCCACACCAAATGCTATGTTATATTTTTTTTGGAAAAGTCAAGACTAATTTCTGTGGCCCCCCTTTTTGAACCCCTTAATCTCTACCATTTAAAAAAAAATAGTAGTTTAGAAAGTATATCCAGAGCACTACGACTCTTATTTTTGTTGCATCTTCATAATTTGAGTGTAACTATCTTCAATTTCTCATACAGGGTTAGTCTTTCATTATTTTAGAAAAAAAAGTGGCTACTTAAGACCCCCTTTTTGGTCCCCCATCTTTTCGCACTTACCCTAGGAATTTGTGTGTATGTGAGATATAGGTGCTTGTGAGGTGTATGATGCATTTGCATATTATTCATTGGAATGGAAGTGATAGAGTTATTGTATGAATATTTCTATGGTATGGATGTATGGTTTTGAGGTATGGTGTTTTGATTTTGAGGTATGTAAGTGGTTGTGTATATGTTGGATGTATGTGCTTTTGAAATGTATGATGCATGTGGAGGTTCTTTTGGATTAGTCATGGGAATATAAGGGATAGTGGTGTTATGTGAGTTGTTTTATTGGTATAATAGATTAGTGTTTATAGTGTATGGTGGAAGTTGAGTGTTTACGAGAGGTACATATACTTGAGTTGAGTTTGTTGGTATGGTTGATTGTTGAATGGTGGTGGAATTTTTTTATGGTATTAGAATATTGTGTGAAATGGTTGGTTTGTTGTGGAATGGAAGTATTGTTAAGTGGTGGTATGAAGGGATTATTTTGTTGTGAAATAGTGTTGGAACTTGTTCCTCCCAAGGTTTATGATGATGTGTTGTTGGTGATATCTTGAATGAGTGTGGTATCAAATATGGATGGTAACTTGACCCCTTGTTTTTCTAGTGATAGGAAATATTGATCATGATTCACTACAAGAAGGGAATATAACAGTTTCATGGTGTTAGGCTCTTATTTTTCTTCTACCAATTCTTCAAGAGCTGTCTTCAATTACGTTGGGTGTAGTCTTAGGACTAGGTGGTGGTGTTTCAAACTCTCTTGACACAAATAATTGTGAGGACTCTTCTTTTGTTTCTCAGAAGGTATCTATGCTTACGGGAACCATATTAGGATTTGGTTAAGGTTGCATCTTTTTCTTAGTATGGGACCTAGTTTCAACTGACATACAACATGTTTTGAGACCCTTTGATTTTAAGGAGTTCGATATGTTGGATAGTGAGACTGAGAAAAGTCCAAAGTATATCTAGATCCTAGATGATGATCAGGATTTGATTTGATATGTTAAATTTAAACTAGACTAATGAGTTCAAACCAATGGATAAGGGGGTGAAATATATTAACTTAGAAGTAGACAAAATTCTAAGCTAATTTATAACAATGATAGGAAAATTTGACCCTTTACTTGGAGAAGGAAAACTTCTAAGAAAAAGGGACAAATTAGAGATAAATGGGTGTAAGATCTAGATAACCTATGAAACAATTTTGATAGATGATGGATTTTTTTATTATGGATGGTTGACTATTTCTGGTATAATTTTGAACCTATTGTTGAATTTTTAACGGATTATAATGAAATATGAAATGTGTGTGGAATAATGTTTGAAAATTTGGATATGGTTTAAGTGTTAGAACATAATATTATTAGGGTTCGTTATCCTTATAACATTTATATAATTTTCTAATATAAGGTTATTAAACCTTATAATTATATGCTTTATTAAACATATCCCATTTGAAATAATTATAGTCTAAACTATTAGATTATTAATTATTTAAGAATGGTTATTTTGAATAGGTGTGAATAATACCCCTTAAAGTATTATGCCATCCTTTCTTCTATATTTAAGGAGGTTCCTTCTCATTTGAGAGGTAAAGAATTTCAAGATTTATATTGAATTATATGACTATGCACATGAGGTATTGTTAGCCATGTGGAAGTATGGATAAGTGTTCCCCAAGTTAGATCTATGTTAGAATAAGACCATTTTTGTAATTTTTTAAAATAAAATGATACTTTATGTGGTTTTTATACCTGAAAGGGTTTTCCCCATGTATATCTTGTGTAATGTGTAAATTCTATGCTTGTATGGTTATCAATTTTATCAATTTTATGTTTTATTTATAATGATTGGTATCCTAAGATCCTAATTTCTAACATGGTATTAGATCAAGCTAGGATATACTAATCATTTTTATAGGTTATAATATTAAAAGATATGCAAAACTTGATGGAAAATCTCTTTATGTTCAATCAACACATGTGCAAGATCTTTTTTGTAATGCATTTGGTATGTATTTTCTAGTATTAAAAATCATTTTATTAGAACAATTTAGATCATACTAATAATTCATACAAGTACTTTGTTAAGATCCTTTAATTTTTTATTACTTAAGATCCTCATTTACACATATAAATTAGTATTATATAAAGTAATATTTGAATTGATTAGATTAATAGAAGTACATGAAAGAAATTAGTATTATTAACTATATATAATTTTAGTTAGTGCTTGTGATTATTTTTATATGAACAAGATGTATCAATATTTTGTAAAACATTATACTAAAAAATATTGATTTTTTTAGATAAAATCTTCCATAATAAAAATATTCAATTAAAAATTGAAATTTAAAATAAAAACATTCACCAATATAAAACATAAAACATTTATAATTCAGATTATAAAAGTCCTAATATTTTTTTACTTCACATATAGGATACATCTTTCTAAATAGGTTCTATCCAGATGTAAATTTTTTCATGAAGTATATAGAAACTGAAAGGAGGATGTGCGATGATTGGTACAAATACCATATTTCTTCTCTACAATTATAATCACTTTGTATGCTACATAATACTAGAATATAGTGCATCCCTTTTGGTAGAAACATATTCTATGAAGTATTTGTGCTCATTCATAGGCCTCGCTATGCTTTGGAGGTTTTAACTCTTAATCCTTATACTTCACATCAATATAATACTTGTGCAAGAGACTTATGGTCACGAAGATCATTTAGAATGTTGTCTAAATGCTATGATTGTGCATTATTCATTTGATGTGCAATGATTTATGAAAGTCATATTGTGTCCCTTATAAATGCTTAGGGTATTATTTGAAATTTTGGTACTATTTTCAGTGTGTGGTTGCACCATATTTTTATCCATGACCTTCTACATGAGACATACTAGATATATTTAATTAGAAGCATTCATGCTATTAACAATATTTTTTTTTTCAATTTATAATAGATTGATGTATTACACTTGCGGTAAAGAAAATGAATTTAAATTATTTGATGATGATATACTTAAATTTCTAAAATTCTTTTTTTTATACATTTAAAATTATTCTCCACACAAGTAAGAAATTGAATCCTAAAATGTATTGAATCACATTTTACAATAAACTATATTTAGTTATAAATAGATTTATAACAATTAAGTATAATTTGATTGATGAAATAGATAAAATTTATCTAAAAATTATATTATCTTTTTTAATTCTATATCATATAATTGTCTATTTAGTTTAATAAGTTGTATCATAATTTATATTCGAGCATAAAATAATTGAGGATTACTCTCATTAATGGCCTATGGTGCATTGGTGGATGATAACAACAATTAATCATGTGACATGATGATTCTTGTAAAATCGCCTTAAGGCGTCTAGTGTCTTTTTTGGGGCTCTAGGAAAATTCACCGCCAACAATTCATCGACGAAAAATTCACTGCCATGGAAAATTTACCGACAAGTAAAATTCATCACCAACAATTCACCATGGTGGAAAATTAACCGCATTAATATTTTTAATATATATTTTGAAAACTTTAATTTTATTAAAAATATTAACGCGGTTAATTTTCCACCTCGATGAATTGCTGGCAGTGAATTTCACTTGGCGGTGAATTATCCGTCGGTGAATTTTTCGTGGCGATGAATTTGTCGTATGCCCTTTTTTGGATATCAAGAGAAAATACATTCTATAGCGACCTACCTCATTAGGTATGTGAATATTTATTAGAATATAATCAATCATATATGATAAAATTACTAAGATATTTTTTATGACTCATGAGGTATCCATATATACATTTTTTTAGTCATAACTTCATATAGATGGCTAAGTGTTTAAACACAAAGCTCTCATATCCCATATAATGCGTCATTCAAGAAAGATATATAAAAGGTTAAGGTATATCATATCAAATTAGATATATATTGACTTAGTTTCTTAGTCCCAAATTAAAATTTTTATTCTCGATATAAGAATGTTGTTAGCTCATATTTAGTCACATTTTGGATCCAACAATTTAACTTCTATGGATTTTTTCAATGCAAGAATCGTTATAATATTTAATTTAATTCAAGGTTAAATTAAAAATATTCACACCCTTTTTACTATGGATAAGTATTAAATTATAGGTAGCCTTGAGTCTATCAAAAAATCCAAACTTGTCTATCATATAAATGGTCATGAGCATACCTTGGACTAATTAGTTAAATTTTTATAATTGACTAAATTAAGACTTCAAAGAATCAACAAGGAAATAGTTTTGAGCATGTTTAAATGATATATTCTTGTAAGGGAAATATTTAAGATTTATTAAGGGTATTGATCAATAGATACTTATGTTTACTCAAAGACAAATCATGATGTTTACTTATTTTTTATTTTATGGAAATTGGCATGTGATGCCCCCTACAAATATTAAGGGAGAGTGTTAGAACATAATGTTATTAGGGATCATTATCCTTATAACATCTATATAATATTATAATATAAGATTATTAAACCTTATACATATTATATTTTATTAACCATATCCACTTTGAAATAATTATAATCTAAAGCTATTATATTATTAATTATTTATGAATGGTTATTTTGAATAGGTGTGACTAATACCCTTTAAGGTATTATGCCACCCTTTCTCCTATATTTAAGGAGGTTCCCTATCATTTGAGAGGTAAATAATTTGGAGATTTATAGTGAATTATATCACTATGGACATCAAATATTATTGTCCATGTGGAAGTATGTAGAAGTGTTCCCCAATTTTAATCTATGTTAGAATTAGACTATTTTTGTAAGTGTTTTAATAAAGTGATGTTTTATGGGGTTTTTTACCCTAAAGGGTTTTCCCCATGCATATCTTGTGTAATATGTAAATTCTATTCTTGTGTGATTCTCATTTTATTTATTTTATGTTTTGTTTATGATGATTAGTGTTTTAAGATCCTAATTTCTAATAGTAAGTCTCGGTATGCTTGTGTATGTTGGTAGATCTTAGGTTTATCTATGCATAGGGTTGTTTATGAAATTTAAAGATTTATGATAATAATTTTTTAGTGACAGTCATACTCAATTACACCAAATGAAAAATCAATTGTGTTGTAGGATGGATCAATTACGCCAAACAAAGGATCAATTGTGTGATTTTATGTAAATTTTCTTAGTTTGGGATTATAGTTTGATTTTTTGATTTAATACAAAGTCAATTACATCATTTTAAGGACCAATTACACTATTTGTAGGATAAATTGCACAATGCTAGGTAAAAAAAAAAGATTTTTTGGCTCCATGTACAATCAATTATATTGAAGGATAGGAAATTTCACCAAAGGATAATCAATTGCAAGGTTTGATAGTTTAGTTACATCGCTTTATGGATTTTTTAGAATTTTAACTATTTTTGAGACTTTTGGCAAGAAAAATGGAATCAATTAGTAATACATAATGGTTTTTGGTATTCCAATGTAATAAGGCCAAATGGTTTTACTAGTATTGCACAATAAAGACATACAAACCATGATATACAACCTATTTTATTCAATCAAGGTGTGTCTCACCAGTGTAGGCCCAATAATAAAATATTGTAGGATTATGTTGATGTATGCTCCATGATACAAGTTCTCACCTTCCTCATTCCCTTGAAGTATTTTTACACCTTCAAATAAATTCTACCTCTCCTTAGGATGCTACATTTTGGGTAGCTTCAGGCATGATAATGTACCTTGCACCACATTGGATCAACGATTGATGGTCATAGGCTTCTAATAACAAGGTGTTTAACAACAAGCCCATTTGTAGTGCCCAAGATTCAAGGGGTCTTCCCCTCTCTCCTCACCTAACAAGTCTCAACGGATCAAGGGTCTTGTGGCTTGGCTCAAATGACACTGACCAAACCTTGGGGTATAACTTTCATTCTCCCCCCTTTCTATACCCCACCAAAATCATGGTTGGGGTCACCCTTGGGGTGATGAATTCTCCATGTAGGCCTCCTAATAAAGTAGAAAATAAAGATGTTATTGTTTTTGGTCCCCAATCTCACACTAGGCATAAGGGGAGAGCATACGTGCAAATAGTACTCCTTGGGTTAGAGTAACAAATATGTGGATTCAAAGGTGCTTTTGGTCCCTAATCTTGCACTAGTGCAAGGAGAGAGAATACACACCAATGACTCCACTAGACATGGCAAAAAAAATATTTCATTTAAAAATTTGAAGTGTGAGTTAATATAAAAAATAAAACACAAAACCTTGCATTAAGTATGTCAGTAGTTTCAAAATTTTTGTCCTCTCCAAAAAAATCCAAGCTACACAACTCACATCAATAACTAGAAAAACCACATAAAAGACACAGATCAATTGCACAACAAAATGGATCAATTGCACTATATATTGAATCAAATGTGTAAAAATTAGGATCAAATATGTGAAAAGATATAATTTTATCAAAAACATATAGTTTACCTGAGAAGTATACATTTCTATTACATCAAATCTCCCATAAAATATGTCATTCCCCCAATCATATGTGTTTTTTCCCTAATCAAATACACCAATCTATGAAAAATAAAAGAATTTATACCAAAATAGATTAGAAAATCCTAATAAGATAACTTGGATGAAATATTCTAGGGTTAGATACATACATATTAGAATCATAAATCAATAAAGAAACAATAAACAATAATAGAGAGAAAGAAATATCAATAAGTCAAAATTCAATCTCTATAACTTAGGATCATATAAGTTGTTTCGAGAATGAATTGCATTATTTATGTAGTCAAATGTGTCGAAAGCCAAATCAAATGCATCAAAAGCCTATTTTTTTTAACTATTCATAGGATCATATATGTCGTTTTTCAAATCAAATATGTCGTTTGGTCGATCAAATGTGTCATTTTAACCTGTAACTACTTAAAACATAGAAATATCACAAAAGAATTGTTAAAATAAATGAGACATGGGTCCCATCAGACATGCCAAAATGTGGATAAATAAAATGATAGTGATTAATCAACAACAAAAGAAAATAAACAATCACAATCATTTCAAAGACCTCAATGAAGTATAAGGAAATAAAAAATCAAAGAAAGAAAAATTGCAAATAACCTTTCTTAGCTCCATTGTTCTTCAATTGCACCTTGAAGAATGGTGTTGTATTATTTTTTAGAATTTAGCACAAAGCACTTAGGTAATGATTATGATAGCAAGAGTATGTAAACTTTTGGAGGAGGAAATGAGATGCATGATGACTGCATATATAGATTTCATGTGACATCGATCAATAGTTGAGATTGAAAGGAAGAATAAAAAGATCAATGGATGATAATGCTTGAGTGGAATTGATTGAGAGTGATGAGGAGTTAACTGATTGTATGCTTTGAGCTAACTGACCATATGAATTGGTTAATAGAATTGATTGATGAGATAAATATGAATAACTGTTAGTGAAACTGGATAGATTAGGTAGAAGATAGAATTGATTAAAGAGTGAACTCACAATGAGTGGAAGTTCACTGATGAGGTGGAAATGCATGGCTAATTAATTAAAACAATTAAATTAATTAATTATTTAATTCATGTGCAAAGGGGAAAATAAATAAAATAACAATTTTATTTATTTTTAAAAGAAGACAATGTTTGGAAGAATGATCAGTTCAATTAAATAATTATAAATAAATATTCAATTATTATGATTTAAAAAAGATTAATTAAAGATAAATTGATTAAATAATTTATAATTATTTAATCAATCAATTTACAAGAGTGGAATAATTAATTAAAATTATTTAAGTAATAGAGGAAAATGATGAACTAGATGAATTAATCAAATTCAAAATTGTTTAATCAAAGTAGGAATGGAGAGAAAATTCAAATTTAAATAATTAAATAATTAATTTATCAAGGATGAAGGGGAAATTATGTCAATTTAATTAAATAATAAAATTATCTAATTAATTCTAGAAGACAAATTGATGAGGAAAGATGATGGAAATTGATGATGCTTTAGAAGAAAAGAGTTAGTCAAATTTAGGTGTCTACACAATGAACAAGCCAACAATATTTTTGTGTATAATTATAACACACCTATCACAACTCAAAATCACACACTATGATGTTGTGAAAATGGGAAAACATCACAACCAATACATAAGATGGTGCTACCTTATACATTCCTACACAAGATCAATAAACACAAATATAGAACTACACATGTAGAAGACTTACATGAATATCATGGAATAACACTAACCAAAGATAGAGGAGATCAATCAATGATAGAGTGCACAGCTCTTATCAGAAAGAAAGGGAAGGACTAAAGAATAAATTAAACAATATCCTTTACTTATCCAATCCTTCAAACATACATAAAGCATCCATCATGAACTCACAACACCAAAAAAAATATCTCAAACATACCGTAAGAAGTTATTAAAAAAGGAGATATGAAAACTGTACTTGATCTCACTAGAAACTGACCAAACACACTTCGGAGCATATGAACATGTTAAAAAAAATATGAGGAACAAAAGAACATTTAAACACATCAGACTACCCGCGACAGTTTGTTTGGGGTGGCGGTGTTACGTTTTGCCATCACGTTGGGGTGAGCATGTGGTAGGATTTAATGCGAAGGAAGTCTACTGTGGATGATCTATTGGTGATGGGACAGAGCGTAGGAGAAAATCATTAAATGATTCCCACGACGTTCAAGATGGAGTCATTTCAGCACGCTCTTTGTGGGTAGCAATAGCGGCTATAAACACACTACTGGCTCCTATTCTTCTCCTTTCAACAATGGAGACTCTGATATGTCTTAGGGCCTCGAGGAAGCTGTGGGCTTCTATGGAGATATTACCTACAATAGGCTGAAGTCCTTTTCAGGGACTTGGATCCTCTAGTTATTGGGGCGGCTCAGCTTTTGTTGGGAAGGGAATACATGGAGACGGTGGAGCACTACAGAACAAATGTTGACATAGCTTCTATATTCGTTGCGACCCTTCTTGACTTGGAAGTCCCAAAGGCCGTCACCCTGCTAATGACTCGCAAGCTCGTAATGAGCAATCTCCTGGAGGGTGTCGAAGACGTGATCATAATTGCTGAGCTCGGGGTGGGTATTCCTCGCCCAAGGGACTTTGCACAGGGCTCTTCTGACGGGAGCGATGGTGTGACGGTACCCGTTCCTACTGGATTACATAGAAGCAGGGCGTGGTGCGAGCTCATTTTCCTGAAGCACCACTTGTATCTTGAGTCGCGGGTGGAGTCGACTGGCGATGACACTTCTGCGAGTACCTTTTGGCCGAGGGCATAGAAGTTGAAGAGTAAACAAGCTCTGGTCTCATTTTTTGGCTTTTTAGCAAGGTGCATTGGGAAGCTGAAAGATGCACTGGAGCGTTGGCGACGGGACTGAAGCAAAATGGCTTGGCCATGGCCGAGCAATCATTGCAATAATGTCGCCTTTTTTGGTGTGGGCTTGGACTGCGAATTTGCTCCGATGGTGTGGTCTTTTGAGTCGGGTGGGTGTCTGTTGCTTATGTTTCTAGGGTGGTGGGCGAACTTATGTATGGTGTTGAAGGTCGGGGGGTAGGTGTTAGCTAAGATATGCTGGTCTCCACGGCAACAAACATGCATACTGTGATTTTGATAGAGGGTGTCTTTCAGAAGGATGTAATTTTTTGCTCTTGGAAATCAATACAATCTATCTTTTATGTACCCAAATAAAACACATCAGACTAATAAGATAGTAAGGGGAATTATGCACTAAGCTTCAATTCAGTTTAGTAATATTTTTTTAAAACATCAAAAACTATATACTGTTGCAAAATAGCCCCTTATACTAGTACAAAATTGCGCAAGTTATTTTGGAATTGCCTAGCCCATTCTACAAACACTCAAGCTATTACAAAATTTACCCTAGAAAAGCAAGTGATCTTGAATAGTGCACAAAGCCCATTAGAATAATAAGATCCCAAATGACTCTAATTGTGACACCATAGATGGAAAAGGGAACCTAGAAATGTCTATAATAATATTTAACTCTTAAAACTATGTTTTAACCCTCAAAAGCATGAACAAACAACACAAAACCCAAAAGCAAGTGCATGACCAAGCCAATGTAATTCTAAGGTAACCTAACACTAAACAAGCCATAACTTCCTCAATTTTAGTGTTGTTTTAAAATAGTTTGATCCATTGAATTCTAAAACGAGGATACAATACATCAAGTTTAAAATTCACAAAATTTCATAGATCAATTTTATAAAACTACTTCTATTCACACACATTATGTTTTCACATTATGAGAAAGGAAACATATAAACAAGCATAACTCCTCAAACCAAAGAGTTGAGTGTAACAAATTTCTACTAATGAACCTAACTCATAATATCATAATGCAATCAATAAGGCTCTTTTCAAATCAAATATAAAGTGAGCCTGAACAACATATAAAAAAGTCCTTTTATTCTAATTTAAGATAAAATTTCAACTCAAATGATGCTCTTTACAAGTTAACAATGTAATATTAATATCATATACATGGGTGGACATGATAAAATATAAATATGATTCAAATGTACAATTAAAAATTAATTCAAGGTTTCAATGATCTCAAGTTACAACCTTTTAATTATATAATATAATAAAACTACAACCAACATGTAACTCATGAGTACTAGTGTGAGCTCCAAGGTGCATTGTCATGGTTTGAATGCACAAACCAATGAATATGAATTATCTACCATCTGGCCAATGTAGAAATTTGAGGCCAAACCCATGACTAAGATAAAAATGTCATGGTTGACAAGCAAAAAAATAGTATATAAGGTTGGCCTCAAACATACACCAATCAAAATATTTCCTCAACACGTAAGTATAGACAATCAATCTAATTAAGCACAAGAAACAAAAGAGCACATGGAGGAAAGGAGTGGAATCCTACTTGGAATTATAAAGAACAAGGGAACATGATACATTAACACCTTTATAAAAACACTCACCCAAGTAAAATACATTTCATTAAGCATCACACATAGACCACATATGGATTGGTCTAGATGATGGATTCATTTTATTTTTGTTTAAATAATGTCCATCAATCAAACCTTGAGTTTATATCAATGTTATTTTTGTTTAGCTATAACTCATTTTCATTCATGTCATTATACATTACACATCGACCACAAACTATTAGAGAAGCCAAGATCTTAAAGCACAATCACTTGATATCTTTCACTAGTAAAACAGTGAACACAAAATCATGCCTATCATATAATATTAAAAATGTATAAATGTACAATGAGAGCATTGCATATATAAGATAGGTAGAGGAGATAGGAAGGTAGGATTGAATAACTGACTGCCCCTCCAAAGGTGCAACACATGTATGCACAAATGACAAGTGTGTGAGAATGTGTAAAGAATAGTGTCTCAAAAGGTGAGCACATATGTCTCAATCACATGAAGTGAGACAAAAACCAAAAAATTCTTAAATGGAGACTTAACTGGTGTGAATAGGTCAACCTAGATAGGGTGATATGTTAACTAGATGTGAAATAACCCTGTTTACACTAATTCCCCCTTTAAGTGTAACTTATGGAGTAATGTATCCAATTATGATGATGATGGGTCCCATTTACTAGGTCATGCTAGGTACCCATGTACAATTTTTTCATAAATAAGTATAGGAGAAAAACTCAAAGGATAAAAACTCCTCTCCAGAAGAGATGATATAATAAAAATGTACAAGTGAAGAAGATAAAAGATATAAAGAGGATTCATGATGAGAATTCAAGGATTAATTCTAACACAATGTACAATGAATTTTACCCCTCATAAGAGAGAAAAGAGAGAAGATCTATGTGACCACCCAAAATGGGAGAATGAAAGAACCCCATGTGAGGAAATTTTGCCTCCCAAAACCGAGATGACAAGAGAAACCATGCAACCTTCCCTCAAAATGTTGTATCTAATTTTAGTAGATGCTTGATACTATATGTTGAAGATGATCCATGAATGCTATTTTTTTTTTCTCCCCTTGAGAAAAAAAAGCACCACAAATGTGTGCAAGATGACTTCCCATTTTGGATAGGAATATGTAGTAAGTAAGATGAATGTATCTTAATTTTACACATGATACAAAGATGTAGATGTTTCCCACGATGATTTATTTGAATGGTGCTCAAATATCTCCAAGCTAATGTTGAACTATGCCAAATTTTGATATAATGAATCAAGTATCATATAATATTCAAGTATAGGAACCATGAATGTATGGTGACAACTAAATTGATAAGAATTTAATTCTGCTATAGAGGATGTCAAAATGGATGATGGTTGAGTCAAATATGTGAACTTTTGAAGATATATGAATTTGTCACAATAGAAGTGGATGTAGGAAAGGCAATAGCAATATCAAAAGATGTATATGGAGTGGAAACAATGTTGATGTGACTATCATCAAAGAGAAGAAATTTTTCCTCCGCTGAGTCTTTTAGATATGCAATGTGGAACTCTTCAAATATGGTTGATATGTCTAGTAGAAATGTGTCCTAATGTGGTAGATTTGAAAAAATTGTATCAATGTCCTAGTGTATAGAATCATTGGAAGCCATGGGGATATCAACTCTAGATTTATATGTAGCATTAGGTGATGGATGATAATTGATCTCGAGCAGGAGTTGGAGGAGATGATGTGAGACATGAGGAAAAAATTCATCCCCATGTTGATTGCTCTCGCAATATGTACATTTGAGTTTACAATTGTTCTAACATGTTCTAATTATAAGAAAAATCAATGAAATTTTTTCCCCATAAATGATTAGTGTTGAACCATAGACCCCCTATAAATAGGTGCAAGATAATTACTACTTTTCTTAAGATCGGATGTGTAGATTGACCATTTATAATGCATAATAATTCTAACAATTTTTGATAAAATGAGAAATCCAAATCTTAAAGAATATTTGCAAACCTATTTGTCTTATTTTATCTTAATCAGTTATAGTTTTAGTTGCAAAGAATTTGTCTCTCTCTATTCTGAAGGAGAGTGGACATCTTCATTTATGTAAAGAGCGAAACTCTTTAATTCCAAAGAACGAAAATTCCTTAAATAGATTCATTTATATTCCAAAGAAAGTCGAAACTCCATTCATTCAAATTTATAAAATCCAAAAGATTCCAAAATAATGACTTAAAGTCTACAGGTAGATTCAAAATACTTCCAATTAAATTCATACACGTGTCATCTTACAAGACATTAATAATACAAAAAGTATTTGTAACTAAAGTTTACAATTCAAGACTTAGGCATTCAATCACCTTAAGCTCTACAAAAATCATACAAGACTTCAATAATACATATATGAAGAAACCATCCTTTGATCTTCAATCCAATAGCATATCTTCAAACATGAAGACGAGAACAAGGATCAGACGCTTTTTCTGCCCAACCTCGAAGCTTACGCTTCCTCAAAATTGCTTAGTCATTCAAAGAATACCTGACCCTGCACAAATCACTTAGCAAAAAGCAGTCGACAAGCAAGATGGAATATGGTGCGTGCCTAGTATAACTAGTAAAATCACAAGCATTTTCATTTTTCTAATTCATTTAAGAAACAAGCAAGTTCGATACTAGGATATGGTAGAGAGTTAATTCATTCCATCTATTTCAATGGTCCTTAAGTTACTTGGCCAAGTAAAATGTCATGCACGACAAATAATAGTAGTTTTGGAAAAGCAAAACTACACTCTCTAGAAACCCATATTCGACACCCGTCCTGGAAGGTAACTTTCCAAACACATGTCATGCACATTCATTTATCAAGCATGCATGGTTCCATTCAAAATAAAGATGATCTTTCACAACATCTTAACTGCAATCTTGTTTCAAGCAAAAATGATTCTAATGTAGTATTTTCATTGTTTTAAAACATAAATAACATCAAATTAATTTTTAAATCAAATAATAAAATAACAAAAAGAAGGTGTATCTCAAGTATGTAATCTAAGTACATATTTAAACAGGAATAAATGACCACACATTCTTTTAGTTCATTTACTCATATAGTTTTTTTTCACTTCGAAATACTCCTATTTTAATTCGTTTCGTTTCCAAGTAATTTATATTTTTAATTTACTTAATTTCTTTTCTCTTTTTCCCATTTCCATAAAAAAAAATGATATCTTTTCAAAAACATGTCTAACAACTCATTTTTACTTATGTTTCATAGTAATTTTAGTTTCATTCTAGAAAATCACTGATTTTAACTCTTTTTTTTCAAACATATTTAATATACAAAAAGTATTTTTATCAAAATCACTATCTTTTTTGTTTCTTTTCTTACAATTTCCAAATTTTAGATTGACACAGTTTAGATTTTCCTGATGCTTTTCTAAATCCAAATAGATTTAAAAACATACTATTTTTTGTTTGGATCTTTTCAATTTACTAATCAAAATCTCCTAAAAATAAATAAATCTACTGTCTTTTTATAATTTTCTGTTTAAGCTGTTCAATGGTTTTATGATAAAATCACAGTTTGGTGTATGAAATTTCTTCAGAATTTAATAGAAACAGTGATGATTTTCAATAGTTTTAAATGCTAGAATAAAAGAAAATGATTCCAATTAAACATACTATGATCATGAATTTGTTAAATAATGCTTTATTTGATTCTACCTGGTAATTTCCTGAATCTGGAGATGATTTTTTGTGTATTTTTTTGTGAATTTCCTGCTGGGAATCTTCTGTTGCTGCTTGTGATTTCTCCCTTCTCTTTCCTGGTCTCTTCTCCTTACCTCTATTCTCCCTTCTTCCTGAGCGCCTCTCTTTCTTTTGCTGCTTGGGTGAGATGAAGGGAGGCAGATTTTTGTTCTTTCCTTGTGTTTCTTTTTTTTTTGTTTCCCCCTCCTTCTCTAGCCGTGCACCTTACTTCTCCCTCTTCTTGCGTGTGGTGGTTAGAGAGAGAACTCTGTTCTTTTTAGTATCCTCCCTGTTGGCTAGCATGTACTCCTCCCTGCTTCCACTTCCCTACACCTCTTCACTTGTGGTTTCTCCTCCTTAATCCTCACCTTCTCTCTGCCATACGTATGTTGGAGGTTTCAAACTATCAAAATACTAACCGTGATCCCCCTATCTCTTGGTCGCACATGGATAAGCAACCTCTCCCTTATCAAATCCTTTCTCAGTTATGCCTCATGTGTAGCAAATCAGACTGCCTAATATCCATAAAACATAAACTCTATTTCCTTGACTCTGCCTCTGGCACATGGGGGAAACAATCAGATGAATCCCACAAAGATAAAAATAAATATGTATTTTTTTTCCCAACTCTCCAAAAAACGGTTTTCTTCCCCTCTCTGTCTGCTTAATTCAAATTTTCTCTCCCTCCTTTCTCTCATGCAAATGGTGGAGTTATTAACAAAGTCAGATCCACTTTCTAAGCTTTGATCTCTAGCCAAAATTTATCAAAACTCCCAGTTCTATTTGTAATTGCATTCAAATTGATTGAAATATATTTTCTCTCAATTTGTAAACTACTGTTTGAATTCATTTCAAATTTTCAACGTAATTCATTTATTTCTTCAAACAAATCTTTCTACTTAATTTAATATATTTAATCATTTAAACATTTATATTTTTTCTCTCATTTTTTAAATGAGAAAATAACAATTACATTAACACACTATTTTACATTTTTATATATTTTCACAATTAGAAGTCTATTCCATTAATTTAGAGTAAAAGCATTATTATTTTTAACTAATAATAAAATATTTACACAAGGAATTTAATTATTTAAATAAAATCAATTTCCTCACAAAAATAATCAAATCGCCATTTAAATCAAACATATTTTGTTTCACATATATTTGAGCAATCAAAATTAACTTATTTAAAAATTTCCAATAATAATCATCACGAAAATATATTAAAATAATAACTATGTGGTGTGTGAGATTCCATCATCCTCATAAACGTCTAATGGCTAAAATGACTCTACCTGATCAATGTTCTCACCTTCATTCTTGTTCACCTGTTCCTGCATTCACTTGCACTCAATTTCTCATCAGTAATGACAAACCCCAAATTTCATAGTAATGCATTTCAAATCATTACATTTGCATTTAAATTTAAATTTAACTTTCAATTTAAATTCCAATTTCAATTCAATTTTAAATAATCATCTAAAATAATAATTAAAAATATCATGATTAATAATTGCATTTAAATAATCGACAAAATCAGTATGTGACAATTTAATTTATGTTTTCAGTCCTTATGCAAATAAAAATCCTCCTGAACCTATATATTTGGATGGGTGGTTGAGGATCAGATATAGTTGGAAGATATGTTTTGATAGTTCTAGTTTTGTTTCATAGACAATATCTTTGTTTGTTTTTTTGTTATGTGTTCATGAATGAAAAATCTTTGAAGACTCGTGTCAAATTATAGAGTTCAATTATATGCACTAAAGATTCTCTAGTTTACTATTAAGGTTAGTTGAATCAAGTAGCACATATTTGGTTTCTCTCGCGGGTACAACAACTTTAGCAAGGATCACTCAAGGTACTGTTCACTCACTTTTTTATTGTTGTCAATTTAGAAATTTACATTATTGTATTAATTCTAATAGATTCTTCATTACATGCTCATGAATGATACTTAGTCTCATGCTTTAAGTTCTGTAATGCATCATTGAGTCATCCTCTAGAGTTATTAAAGTTGTTAGAAGTGTTAGTGAAATTATAGAGTTTAGGTTTAATAGTTCATAGTTATAGTGTTAATCTAAAGGTACCACAACATTAGTAGCAAATTAATTTATTTCCCCTATTTTGTAGTTCATGCTTTATTTTCCCTTTCCAATCTTTACTGTTTTCCTACTATGTGTAAACCACCTATACTTGATGGTATAGGCCATGTAGAGTCTGTGACTGCACATATAGTGCCAGCATCATTAAAATATTACAAAGCCTTGATTGATAATTTAATGGAGTCTTTGCAAGGGTTTAGGAACCCTTCCTTTGAATTGTGTGTCTAACACCAAGTTGACTAGAAATTAGTGAGGCCTTACATTTTTGGCGTTGTTGTCGAGGATGGTGCTACATTCAAGATTATCCTATGTTACTTCAAATCTTTCATAGTTAAAATTTTAACTTCAACATTAGGGTAATTAAGATTTCACTATCAACACAAAAATGCTTTACTAACAATGTGTAGGAGTCGATGATCAAAGATTCACAACTATTGTATGTGGAAGTGAAAAGGTGCTCTAGGAAGATTTCTCCTCTCAACACATGAAGCTTTAGAGGATATTGGTGATCATAGTGAATAGAGTGAGGGTATTCCTAAAGAAGAATCATCCCTAACACCAATATCCATGTCAATTACATAGGAGACTTCCCATACAAATATGATCACCATGATTTATGTTGTAGAGGAAGCCACACTAGAGCATGTAACCTTTGAGTTCTCCATTTCAACCCAGGAGAAAACAACTGCACTAAAGAACATACCTCCTTCAACATTACTTGTCTTCTATGGGTTGGTAATGGCGGACCTAGAGACATTCTTATTTGAGTTTGATGTGTTCCGCATTAGTTATGTTTATACTATAGATGCACATATGCTCAAATTGTTTCCAACAACCCTAAAGGATGCTGCTCTGAGATGGGGTTTGGGAAGAGATGTTGTTCCAAATTGGAATACAATGAAGATAAAGTTCCTGGAGAAGTACCAAGACTACTATAGAGGAATAGACAAAAAGAGAGATGACATCTTTAGGATGTCACAAAAAGAGGATGAATCCCTAGAAGACCATGGAAAGGTTTCAGTTTTTCCTTAAGAAATCCCACCAAAATTGACTCTTTGATGAGTCTTTAAAGCTAATATCCTTAAGGGGGATTAATGAGGATTGCATGGATGCACTTAACCTCATTGGGGTAGGAGATATCTCTCAAGCACCATTTGAGGATATTTGCAAGGCATGCAAGAACTATTGAAGTTTTTTCACAAAGAAGGTTAGGGGAGACAAAGCATCCCCCATCATCAAAGCATTTAATGGATTCTATAGGGTTAAATTGAGTAATATTATATCAAACATGAAGGAGGATATTATCAACCATCTATCTACATAGGTAGATAACCTCCACATCAAAAAGAATCAAGAGGAGGTAGAAGCAACTCTTGTAAAATACTGCCCACATTGTAGACAAAGAAGGACTAAATGAAAATGTAAGGTGGAAAGTATCTTTGAAGGGACATTAGAATTTCATACGCTGGAAGGAGAATATGGACAAGTATTATACATAGCTCAAAGGAAACCATGGCAGTTAAGTCAAGGTATGCCCCAAGATCCTTTGAATTATTGTTGTAAGGGGGGAAACAAGCATTAGGAAAACAACAATGAATACAACTAAATCAATTGAAAACAATATTAGATTCCAAACCCATATTCATGAAATGTGAAATGTAAAGCCATGAATCCAAACATATAAGTGATTAAGAAAATTAAATAAATCCAAAACAAAACAAGTCTTACCATACCATGTCGAAGTTGTATTTGTATTGATGTTGGATTGTGTTTGAATCAATACGAAGCCTCCATTTGATGTTGCAAAAGATTCAAAGTGTAGTAATGGTGATAGAAGATGTGTGTAAAAGCTCTCAAGAATTTGAATTTCAATTGGGCATGACTTCTTTGCATAAACTCTATAGATTCTTTGATCGATTTTGAGAATGAAGAGGGTTGTTATATAGATTTCATGTTTTGAGATGAATGATTGAGATTCAGCTGCAAAAGATCCCGATCCATAGTTCAAAACTGTTGAGAGGAAATATATTGGAGAGTTAACTCCTCTTATTGATCCAATTAAGGATTTTAATTGCACAATAAGAGGAATTAGATTGCATAATATGTGGGATTGAAGAAATCAAGTTGAGTGGTTAGTGGGATTGACGAATAGATTGAGTGGTTAGTGGGATTGAGGAATAGATGGGTTAGTTAACCAATTATACTAAGAAATCAGTGGTAATGGTTTACTCAATCACAAAGGGGCGAGGATAATTAATTAATTGCATAATTACTTAAATATTTGGAGATGAACATGCAAGTCATGTTTGACTTTAACAAATAAAGATGTAATTGTTTGTTGACTATGTTGAATAATTTCAAATAATTAATTTAATTATTCAGGTTTAGAGAGGGAAAGTGATTTAATTAAATTATTAAGTGATAACAATTTAATTGATTTAGATGAATAAGGTATATTAATGACATAATTAAATAATTGATGTTTATTTAATTAATCAAGAAGAATAAAGTTAGATTAGGAAATTTATTAAATAAATGAGATTTATTTAATTAGTTAGAAATGATGACTGAGAATGAATTAATTAAATAATGTTAAATCAATTAATTAATAGACGAATATAAAATTTGATAATAATTAAATAATAATGTATTATTTAATCATTTAGGGAAGAAGGGTGAAAGTTAAATAGTGTTGTTTGTTAGTTAGGACAATTAGGGTATCTACATTTTTCCCCTCTCCGATACAATGTGATTTGAGCGTTGTGTCAAAGAAAATTCAAAAATTCTTGCTCAAGAGTTGCCCCAGTATGCCCCAGGTGGGATAGCATGGTGCCCCCTCAAGAAATTTGGTGAAAATATTGGATAATGAACCAAATTTTCCAATAAGCTGATGTGATGTGTTTAAGTACAAGGAATGGCAAAAAAATGTTGAAAAGACGAAAATGCTAATAAGAAGTGAAGAATAGTTAGTAGGATTAGAGGATGGAAGAAAACTGATGAGTTTTCTTTGGATTTCATAGACTTTGTAGTTTTAGAAAATCCTTATTGATGTAGCAAATAAACGTGATGCACCAGGGTATTAATGACCAAGGTGGTGTTGTATCTATTGTGTGGACTTTAACTCTACAAACAAAGAGTATTTTTGCTTATACCAAACATACAAAAACCCTGTTAGAGTGTATGGGTGAGAATTTTTAAAACATTTCAAACCAGTTGCACAGAGAGGTATGGAGTACCTAACATGCAACCGCTACAGAAATTTCCCCAAAATGATTTCTACACATAAAAAAAATCAAGTAGTCATCGTGATAGTATCAAAAAAATGTCTAACAAACAAAACAAACAGTAATCAACGATCAATGCCCCATTCCTTCCTCTCTAAATCTTTATGGAAATCCTCGAGAGATCCTAGGAATGTGACAATAAGATAAATCAAAAAGATAAGATCATAAAAAGATAAACAATGTTGTTGTATCACTTGCCATATCTATTTTGAGGTTTTAGGCTGTTATCCATTAATGGTGTCTATTGTAGGAATGACCTATCTGTTAAGACACATATCAAGATGTTGATGGTGAATTTTCAAAAGATAGGTAGTTAACACTTAGGCACTATTATAGTCGAATGACAATCCAATTATTTTATTTCTTTGCTTGAAAGTTTTGGATTTTGCTGTTTGCTTTGCTTGTTGTTTTCTTTGTCAAAGGGTGAGCGTGACGATTGTTTATTATGGATGGAGATTTTATTGTGGATAGGTGATAAAGGAGATAGGATTTTTTGTGATTTTTGTGATTTTTGTGATTTTTTGTTATTTTATGTATTTTTATAAATATTTTTGGATTTTGATAAGATATTTGAATATTTTTGTTTATTTTTTGGGGGACTAACCTAGGACCTCAGGGTCTCATCAGTGATGGCCTTGCCTAGGTTGTGCATGTAGAGGCTCGTAGTTTTCTTGTTGGATAAGAGCATGTTTTGACTTCTTTTTGATTTTTCAAATGTTTTTTGAATTTCTAATTAAGTTTAAAGACCATGAAAAAAACCTAAGGGGAATGACCTAGGGCCTTGGGGGCTAAAAAAATATTCGCCTTTCCTACATTATACATGTAGAGACCACGTAGTTTGACCGGTGTTAACTCAAAAAAAATGATTTTTGGATTTTGACATTTATAATTTTGTTTTTTGGATGTTTTTTATGTTTGATATTTTTGATAGTAATGGGATGTACACAGATCCAATCCAATACCAATTTTTAGGAAGTTTCCCCTAGTTCAGGACAAGATTACGTTCATTAGGGTAGATGGATGAAGATAGTCTAACAAGGTTCAACACTTGATCAATTATTAAGCCATGGTTGGATACATGTTTTATTATAGGACAAATGGGGTGATTGTGAAAGATAGTGTTGATAGATATAGGTGTAGGACTTACTCAAATGTAGCGCCTGTTTACCAGGTTTTCACTAAGGTACCTATCCTAGAAGCAACACAAAGTGGTTTCCACTTAAAGGATGTTTTATTTCTCTTTACTGTTTTTCTTGATTTTTGATTTTTGATTTTTTTCTTTTCTTTTTTTTAGTTTTTTTTCTTAGGATATTTAGATGTGCTAAAGTATATTTTTTTTTTGAGATGGCTACTATTCAGAGTTTTGGATAAAGGTTCTCCTTCAGGAGTAGCCAATTTATATGCCCCTGAGCCATAACTTACTATTATGATGAAAGGACCTAACTAGTTTGGTTCAAATTTACCCTTCCCATCCTGATTTAGTTGGATCTTCTGATTCTCTTTCAATACCAGCTCATCGAATTGAAATCTTTGGGTTTTGATCTTCTTGTTATAACTTTGCTTGAGTCAATTCTGATAAACCTAGAGATGGTTTAATGTGCTCAAATTCCTTTCATCTGGGATTTCCAACTCATTCAATCTAGACACTTAATATTCCTCATTGCTAATTGTAGACATGGAAAATATACAATTCGATCTGACACACTTGATCTTGATTACTAACGTCATTTATTCCTAAATCACACTCTCAGCTTATCATCACCTACCATCTCTTAATTAGATGAATAATTATTTATCTAATTAGGTCTTTCCCCTCTGTTGATTAAATTAATCAATTTAATTTAATTAACCCTAAAAATCCTTCTTTAATTAAATAATTCATCTTATTTAATTAAATCCCTAAAGTCTTCTCATTAAATTGAATAAATTAAACCTTATTTAATTTAATCTAACATCATCCCCCTTTAGTTAAATAAATCAAAATCTTTATTTAACTAAAGTCTAAATCATTTTCCTCTCAATCTTGATTTAAATAAATCCTAAAATCTAAGTCCAAGTTGTCACATCCCCTAATCTCTCTTTAAATTAATTAATTTAATTTTAATCTACGTCACATTCTCTAGAGAATGCAGCTTGCACAATAAATCAATTACTTTTATTTATTAATTCATCTATTTTCCCTCACATAGCATAAAAGAGGAATATTCCCTCAAATTTGAATTCAAATTTGAGTGGGCTTGGTCCTTCCAATAAGGAATTTAATGCCTCTTACATGTCCTTAGCCTTGAGCCAAGTGACATTAAATCCATTTACCTTCCCTCTAAACATGTCACTTTCAAATTTCAAATTTGAATCTCATAGCATTTATCATGCACATTGACCAAAATGTGCTCATTCATCCTCCAATCACATGTGGACAAGTGGCCTTCTCTCATTGGTTTGTATTTTGTCCCACATTCACCGAAATCCTTCAATCTTTCATTCTTCAAATCTATAAATAGAGGCCTCCTCTATTGCAATATCATCCATAATTTGAGTAAACTTATTATACTCAACTTCATCCTCAAGCATAGCCATTTTCATCTCTCTTTATCAAGTTCTTAGCTCGATTATGCATGAATTCAACCAAAGTGGATCAATCATCATCAAGCTTACAAAGGAGTTGGGAAAGGGCCAATTTCTACACATAATTGGCACCAACTCCCCCATGGGATCAAGAGTTTGCATTTTAAAATAGGATTTCATTGTGTTCTTTGTTCATTTATTCATTTTATTTCCTATTTGAGCATTGCAAATGGATTTCATGGGGAATCCTTGTTCTTACTTGCATTTGAATCTAATTGTGTGTTTGTTTCTCATGTTTGTGTAGGTATAAGGATTAGGGGTTCACATTTTGGCGCTAGAAGGAGGGCAAGAAATTGCAAATCTAACACATTTTTTTTAAAAATTCTACTGTTTTTTGATAGTTCTGTGCGTTAATCCCTGTTTTAGTGCATCTATGGTATCTTTTAGTGCATCTGCACACTGTTTTAGCACATCTACACATTGTTTTAGTGCATCTGGCACCTATTTTAGCGCATCTGAGCATTCTTTTAGCACATCTATGCTATGTTTTAGCACATTTGTGCTATGTTTTAGTGTATAGACCTTTGTTTTAGTGCTTTTATAGTCAGTTTTTAAAATGACGATATCTTGGTCATACAAAGGTCTTTTTTGACGCTTTTTTTTTGAAATGAGGTAGAATTTCATAAGGTATCCAATGGTTTAGGTGCTTATCAGTTTTATTAGAGTTAAAATTATCAATTTAACATCTAAAGTCAAATCACACTATAACTTGGTTTAAATTTTAAGATTTTTATGCTTAAGGATTCATGTAACCCTTATACCTTCTTGTTTATTTTCATCTAACATTTTGAGCATTTTTTCAGGTTGGGAAATCAAAAAGGGGAGGAGGAAACAAAAGAAAAACTTCTTATGACATCATTTCCCTATTGTATCAAGTGTCTTTAGACACTTTTGGAAGCAATTATAATTCCAAGTTTAAGGATTTTATCTCTTCAAGCTTTTAGGACTCAATAGATTTCAATTTGGGCTCTAAAAAGAACAAGACAAAAGGATTAAAAAGAACCTTAGGAAAATTTACTAGATTTTGTTTAAAGGTTAACAATTGAACAAGCAACTTTCACTTTTCCTTTTGGTGCTTAAAAATAATTCATTATTGATTTGAAGGATTTAAAATGAACATGTGCTTTTTTGTCTTGTAATCTTTTTTGCAAAGTAATTTCATTTTAAAATGTGTATGCGCTTCTCCCGTGCTTAACGATGATCTTGAGAATCAAAATTATTTTTTGGTGACATTAAGTTGCATAAAATATTGCCTCCACATTTCATTTTGGGTTTAAAATTGAAAAAAACATCTTGCAAGTGTGAGTAAGCCTATTGCGTGTGTTCTCCCTTTGTTTATAAATGAAGGTTGATCAAACTACAAATATGTTTGATCACTTTTGTTTATCTTAGAGGGCCTGCCTTGTGGGAAAAAGTACTCACCCAAGGGAACGACCCAATTGGTAACACATTAAAGCCAAGTGTATTTCCAACTTGGATATAAAAGTGGGTATGGAACAAAATCTAGTATCACGCGGCTGGATCTGAAGAGAAGGGAAACAATGGTCTCTCACTACATGGGTCAATCTCCATGAATGGAAAGTCTGAACTAAAACCCCTTGTTTAGCAAAGGCCAAAATCCTATCTATTTGTTGGTGTAAAAGGTCATGTCCTTTGAAGCCACCCCACGTATACATGCGATTTTGTTGTAGAGATGAAAAGTATGCCATGGGAGATTCATGGGTACTGATGCTTGATTGACTCGAGAAGTGAGTGTACTGTAAGGGGGAGCCTATGTGGTCAAGCATCTAATCATCTGTACTGAATATGCACAGCTGGATTTATCCAAGTGGTATCCCAACAAATATTGTCTCTTCATTCTAGGGTTGTGCATGTTCTTGGAATCAAAACACTTTGCTTGGATCTAAAACAATGGAAAACAAAAATTCAACAAATCATCAGAATTTCAAACCCCTTGGAAGAACAAATACCTTGAAGGTGTCCACATGTTATTGCTTGTCCCTAGGGGTTCTTATCTCTAGAAGGCTTCTAAACATCCAAACATCTCAATTTGTTTCTCCCAAAGTCAACACTAGGAAACCTTTGCCTTGATTTCCACATAATGCACTTTGTGGGATGAAAGAAAGTTAGGACATTGGACATTCAGTTTGAAAAGCTAATCAAGAGAATTTTTGTGGTAAAAATAACCCACTAAGCAAAGTTAAATCGATTGAACCCCACACATGTGCTTGTAATCTTTTGGTCATATGGTGTTCCATGCAAACATTGGTATTTTGGTTTGAACCACTTTTAGGGAAAAGAATGTTCTTCATTACCTTGGTCTTGTAAGCAAGTCCTCGTCGAGTCATTTATGATCAAAATCAAACACTTCATCCATCCAAACATTTATCAAAATCCTATTTCACCAACAACTCTTGGGAACTTTGAAAACATCACTTATGCTAGAATTTTAGGAAAAATCAAAATCACCTTGTTTGGCTTAACACACCTAGCCAAATTATCCTTTTGTGTATGAGTTTACTCTAGGATAATACAAATCCCTAAAGTTTACAAGTGCATTATCACTTTGTTTGACTTAACACACCTAGTCAAATCATCTTATGTATAAGTTTGCTTTAGGATAACACAACTTATTAGAGTCTGCAAGTGCATTACCCAAAATAACTTTGTTTGAATTAACACACTTAGTCAAACCATCCTCAATCAAAATCAAATCAAACCAAGTCCTAAAGTCTAGCATTGATCCAAAGTTCCTAAAAGTTTAAACCCCCATATCATTCATCCCTTTCATCCTTCATCTCATCATTGGTCCTAAACCCCTCAGAGGTTAGCAAGGTCAAAACACAAGAGGAGCATGGAATATAAACTTGATTCATACATCATGAGTAATCCAAGTCAATCAAACTATCAGGGTCTTACAATACCAATTGATTTTCAAAACTTTCATTTGTAAAATCCATACATGGGAATTATCTCCTCCAAACCTCAATGGTACAACAAAAGTGAGCATGCCCAATCTAAATTTCGGAACACCTTTCCCTTTGGTAGAGTTAAATCAAAGTCAAAACTTACAAATCTATCAACCAAATAATCAAGGCACGAGCCTTCCCCCTTTACCAACCATCAATCAACCGAATCCGAGCAACACCCCCATCATAAAGCAAAACATCATACCAAATCCTCTCATCTTGCCATAAATATCACAACAACAGGTGGCAACCATTCAAGCGACCCCAACAATCAACACCATTCCAAATCCACCGCCACCACAACGCAACATGGTAAATTCATTGTCCATCATGTTGCAAGCTGCTCAACAAGCTACCCGCCAAAAGGTGCTCCAAAACCGACAAGCTGCATAACTATCTGCTCAGCAAGCACAAACACAATTAGCTGCCGAACAAACCGCACAAGCTGCACAAGCAACACAAGCAACCCAACAAGCACAGTCTCAGGCTCAAGCCCAACACCAGGCTCAATAGGCACAAAAACAATACTGGGAACAATTGCAAGCAATCCATCAACAAGTGTATCAACAAGTAGCTCAACAGAAAGCCCAACAACAAGCATTGTTGGCACAACAACAAAAACGCGACCAACACCAAGCGTTGTTGGATCTACAACAAATGTAGGCATATCAACAAACCTTACTCACTCAGTAGAGCTTGCAAAAAACTCCCACCATAATTGTTGAAAAAAATGATCAAGATCTATCTATCAATGAGCGCCTTGAAGATGTTTCCACCTCATCCAATGATGAAATGAACATACATCAAGAGACATTTTTTAGTCATGATCAAGAACCCTCCTACAAAGATCTATTTCAAGAACTGTTGATGTTATTTTATCCTATTGACATAATCCAAGATCTATCCACCAATGATCGTGTTTACAATGTCTCTGCATCACCTAATGAATTAGAGGACATATCTCAAGAACGTATTCCAAAGCATGATCAACATCTATCACCAAGGTCTAGCAATGGTCCTTCCCAAGACATACTGACATACCTCGACCTCATGATTGTGGATAGTGAAGGAATACTCCCTAATAACAATGTCCAAGAATCCTTTGTAGACAATCCATCCTTTGAAATTGACCCATGTCAAAAACTTGATCCAAAGCATGTTGAAAGCCATTCCAACATTAACCAAGATCAAGAATTCGTATATCCAAGATACTACAATGAGGTAATGGAAACTCTCTTATCTATACAAGATGTTGCAAATAAGGATCATATTCATATAGCACATACCCCTCCATCTACCCATGAGATGCTTTCTTTAGATGGACATGTAGATGATCTTCATTCAAAACAGGAGTCTCATACTCTTGACATCAATACCAAGGTACAAGAGTCTCCTACTCTTAACATTTGTACATGATCAAAGTATAAAAAATTCTAGAGACATACCAAAAGCGGATCATGAAGAAGGCTTCTATAAAAGTGGTGAATTAGAAACATCTTGTGAAGATATATCAGAAATAGATCATGAAGAAGGCTCCTACAGAAGTCGTGAAACATCCTGTGAAATGAATCATGAGGAAGAATTTTATGTGGATAGTGAATCATCAACACCTCTTGAAGAAGCATTCAAATCTGATATTTCACAAGATCAAGCCAAAGAGATCAATCAAGAATTTATCCCACATATGGAGAATCCTATCACTTATAAACTTGGATCACTTACCTTTTTTAGGGAAAAATACCTCATCAATAAGGAAGATGTCACCTTTGAAGATCCACCACAGGGCACAAAAGGATTAGCACCCTACTTCCAAGATAAATAATATCCTATTGCAAACAAAATGTTTCTATAGATGAATTATCAAGGCATAGGATTAGGCCTACATGAACAGGGTATCCTGGAACCAGTGCAGATTATTGGTAATCCTAAGCATCAAGGTCTTGGTTATTTGACAATCGAGGGATATAAATATACCAGTGATACCTCTATAAAACTGGGGGCAACTTCATCTCAAGAAAACATCAACATAGGGGGCACGAAGGATCCTTATGATGAAACCAATGTCAATACTACAACCTCCCACGTCATGAATATTCATCCAACCATCACCCCATCCAAAAATTGGGACCAACATCAAAAGCGAGCTTGGAATTAAAGCATGAAGAATGACATCAAAGAAAAATAAGTAGCGAAGCATGAAGGACAAATCAAATACAAATGGATACCAAAAAATACAAAGAAAGATTATCCCTATCAAACTCCATTAGTGAAAGAAACTATGGGGAAAAATAAAAAAGGGGCAAGTATCCATCAAAGATGTCCACAAAGTCAAAAGTAGGATTCTCAAACAATGTACAAATTATATTAAGCAGTTGGTCCTAATTCCATGCACACTTCCGTATCCACCCATCATTGATCATCTTCCCAAGGTTGGAGAGTCAAGGGTTCCAAACTGTCAACCAATCCATCTTATATTCCTAAACACACAAATCCATCCATACCTCCATGGATGATATCCAATTCTCACATTGACCATGTGTTGGCAACAACCCTTCATCATAAGGATTCAAAAGGCACTCTATTGCGATGTGCACACAAAGACAAAGTTAACTCCAGTATCAGCAAAGCAGATCGAGAATCTCAAAAGTTGTATTCAAGTGCACGTATCTTGGAAAAGAAACTTCTTCAAGCAGGATATTGATGACACATTATGATAGAAGCATCAAAATCAGCACCACCAGGTGGTTCATCATGAGCTTAAAATCTTTCAGTCAATGAAAAATACAAAAATAAAATAAAATCATAAATGAAAAATCCAAAAAAAAGAAAAAAAGAAAAAAAGAAAAAAAGAAAAAGGATTAAAAATAATAAAGAAAAAAATCGTCCTCTAGTAAAAACCACTTCGTTGGCACTTTGGACAAGTACCATGATGAAAACCTGGCAAACAAACTTCATGTGTAGAATTGAGCATTTGTGTACACCAGTTCAATTGGAAGCATCTCATCCCATCCGTAATAAATCCAACATTCCATCCATCTTAGCCATAATAAATCCATTTTCATCCATCTGCATCCATGATCCAAGTTATCTTGATCTTGAAAAATTTTGGTGCACACTTTACACTTTCTTATGGTAAACATCTTGGCATGGGTCATTTTCATTGATCCTATCTTACCCAACGTTGTTTGAGCCTTGAAGCATTATCCGAAAGAGAATTCCTCTGTTCGAACACCTCACCTTATCACAAGATAATCCATGGCATCCTTTGCATGCTTACCATATCCATCCGTCCACACACCTATCCAAGCGTCCACCCATGGCCTTCCATACATTGATAGACACTGGGGGCAGATATTTATATCTTGCTTCGGGAATAAATCTTGATCTATATCCTCCAACTTATGTGGTGATCCGAACATTGGAAAACGTGAAATCAAATTGGTCAAACACTTGTGAGCCAAAATCCAAATCACTAGCCCATGACATATTTTGATGAGAAGATGTTCTTTATCAAGATTTATATTTCATCAAACATCAATCCAAACAATCCATATCAGTCGCATCTAATGTGTACTTCAACATCACATCAAATCATCGAAACAAATTTTGTTCCAAGCCAAGCATCAAAATCTTGATCAGTCAAATGAATTCATCATCATCTCGGGATATCCTTCCCAATCCTTGTGTTGCTTAACACTATCCTTGCATTGTTGTGTATCGTCAACAATGTTATCATCATCAATCCATTGATCCAATCAATCAACCTTAGCTTGATTTTCAACAAAATCCCAAAATAGAGCACTGATATCATCACATATCCATATCCAAATCATTCAAAGTCTAAAACACGTCTAGAAAATCAAAAATAGATTCATCTTGCCGAACTACATCATCTCTAAGCTTAAACGTAGGCAAGGCCATCCTTGATTGGCCCCTGAGACACAAAATCCAAAAATATTGAATTTTTTCAAAAATACCAAAAATAGCCTCAAAACATTTGAAAAACCCAAAATGGTGCATCCGTCTCATCTCGCTTTCACCCACAATAATCACCATTCATAATAAATCAATCGTCACCTTCATCCTTTGGTGAGTCATACAAAAGCAAGCCTAGCAGGTTCCAAAGTGAACACTTAATCATCAAAGTCTCAAGTCTAGGTCAGTAAGCAAGCAAGTTGGTCAACTTAGAGTATCAATAGCTTATCACCCAATCAGTCCCACCAAAACCCTAATCACAACATTTCCTAGGATGTATCCTTTCCATGATGGACATAAGCATCAGGTATCTCATAGTAGTTTAGCCTTGGCTAGCGGTATGAAAAACATTAGCTTGTTTGTTTACTTTATCTAGTGTTTTTGACTTATCTTATTTTGTGCTCATTCCAAGGACCTCTCGATGATGCCTAAAAAAAAAAGGTTTAGAGAGAAAGGAATGGGGCAATGATCATTATCTTTTTTATGTTCTATGCTTATGAGATGTTCTTGTAAAATAACTTGGCAAATACTTGCTTTGTTAGGTCCATCCTAGCAAGGTTTCCATATGTCAAGTGTGACATGAATAATCCTATCTTCTTGTTGATTCAAAGTCCATCGCACTAGGTACAAAACCATCCTGATTCTTTATACCTTGATGCATCATACCTATGTGTGTTATCAAACATCAAGTAATTGGTCCTTTTAAAATACCAACTCCTGGTAAGCAATACATCATCATCATCATCATCCTTAATAAAGTGAACTTGTATGGATCCTCCTTCCATCCATCTTATTCTTCTTATCCTTCTATCTTTACTAACATTTCTATCCAAGTATCAGGTAGGTGTGAGATCTCAAAATATACATGAGGCTACCCATAGTTGATGACTATCTATACATTATCAGAGTTATCTACGTCAAATATCTGATCTTTCTAAAGAATTATCTTTCATCCTCTGATCAATAGAATCACTCCTCTCGATCGGAAAATCAAACATTTCCGCTCAATCTCTCGACGAGGCAATATACCAGCATAATCCTTATGCTGGGGCAATAGTGGGGCATCTGAAAAATCAAGAAATTTTGAACTTTTATCACAACAATTTATTCTTTGAATCAATGCAACAAGTACACTGCTTCAAAGAGGGGCAAAATGTAGACATAGAAAATATACAATTCGATCTGACACACTTGATCTTGATTACTAACGTCATTTATTCCTAAATCACACTCTCAGCTTATCATCACCTGCCATCTCTTAATTAGATGAATCATTATTTATCTAATTAGGTCTTTCCCCTCTGTTGATTAAATTAATCAATTTAATTTAATTAACCCTAAAAATCCGTCTTTAATTAAATAATTCATCTTATTTAATTAAATCCCTAAAGTCTTCTCATTAAATTGAATAAATTAAACCTTATTTAATTTAATCTAACATCATCCCCCTTTAGTTAAATAAATCAAAATCTTTATTTAACTAAAGTCTAAATCATTTTCCTCTCAATCTTGATTTAAATAAATCCTAAAATCTAAGTCCAAGTTGTCACATCCCCTAATCTCTCTTTAAATTAATTAATTTGGGTATGTGCAGGATCATGATGGGCCAAAAAGTGGCAATGAGAAAAAATCACGTTTTGAATTGGCTCAAAAACGCGAAAATGGCCTAGTTGACTTTTCTAGGTTCGACTGACAGTACTTCTACCTGAACCAAAAACCAAAGGTAGTTTCCACAAATCGGATATCCGATTTCTGGAAACTGTATATAAAAAAATAGCTGACTCTTTAATTTCATTTCTCACAGTTTGGTGCAGGTGCAAGAGGAGAAACCCAAATCTGATATCCATTCTGATCTGATATCCGATTTGAAAGGTATGTATTTGGTTTTTTCGATTTTGTAATCAAATTTTCAATAGATTTTGTTAAGTTTAAGTAGGTTTTATTAAAAAAAATTCAAAAATATGGTTTTCTATTGATTTAAAAAAAAAACTAGAGTTTACATTGATTTTGTATTAAAACTTAATGTTTTGAAATGGATCTTGATTAAAAACTAGTGTTGTTGATGTATTTTTATCAAAAATAAGAGTTTGTTATTGATTTTTGTGAAAAAGTATGATTTTTTTGGATTTTTATTAAAAACTAGGGTTTTTTTACAATAATTTCATTTATATTGTGTAATTTCAATTAGTTTAATTAGTTATTAACTTTAATCAGGTATTATGGCTGCGAATGTAAATCCACAAATGCCAAATGCTCCACCACCTCCGTAGCCACCAATTGAAGACTTAATTGGTGAAAAATTAGGGCAATTGAGGGGCATTTGTGAAATTTATCAGACAATGCCTCGATTGAGAGATATGACAAACACATTGAAAGAAATAATTAAAAATATAGAAACCCTCTCCACCCAACATAATTCCTTTTATTCGTGGAAAGAAGACATGAGGGAGTATTATCGATGTGGATTGTCTTACAATGATGTGAAAGATCTCAAAATAACCAAAGCCCAAATAGCCTCTTTATTCATTGACACTCGCACCGGTTTTCCAATGAATGTTAATAAAACAAAACTTTCCATAAAATGGTGCATGCATAGGGACATTGTAGCTAACTTTTGGGATCGTTGGTGTATGGTTTTTGATAAACCACCGAACAATAATTCCGACATACCATTTTACTTTATTAAAAAATTATATGCCGAGTTTGTGTTAGGGAATCATGTCAATTACTTTGACATTAAACCCTTCCAGGGCGTCAGTGGAGGTATGCCCTAGGATAGACCAGGGGTAGTTAGAATAGTCCTGTGCCCAAATGTTCCCCTTCCTCCCCTTCCTTCGCCACCTCCAATATATCATCCAGAGATTATCGAGGATGCATCCACACAAACTATTCTGACTGTTCACTCTTTGAGTGGTCATTTGGTTTCGCATGCTTCTATAGTAGCTCAGCCACATTTTGGTTATGTTGGCGAAAGCTCGAGTGCTGCTGCATCATCCTCCTCAGGTCTACATATTTGTGTGCCACATGCTTGCACTATGTGCCGCCAGATATGCTTGGGTCCTCTTGTATAGCCCATTGAGCATCCCTTGGACACTTTTGATTATGACCTCCATGATGTAGACATTATAGATCAGTCGCAGGGGAGTGGAGTGCACCCTACAGAGTCCTCTCCTGCTAGAGAGGGAGATGCTGGAATAGTGACACAGGTAAGATTTAAGCTGTAATTTCATAACTTGCATTTGTTTTTAAATGAATATTAATAAGAGATAGTATCAAGTACTAATATTTATTTACATGGTCTATTTAATAGTTGATTTCTGAGGAGGAGCTTGCACGGGTGACTGATAACACCCTTAGGGCCATTTCATTTGGCTTGGACACACACACACAGTATATATTTTCGCACTCACTCGTTTATATTTTATATTATATACTTGCTTGTCATTAATGAAATTATATAATAGCTTATATGTTTATCTTGTTTTCCTCCTGTAGGAAATACCCAGTGTGAGTGAGGTGCAACCTCGTCTAGACTATGGAGGCGCAAATCTAGATAAGGGGAAGGTAATTGAACTCAAATTGGATTGAATTAAGATTTTTAATATCTTATATTGATTATACATACGTCGACATAGATTGGTAGTTTCATATGTACTTGTCAATTTTATTTACAGGCAATTATGAGCTTTACAGATATGTTGACAAGGGACACACCGCCTAAAGGAGTAGTTATTGGAACACCTCAAAGAGTAGGTGTTGAAACACCTCAAAGAGGAGGTGTCGAAACACCTGAAGGAGATAAAGAAAAAGATCAACCTAAAGAGGTACAGGTGCTTATTTTATTTTGTGTTTGGTAAATAAGTTCTTATTACCAATAATCATATGCTAACTTGGATCAATTTTATGTTTTTGTTCACATGTATAGATTGGCATTTCAAAAGTTGATTTGGTATATTCTAGGATTCTGACCCTTTGAAGAGACGTATATTTTAGGTAATCAAGATTTCAATTTTAGAGTTCAATTAAAATTCAACGTATATTGATTTTGATATTAATTATTCGATTTTAAATTATATAGTATAGCTAATCTCAATTGTGGTTTGAATTTTTCTTGTGCAGCTACCTTCAGAGCCAATGAGTGCTTCAAAGAGGCTCCATTTTGATGATCCACCAGTAGTTTCGGATGAGATAGAAATTTTGGCATGTAAATTTTGAATACATATTGAGATGGCATATGCCACATTTTGTAAAACTTTGTTTGAGTTGGCGTCAATGCCATTTTTGTATATGGACATACACTTGATTATTGGATAATTTGATATATAGAAGTTGACAATCGAAATTTAATTTGTTCCTCATGTGCATGATTAAACTATTTGAAAATTTTATCTTGAGCAATGGTTAAATATCAATGTACAATAGCTTAAAACTGAATGGTTATATTATGTAGTTTATATTTATATCGCTGATTACATTGCATTACACATCTTTCAAACTCGAATCATTAATTCACATTGCATAACTAACTACTAGATGTTCATAGATGAAAAATTTTCAATTACAATATAGTTCTTACAAAGTCAACCTAAGCAGTTATGCAATTACTTCACATTGCATAACTAAAAACTATGAGTAGTTGTCAATTGCATTTGTTTGTCATTGAATTCTATGAGACCACATTTTTTTGAAGTTTTTTTTCAAATAGTCCACTGCCTTGTCTATGCTACCACATTTTTCATACATGATAGCTACCACCTAAGTTCTTGCTCATTTCCAGTTTGAGGAACTGTACAAACAGAGGAGACTTAAGATTCCATAAATCTTTGAGAGGTGGCATAGGCACTAAGAACCTCAAATAAAGATTGGTGGTGCTTTGGAGAACTTAGAAGAACAGGCCCGATCTCTCGGAGATCGAGACCTAATTGGGCTCATGGGCTAGTAGCCTTTTTAACCCTAAATGGGGGTTTGGTGGAAGCGACTTGTAAATGAAGTTTGGTGGACTTTCAAGAACCCTAGGAGGATGGTTTGAAGCTATTGGAAACATATCTACACCCCTGCAAAGATGAGTTTTAGTTCTTGTAGTATGTTAGCCTTTAGGGTAGATTAAGGGCTAGGGAAGAGTTGAAGCATTGCACCAAGGTTGGCTTGGTTGGTAGGATTTATCTTGATAGCTGGGTTGGAAAGGTGAACCAGGGGAACCTAAACAAGCAATAGGTCCTATAGGTTAAGGTGGTGGAGTGTGACACCATAGGGGTCTTCCCAAGCAAGATCCAGAGCATCGAACAATGGTTGTTCCATCCAACCTTGCCCTATCATCGACCTTCCTTGATATTATTTTGTAATTTATTATTTTCAAGAGAGGCCGACCTCCTTGAAGAGTCACATTATTCTGTATAAATACGAGGTGATGTTTGTTCATTTCCTCAATCAAGTTCATTCAGCATAATTTGCAATCCAAGCAAACGTTTGCACTTGAGCAACAACGCTTCATCTTGTAGTAGTAGGCCGATTTCAAGGAGAAGCATATTCGATTGTATCTTTGCATCTACGAGAGGTGCTATTATTCATTGTATCAAATTCAGCCATGAGCTAGGCCTAAGTTGTAAGAAAATTTCTTGTTGTGTTTATTGTCTTATGTGGTTCATTTTTTGAGTGCTTTCAGTTGTATTATTTGATCTTTAAGTTGAAATGGTCATGTTGTTGATGACAAAGATTTGACCATGTTGGCTCTTAATGGTCTTCCTTCATCTTGGGAGTCTTACATTCAAGGAATTGACGTGAGATCAAAACTTCCCAAGTTTGATCGGTTTAGGGCTTACTGTATTCAAGGGGAGTCAAGGTTGGTTGTGAGAGGTATTGGACGAAGCCCTACAAATGAACACATTCACGTTCTTTCCGCTCAATCTTCGAAGAAGGAAGGAAAAGGAGGAAATAAAAGATGCTTCAAGAGGAATGGAGATAAAGGGTCAGATGGTGCTCCTACATTCAAAAAGAAGTGGGACCTCTATCGTGTTTACTGGGATACAATTTGCTCAAAGTCAGTCAACTTGGATTTAACATTGGTAGCTCTGCAAACCTATTTAGAATAGAGTGATCTGAAGAGGACATCCCTAAATCTCGAACTCGTACAACCCAACAGACTGTTCCAACACGTCCAAATGGGTACGTTTACGCTAAGTATGGTTCTCTCTTGCACCCAAATACGTCGAATCGCTCTGAGCTGCATTGGAGCGATGTTTTCCCTTAAGAGTCCAAAGTGCTAAAAGACAACAAACTTTGACGGACTATTTCTCAGAAACCATGATGCTTACAAACTCTTCGTTTGAGGATATGAGATTGTTTTGAGACTATCTACAATAACCTCTCTCGGTTTTTGCTATCTCGAAGGCATTTTCCCGTGGTGATGAGTTTTTAGTTGAGGGAAAAGTTGCCAAATGGAAGCAGTGTAAAGTTGCAAAGTGGTGCAACTTTCATTCTCAAACTCGTACGACCCAACGGACTGTTCCAACACATCCGAATGGGTATGTTTACGTTAGGTATGGTTCTTTTTTACACCCAAATACGTCAAATCGCTCCTAGCTACATCAGAGCGATGTTTTCCCTTAAGAGTTCAAAGTGCTAAAAGGCAGCAAACTTTGATAGACTATTTCTCAAAAACCGTGGTGCTTACAGACTCTTCATCTAAGGATATGGGATTATGTTGAAACCATCTACAATAACCTCTCTCTTTTTTCTATCTCGAAGGTGTTTTCCCATGGTGATGAGTTTTCAGTTGAGGGAAAAGTTGCCAAATGCAAGCAGTGTAAAGTTGCAAAGTGGTGCAACTTTTATTCTCGAACTCGTACGACCCAACAGACTGTTCCAACACATCTGAATAGGTATGTTTATGCTAGGTATGGTTCTCTTTTGCACCCAAATATGTTGAATCACTCCGAGCTGCATCAGAGCGATGTTTTCCCTTAAGAGTCCAAAGTGCTAAAAGGCAGCAAACTTTGATGGACTATTTCTCGAAAATCGTGATCCTTACAGACTCTTCGTCTGAGGATATGAGATTTTGTTGAGACCATCTAAAATAACCTCTCTTGGTTTTTGCTATCTCGAAGGCGTTTTCACATGGTGTTGAGTTTTCAGTTGAGGGAAAAGTTGCCAAATGCAAGTAGTGTAAAGTTGCAAAGTGGTGCAACTTCATTCTCGAACTCGTAGAACCCAACGAACTATTCCAACATGTCCGGATGGGTACGTTTACGCTAGGTATGGTTCTCTCTTGCACCCAAATACGTCGAATCGCTCTGAGCTGCATTGGAGCGACGTTTTCCCTTAAGAGTCCAAAGTGCTAAAAGACAACAAACTTTGATAGACTATTTCTCGGAAACCATGATGCTTATAGACTCTTCATCTAAGGATATGGGATTGTGTTGAGAACATCTACAATAACCTCTCTCAGTTTTTGCTATCTCGAAGGCGTTTTCCCGTGGTAATGAGTTTTCAGTTGAGGGAAAAATTGCCAAAGGCAAGCAGTGTAAAGTTGCAAAGTGGTGCAACTTTCATTCTCGAACTCGTACAACCCAACGGACTGTTCCAACATGTTTGGATGGGTACATTTACGCTAGGTATGGTTCTCTTTTGCACCCAAATATGTCGAATCACTCCGAGCTGCATCGAAGCGACGTTTTCCCTTAAGAGTCCAAAGTACTAAAAGGCAACAAACTTTGACGGACTATTTCTTAGAAATCGTGATGCTTACAGACTCTTCATCTGAGGATATGGGATTGTGTTGGACCATCTACAATAACCTCTCTCAGTTTTCGCTATCTCGAAGGCATTTTCCCGTGGTGATGAGTTTTCAGTTGAGGGAAAAGTTGCCAAATGCAAGCAGTGTAAAGTTGCAAAGTGGTACAAATTTCATTCTTGAACTCCTACAACCCATCAAACTATTCCAACACATTTGGATGGGCACGTTTACACTAGGTATGTTTCTCTTTTGCACCCAAATACGTCGAATCGCTCTGAGCTACATCGGAGCGGCGTTTTCCCTTAAGAGTCCAAAGTGCTAAAAGGCAGCAAACTTTGACGGACTATTTCTCAGAAACCATGATGCTTACAGACTCTTCATCTAAGGATATGAGATCGTGTTGAGACCATCTACAATAACCTCTCTTGGTTTTTTCTATCTTGAAGGCATTTTCCCATGGTGTTGAGTTTTCAGTTGAGGGAAAAGTTGCCAAATGCAAGCAGTGTAAAGTTGCAAAGTGGTGCAACTTTCATTCTCAAACTCGTACAACCCAACAAACTGTTCAAACACATCTGGATGGGTACGTTTATGCTAGGTATGGTTCTCTTTTGCACCCAGATACGTCGAATCGCTCTGAGCTGCATTGGAGCGACGTTTTCCCTTAAGAGTCCAAAGTCCTAATGTCAATGAAATGTGGGGGAAAAAATATTTAAGGTTGGATCAAGATTCTGCAAGTCCTAGATCTTGCCCAATCAACTTGAATCAATTACATGGAAAATGAAATTCACAATGAAATTTTTAATTTTTTTTTTTTCGAAAAAGTGGCAAGCCACTGTAATTTGTTATATATAAATAGGAGATATTACAAAACCTGGTTCAAACGAGCATACCGACAGGAAAGAACTAGGAAGAAAACCTCTGGTTGTAGCTTGATTAAGTACAATGGTAGACATTTGAACCGTATTTCAAAAAACATCACTGGATATAGATTATGCCTATACACAGTTATGACCTTTTTTCATTGTTTCACATTTCAAAATTCAATTTTTACAAAATTTGCCTATTTGAGGCATTCAAAGCATAGTCTTCCACAAGAGTAGTATGTTGTCATTTTTGAGTGACAAGCACCTGTACAAACCATCAAGGTAGCAGTTAAACTACATACAATAGAAAATATGCTTAGAATAACCAATCGATATTATTGTAATTTGTCACATACCTCTCTGAAAGGATTAGATTTGCCTATTGTTGCAGTAGGTCCATGAGCAATCATGCCAAGAATATCACAAAATTTTTCAAATGATAAATCTATATTGTAACAACAAAAAATACGCTTAGACTAGCAAATCCATATTAAGCTAAACATACTGAATGATGATGAATTGGTAATGCAAACTATAAAAGATGCTTTGAATAACCAATCTATATTGTAATATGTCGCATACCTCTTTGAAAGGATCAGAGTTGGCTATTGTTGCAGCAGGTCCATGATCAATCGTGCCAAGAATATCGCAAAATTTGTCAAATGATATATCTATACTGTCACAACAAAAAGGAGGCTTAAGCATTGCACTTTCCATTCTTGAATATGCTATTCAAGTGTGCCTGAAGGGTCATCTCTTTGCTTAAGAGTATCCAATATTGCTTCATGATCAAAATTACTAAGTGTCCATAGTTGTTTTGTCTTTGGTTTGGCATGATGCTTCAACAACTTAAAATTTGTTGCTATAACAAAGTGTGAATACATGAGAATGGTTTTGTGTTTCTTGTAGTCTTCAAATGCAGGTATGCCATTCTTTCTAATCATGTATGTTCACAACCAAGTTCCTGAAACCACAACTGAATCTGTAGGATACACGAACCCATCATCATCTTCCATCGATTTTGTTAGCTTGTGTTTTACCTGCACACATCAAGCCAACCAATATTCTGATCTCTCTTCATTCCCCTGTGATGCAACAACTGCAAAAACATGTCCTGGATGTAGTAGATCTGAAAGTCGGTCGTAATCAAGTGAACTTTCCATTCTGTAATTTGTCATGGATATAGTTTGAGATAAAGGAGTTAGATACTATGGAACCCATGTATCCACCCACTCACTTGACTCGCATTGATCCCACTCACACTGAATACAACTCTAACAAAAACAAGCCAACTGTCATGTCCAAATGGTCCATGTGCTTGCATCTGAGCTTCGAAACGAATGCATCTTTGAAGAATCTTTGATTGTATGACAATCCAATCTTCCTCCCATTGTACCCTCCTCAATCAACCAAAAGAATCTGTGCACTGTTGAATCAAGTGTCCCTCCCTGTGACAATGCTGAACTACACCAATCAACAATAGAACGTGCATCACTGAATTTTGCTCCTGAAATCTTCATTTGCTCCTTAACTAGAGCTCTTTTTACACATGCACCTGCTCCATCATGCTCCCCTTTCCCATGCACAGCTTCAAAAAAACTCCAAATATTAGGTACACCCCTCTCTACATGCATTCTACTCAACCAATAAAACATACGAGCATTCTTGAATTGACCTATACAATTATCTGACCAAATGAGATGTTAGCCCAGTGTTATATCATGCTCCTGCAAGAACTCAAAAAAATTCTCGAAACAATGTTGGACATACTCGGACGAGTGAGATCTATCATCACTCATATAAAAATGATACTCTCTGATTATCTTTCGATCCTCCTCTGTACTATTAGGTGCATGTCTAAACATTATGTGGACAAAAATAACAATCTGAGTGGAATTGTAATACTGAGATTGTACCTCATTTTGTGGTTGCAATGTGTAGTTTTTGGAAAAATCAACCACTGATATAATAGTGCCAATCGGAAAAGAGTCCTTACATATCCTGAATTTTTGATCCAACCACTGAGACCTATGACTATGCCTTGCATATTTGTAGAAAAGATTGTCCTTAAAATCTGAAATAAAATCAGCAACACTGCATTCTTTTGTAACTAACTCGCATCTAGAACCTTCACCTCCACTCTGCAAAGTATATTTGACTATCTCATATATCTTTTTCTCAACAAGATCCTTTCCAAATTCATGTTCCAAACCCTCATGAAAACATTGAACAAACTTTGACAAGCCACCACATTGTGAGCACTTCGCATTTAAACAATCATTTATATAGAAAAAGGAACCATCATCCCTAGAACATAAAAATAGATCTAGCAAGTCCCTTGATGATTTCGGAAGATGCATTGCACCACACTCCTCCAACATTTCATTAGTATGCAAAGTAGAATGGATATAGCATAATAGTTCATGGTACATTGAAAACTCCACATGGTATTTGCAACAACAAGTATTACGAATCTTAAGAGGCACACAATAGAATGGCTTCAAACCTTCAAAAGTTCTTTGCGATATTTCCATATTTGGATGTGTTTGATTAAATTTGTTGAACAACATTGTTTGGATTGATTCCAAGAAATGTTTAGGATGCGGTGTACGGTCTCGACTGTCAATTCTTAACTTTAAAACATCCTTTGCATTGGGTGATACTCTAGAGTTATCATGCCAAAATTTCTGAATTGTTTGCTTTACATTATCGGTTAGCTTCTTATCAACACGTGTAAGCCTTCCAGAAAAATCCCATGTATCATTTTGAAGAGGATCATCTATTCTTTCTCTTCTTGCAAGTGCTCTATCCAAAGTTTTATGATTTAAGTCAAAATCAATACAATTTTGTCTCATAAAGTGAGCCTTTTTCAATTGATGGCTTACTAGGGCGATGGTAATGACTCTCCGAGCAACTCTCTTATCTTTTTCCTTGTTATTTTTTCCAATAGACTTGAGAGCATTAAAAATATTTTTGACAATAATAGAATATTGTCGGTCCTCTTGTTTAGACGAATCTTCAATTTGGCTAGCAAAGGTCTCATCTTTTGCATCTTTAGCAATTGTACAAAAAGTTGGCATTGCTCAATCAATGTCTTATCGCTAAAATATTGGTTGAAAAGTATTCTAGCCCACAACCGAATAGTTCGTGTTGACCTCTTGCCTTCAAAATTGTTTATAATGTTATTATCAATTTCAACTAACCATTTAGGGGTCCTTGAAGGTCTTGAATTTGGAATACCTCTTTCTTCCACACAAGGTTCTTCATTTCTCGTGTAATCTGGTGAAACATAATTTACACTTGCTTCAATATTATGTTCAACATCTTCATTTCCAAAATTTTCACCTTGAACATTTTCAATATCAATTTGAAGAATTTCATTCCCAATTTCAATATCATGTTCAACATCTTCAATTCCAACATTTTCATTATCAATTTCAATATTTTCATTCCCAATTTCAATATCATGTTCAACATATTCAATTCCAACATTTTCATTATCGATTTCAAAATTTTCATTCCCAATTTCAATATCATGTTCAACATCTTCAATTCCAACATTTTCACCTTGAAAATTTTCAATATCAATTTGATCATTTTCATTCCCAATTTCAATAACATGTTCTACATTTTCACCTTGAACATATTCAATTTCCTCTTCACTTGAAAGACCATAGGGCTTAGGTTCACCAATATTTAACATACCTTGTATTTTCTTTCTATGACCTTCTCTATCTCTTTGTCTATATCCTTCAATTTGTTCTTTTGTCAGCTTTCTCTTACGTTTTTGCTTCCGACGACTGCTGCTCCCTATTATACCAAATAAAAGATGCTAAAAAATCATTATGTATGACAAATTTGAG
>CM021105.1:307776720-307788551 GCA_007115665.2 Sequoiadendron giganteum
GAGAGAGATAATATTTAAATATTTTATAAATTGGTAATATATATATTTAATTATTAATGGATTAACTAAAATATTGAAATAATATTAAAATATTTATAGATTAACTAAAATATTGAAACAATATTTAAATATTATACATTTAATAATATATTATATATTTTATACATAATTCGGTAAGAGATTACCATAAATTGTATATTAAATATATTACATTATAAAATTTATTGGATATTATATATATTAAATTATAAACTTAATTGCATTTTAAAATAATATATTAAAGATTGTATAAATTGTTTTAAAATTGGTCTAAAAGTTATCATATATTGAATTCAAATTCGATATCAGATTCAAATCGGATATCCAATATTCTGACACAAAATTTAATGCCTTGGTATTAGGCTCGGGATTTGGTTCGGACCTGCCAATCCTAAAAGTCAACACATAAAACGTGTTTAACAACTTACCTTGTTTTTTTAGACTTCGCCCATGTGGTTGACGACTTTTATTTGACCTAAAATTGATAAAATGAAAAAGATTTGTAAAGGAGCTTCTCAACTTTCTACCAATATAAATTATATTTTCTTTAGAACCTAATAAATAATAATTATTTATTTTTTATTAGAATTACGACTAAAGTCCTGATTGATAGTCTAATAGAAAAACATCTATAGCTTTCAAATGGTATCACATTTTTTGAATCCAAAACATGCGTCACATTCTATGCTTTGCATACTATAGGATTAAAAAAATAAAAATTAATTCCATCAAGTTTTGACCAAGTTAAGGTGGTCAGACATACGAGTTTTAATATTTTAAAAAAGTTGTAATAACAAATTCATAATTAATTATTTATTTGAAAAAAAATTACAAAAAAATATGCATCACATCCGGACATGAGTCCTCTACAAATATCTAAAATTTTATAAAAAAATATTTTGATTTTATTATGGTTAGGGTGGTCAGACAGACACCTACTTTTTATTTTTTCCTTGAAATTTTAGTACTATTGCATTGAAATTTCAAATTTTCACCAAATAGATTTTTTTTTACAAAAATTAACCTAGTAGTTTAGAAACTAAATTCAATTTTTCATAGATTCTATTCTTACATATTTTTGAAATAATATAGATAACTTATTCAAATTTTTATGTCAAGTTGCCCAACTCTGATTTTCTGAATTTTCATTGCCACTTAAGGACCTATTTTTCCCATGATGATCGTGCACATACCCATTCAATCTTAATCTATGTCACATTCTCTAGAGAATTCAACTTGCACAATAAATCAATTACTTTTATTTATTAATTCATCTATTTTTCCCTCACATAGCATAAAAGAGGAATATTCCCTCAAATTTGAATTCAAATTTGAGTGGGCTTGGTCCTTCCAACCAGGCATTTAATGTCTCTTACATGTCCTTAGCCTTGAGCCAAGTGATATTAAATCCATTTCCCTTCCCTCTAAACATGTCACTTTCAAATTTCAAATTTTAATCTCATAGCATTTATCATGCACATTGACCAAAATGTGCTCATTCATCCTCCAATCACATGTGGACAAGTGGCCTTCTCTCATTGGTTAGTATTTTGTCCCACATTCACCCAAATCCTTCAATCTTCCATTCTTCAAATCTAGAAATAGAGGCCTCCTCTATTGCAATATCATCCATAATTTGAGTAAACTTATTACACTCAACTTCATCCTCAAGCATAGCCATTTTCATCTCTCTTTATCAAGTTCTTAGCTAGGTTATGCATGAATTCAACCAAAGTGGATCAATCATCATTAAGATTACAAAGGATTTGGGAAAGGGCCAGTTTATACACATAATTGGCACCAACTCCCCCATGGGATCAAGAGTTTGCATTTTAAAATAGGATTTCATTGTGTTCTTTGTTCATTTATTTATTTTCTTTCCTATTTGAGCATTGCAAATGGATTTCATGGGGAATCCTTGTTCTTACTTGCATTTGAATCTAATTGTGTGTTTGTTTCTCATGTTTGTGTAGGTATAAGGATTAGGGGTTCACACTGACCATGCCTTTCAGGGATATAGTGAGGGGATCTTGACTTTAATAGGTAGGATCACTTTAGATCCATAGACCAAGGAAAAAGGTGTGGAACTCGTAGGTGTGTAGATGTTGGTTCAGTAAGCCCATAAGGCTGGATTTAGCTATAAATGCTAATTACAATCGACACCATTAACAATTTTTTTTGGTATTTTTAGAATGGTTTTATTGGATGCTTCAACTTGACCATTTCCTTGGGGATAGTATGGGGCCGAGAATCAGTGTTGGATAGAAAACTTTGAACGAAGCTCACATATATCTTGGTTCTTCAATGGGTTTTCGTTATCCATTATGATAGTTTGTGGAATACCATATTGAAAAATTAAATAATTCAAGATGAACATGGATATCTGTTTCCCTATGATGTAGGTTAATGGAATAAATTCTACCACTTTGTAAAGTACTCAGTTGTAGTTATAATAAATTTAGGCTCATTAGATGAAGTGGGAGATATCTTTCCTACCAAGTTGAGTCCCCACTATGAGAAAGTCCATTGTGTAGTTATAGGTCTTAGCTCTTATGCTAGTGTGTGAACAAGATCACTATGTTGTTGATATTGGAAACACTTTCTTGAGTAATGAATGGATTCCTACTCCATTGAGGGCCAATACTACCCTATTCTTAGCAATTTTTGTACTAGATTAGGTCCACTAGCATGAGACCCTCAAATACCTTCATGCACTTTTTGTAGAGCAGTTTGTGCTTCGTCCATGTTGAGACATCTAAGTAATGTACCATCTAGACTTTGTCTGTATAGGGTATCTTCTAAGATGGTGAATCAGGATGTTATGCAGATAAAGGTTTTCTTTTGGTTTGTTGTTAAGTTAGGGGGTATGATACCATGCTGGATATAAGAAAAGGTGTCTTGGTACCAAGGCAAGTTAGGACCAACAACATCACAAACAAGTTCTGGTTTTGAGATATCAAATACTGGTATAAATAGTTGCTCCACAAGAAATTCATATTTGGGAATGTGTTGGGGAATGTCGAGGAGTGAGCCTATTGTTGATTTTGGGAACCTGTTCAAAGGTGATGACAAAAAATTACTATTTGAAACTATCCACCATTATTTCATATGTCATTAGCTTGTCATCCTTTGTTTGGTATTTGTCATTTACCTGCCTGATAACTAGCCGAGAGTCACCAAAGACCTATAATTCCTTTATCTTCCATTCTACGACCATCTTTAGTCTTGTGATGAGCACATCATATTTAGAAATGTTGTTAGTGCACGGAAAGGAAATCATGTAAGTCTTGGGTATACTATATCCCTATGATATGAGAAATAAGATACCGACTCTTGAGCCGTGTTGACTGTGGGACTTGTCAAAGTATAAGGTCCAATGGCTTGACTAATCAACTATAAGTATGCTTTCATCTAGAAATTTTGATATGAGAGGTTGGTGATCTTCCATTAGTGCCTCTTCTAATTCATATAATATTATTTGTCCCTTTATAGCTTTTTTTGTCAATGAAATCTATGTCAAACTCACTAAGTATCATTACCCACTTAGCGATCCTCTCTGTTAGGGATCCTTTTGCTAATAGATACTTTAAGGGATACACTTTTGATATCAACTTTACTTGTTTGTTTAATATGTAGTGCCTAGGCTTATGTTCCACAAAGACAACAAATAAACACACTCTATGGCTATATATTTTAGTTCATATCCCACCAATGTTTGACTGATATAATATACTAGTCTTTCCATGTTATTGTCATCTAGTTGCGCTAATAGAGCTCCTAACATTTTCGGTGTTGTAGACACATACAAGATCATTGCCTTATCTTGAATTGGAGGCATTAGTACTGGAGGAGTGAGAAAATAATCCTTGACTTGTTGGAAAGCCTGATCAAATCTGACATCCCATTTGAATGCTATGTCTTTATGTAAAAAATGGATAAATGGATGGCACTTGTCTGCTAACTATGCGATGAATCTCCTGATGGATTGCAGTTTACCTTGTAGACTTCTCAACTGCTTCAATATATTTAGATAAGGCATTTCTAATATAGATTTTACCTTGGCAGGATCCACCTCGATGCCTCTTCTTGATACGATGTAACCCAACATTTTTCTAGAAGTTACCACAAATACACACTTCTTTGATTTGAGACTTGGGTTGTATTCCTCTAGCCTATCAAATACCTTTGCTAGGTTAGCTAGACGATCTTTCCTTTTGATTTATTTTTCTAATATTTTGTCCACATAATACTCCATAGTGATATGCAACATATCATGGAAAATGGTGGTCATTTATCATTAATAGGTTGCCCGTACATTCTTTAAACCAAATGGCATGATGTTCAAACAAAAGATTCCCCATGCATAGTTGAAAGCTATTTTATGTTGGTCATTGAGGGATATCTTGATTTGATTGTATCCAGAGAAATTGTACATCAGTGAAATCATTTCATGTCCCATAGTTAGATCTATAATCATGTCGATGTTGGGTAGAGGGAAGTCATCTTTGGGAAAGCCTTGTTTAAATCTCAAATGTTTGTGAAGATCCTTATGCCCCCAATGAGCTTTGATACTAGTACAAGATTAGATACCCATTTAGGATATTCGATGGGTCTAATGAAACCAAAATCTAACATTTTTTGAAGTTCTACTTTGATCAAGAGTGTTATCTATGGATTCATCTTGTGCAACTTTTGTTTGATAGGTTTAGCTCTAGGGAACACTATTAGGTGATGTACTACTAATTCTGGATCCAATAAAATAATTTTTGTATGTGTTCATGCAAATTTGATTTTTCCTTCATTGATAAATGTCAAGAAATTTACCTTTTCCTCAAGATCAAGTGATGCTGCATGATAGGTTATTTTTGGTGTCTACATTGTACAAACATTGATAGGTTCATAATCTTCAACTAAGAGCACTAATTTTTCTTGATATTCTATAGTGGGAAGATTGAATCCTCCATCTTTAGGAACCTTAGAAAGGTTTTCAACCTCAGATGTGTCCTTTGTTTTTCTCTTTCCTTGATCCGATAAATCCACATTGTGGTTTTCTTTAAGGGACCTCTTTTTGATTTTTAAAATTTAAAATTTATTTTTATGACTAGAAGACTCAATCTCCCCTCCAAAATATGCACCTTGATCTAGATCCATTACAAAACCCGCTTTATGATCTCCTTGTGGTATTTTAGTTCGAAGTCCCATGAACTCCACAATAGCCTCATTGTTCTAGAATGTGTCCAAAATAGGTGTATGATGTTGTTAGTGCCAGTCTATCAACTATGTATAATGCAAGTATATTTTTTCATTGGTATCAACAAAGCTTATGGAGGTTGTAGCTAGGGTAGGGACATCGGTTTTATCAAGGCTCCATAGGGTTTCTAGGTGATACTCACTAGAGTCACAAGAGTCCCATTCATATTCATTGGAATCCATTTCAATGTGGCCATCATCAAATGTAGATTCTATAGTGATGGTATTTATGTTGGGGTTTTCAAACATGTTTTGGATATACAAGTAGTTGTCTAGATGTTTGTAATTCTTTGATGTCTCAACAATAGTAGAAGGAGCTCCTTCCTCATAAGAGATGCTTTCAATACTTGGGGTAATCATGTCTAATGAACCATAACCTAGTCCAAGATTCTTCAGACGTTTTTGCGTGATAACTGGTTCTATTCTACCTTGTTCATGTAAACCAAGGCCACTTTTTCTAGTGAACCCCATGTTTTTTGCTATCTAATATCCTTTACTATTTTGATCAATAAGGAGAGGAGGTAGTGGTTTCTCTCATCCTTCTTTGTAAATCCATGAGGTAGGTCTTCTTCACACACTTTATCATCTTGCATGTCCCCCACTTGGTGAAAATGGTAGGTTTGACTATTATTGTAACAAATTGAACATGTTTGATCTCTTTTGGTCCTCCATAAGGTTTTGGTGTTTGGGGAAGCATTCTAATGCAAAAGGATCAGTCGAAGTGGTATTCCCTCCAACCCTTGTCAAGCACTTGGATCTTGAGATCAGATTTTTGTTGCTCAATCGATGATAGTGTAGTGGAGGATGAGGGTAGTGATGATGGGTCAACATATGAAAAGGAGTGGAAAGATATATCATTGTTGGTTATTTGTAGGATCTTCTTGTACTTCGCCTCCAATTTGGTGTAGTAATGAAAAGGTTCAGGGTCAACATATATGGTAACTTCCTTATCATTATAAGGAAATTTCAAGTACTAATGTAATGTTGAAGGGATTTATCTTAAGGCATGGATCCATGGTCGTGCCAAGAGAAGGTTGTATGGAAGCTCGAGATCTAGTACTTGACATGTTATCTCTGCTATTGTTGGTCCTATCTGAATGGGAAGTCTGATTTTTCCTTATAAATTTCTTTCCATATCATCATAAGCTTTGCTGGTGATACTTTTATTTTTATCTATTACATCATTAGAATATCACAGTTGTTTCACTAAGTTTAGGGTACAAATGTTTAAACCTGCACCATTATCTATTAGTACTCTCTTGACTTTGTGTTTATGGACACAAACTTCTAGATAGAGAGCTTGATTATGGAAATATTTTTATGGAAGGTCTTTCTCATAAAAGACTAAGTGATGGGTGGAGGAAATTTTTCTAAACACGGCTTGAAACTGATCAACATTAAGGTCGTTAGGGACTGATGTTTTGATAAGAGATTTCTCCAATATTTCTTTATGGGCTGGAAAAAAATCAACAGATCAAGGATAGAGATTAAGTCACGAGTTTTCTTTAGCTGTTCCATAATGCTACAGTCATTTGATGGCTTACTTGTGGTTTTTACTAGTGGTGGGGCTCCTTGAATTGTAACTCTCCCTCGACCTGTAGTTATGTTACACTTAGGATCTTTGCCTAGTATGGTTACAAATTGGGTGGTATGACCATTATGGGAGATGTTTTCTATGAGTTCATTATAGGAGAAGCTGGCCTTATGGTAATCTTGTTCTTTTCCCTTGTTATTTCCCTTAAAATGGTTAGGGATTGGATCCTTGTATATTTTTAGGTCTTTATTTCTAGGACGATGTTCTTATATCAACCTCTCCCTTTTTTATTATGTCTTGCACAATGTTTTTGAGTCTCATGCAATTGTTGGTGGTATGCCCCTTGATCTTGTGAAATTCACATTGGTTGTTCTCTTTATATCATAAGGGTTTGAAGTTAGGCTCTTCATAGTTTGTTCTGTCATTAATCTTGATGAGGTTCTTTTGGACTAGTTTGTGCATAATCACTTTAAGGGATTCTCCCCATGGAGAAAATTTTCTTTGGGGTTGGTCATATTACCTTGGTGGCCTCCTTTCATTATCATGTCCCTGATTTTGGTGTTGGTTGTTTGGTTGGTTGTTCTAAGGATGACTGAGTTGGTTGTTTTGTTGATAATTGGGTTGATTATTTGGCACGTTGTTTGTAGTGAAGCTTTGTTGTGTTGTTTGAACCTGATTCTGTGGTATATTGGAAGGTTGTATGTTTCATAAAACCTTAGAATCAACCACTCCATCCTTGGTTACATTTTTTTTCTTCACCCATATCTTTGGTTTTTCATTTGAGGTAGAAGGTTGATCTTTAGGGTTGTAGAGTTTAATTACTCCTTTTTCAAAAAGATCTTTTGATTAGAAAACATTTTTCAATATTTTCCTCAAAGTTTCTAGGGCACAAAACCGTGAGTTGGAAGTTGATGTCTGTGTGTACATTAGAGATAATTATGTCTACAATTTTTTTCTCTAAAATTATCTATTTATATTTTCTCGCTTTGTGTCTCCATCTCTGTAGATATGAAGAAAATGATTCACCTTGAATTTTTTTGATTTTGTAGAGATTAGTGATCATTATATCCTACTCTATGTTGTACAAGAAATGGTTGACAAATTAAACTAGCAACTCATCAAATTTTTTGATACTAGGTGGTAGACAAGAGAACCATTCCATAGTGTCCCCATCGAGACTTCATGGAAAAAGCCTCATTCTATAGGTATGGTTTCGTTGTAGATCCATGAAAGACACTAAAAATTCATGCACATGCTCTATTGGATCCCTTCTTCCCCTATACTTGTCAAATTTTGGTATTTCAAAGCCTTTGGGGAAAGGTACTAAAGATAGGTTTTGATCAAAAGGATATAGACAAATATCTTGTAGAGAATATCTCTTCTTTAGATTTCCAATTTGTATGTCTGATATGTTAGAAGTAGTGCCTCAAATTACTGGCCTATTTCAGCGATCGAGCATTGACATGTTAGTGGTCACATGTCAAGTTGGTTAAGCTTTAGACTTGTTACTTAGTCTACTTTGGAGTATTAGTGATTGGTAGTCGGATTGATCGACGATCAAATTTCAGTCATTGAAAGTTCTTAAATATTGTGAAGTCTCCAACATCCCCATCCTCTAACAGCTTTGATGGTACCTTGGTCCAACAGTTGAGTCTCGACATATCAAAGATGTCGGGGTTTGAGTTTAAAGTCTGACAATGTCTGCACAACACCCGATCCTCTGATAGCTTCGACACTCTGACGAGCCGATAAAAATGAAGAGTCAAGGTGACTTAACGGTGTTGTTAGCTTGAAGACAAAAGGGTCAATGTGCCAACACATAGTCTTTTATGGGTAGTTGTATTTAAACCTAAATTGGTTCATCTACTCGGTACATGTGGGATCTTCTTTTATCAGTGGGAGACAATTTGGTGTCGCTCCAATATGGTGATGGTTGAATTGGTGAACCTGAATGGTACGATATTCAAAAGTGGTGGAAGAGAGATGTGTCGCAACATGACACAAATTCATTTGTTGATTATACATTCTTGTTGTAAATCAACATTGGACCAAAAACTATATTTCTTTATAGTGATATATTTGCATTAAACGCATGATTTGTCTCAGGGTTGACAGAGAGAAAATATGGTAATATTCCTTGTAACCGAATTAATTGTTGGGTGGCTTGATGCATGATGGATGGTGGTTGTGTGGTTGTATATACTGTATGTTTGTTTTTGCATTGTGAGGTGTGTGCATATGTGAGGTGATCAAGTTGATGTCGTTGTGTGAAACTGAGAAATGATGTCATGAAGGATTGATCTCTAACTTAATTATGAACCATTGTTTATTGATAATAAAGTGATATTTTCTTGGTGGTGGGTTTTTCTCTCGTAAGGGTTTTCCCATGTTAAATCTGGTGTCTATTATGTGCCTATGTTTTTTTGTCTATTATGTAATTTCCTATTAAAAGTGCATCTTAATGTTTTGTAAATGAAATTGAAAGCCACTTTTGCATTAATTCCTCTCTGAATTAGCATTAGGAAATTTGTTTCACACTCTTTCTTTCCTTACAAGTGGTATCAGAGCCTAGTCAGTTATGTTATCCTTGTGAGTAGGGTTGTTTTTTTGTGCTAATTCTATTCAAGTGGGAGTCTTGCAGAGAAAGAGGGTAATCTTAGTCGCAGATTGAGATGGCAAGCACTTATGGAAGACAAGACATTGAGAAGTTCAATGGCGTCAATTTTGAGTTGTGGAAACTCAAAATGGAAGACCTTTTGGTGGATAGAGACCTCCGGATTGCTGTGTTTGGAACTATGGTACAAGGTATGAAGCAAGAATATTGGGACCTCACAGATAGAAAAGATAAAGGGTTGTTAAGACTTTATCTGGCCGATTTTGTACTCCTGAACATCCATGAGGAGAATACTGCATCTTCGTTATGGAAGAAACTTGGTGACACTTATCAGGGAAAGTCTCTGGTGAATAAGTTATTCTTGAGGAAGAAGTTGTACTCCTTGAAGATGGAAGAAGGTGCATCTGTAGCAAACCATCTCAATTCATTTAATATGATTGTTGCTCAGTTGGCATCTATGGTGTGAATATAAAGGAGGAGGATCAATGTATTCTTCTATTATGTTCCTTACCTGACACTTGGGATCATATGGTAATGGCTATTGGAAGTACAACAACTACTTTCAAGATGGAAGATGTGGTTGCTTTAGTGCTGTCAAAAGAAATGTGAAGGAAATCTTCTGAGATGGCCAAGGAGGCTCTTGCTGTTCGGGATAGATCAAGGGAGAGAGGTAAGAAGAAAGACAAGAAGTCTAAATCCAAATCTAAAGGGAGATCAAAGTCCCTTGGTAAGAATTCCAAGGTGAAATTCTGGAATTATGGGCAACCTGGTCATGTCCGTAAGGATTTCAAAGAGGAGAAAAATAAGAAGAAGAAAAAAAATCTTCAGATAATGATTCTTCTCAGAGTGATAAAAATTCTTTCATTGCAACCTTGGTGATTCATGCATCAATTGATATTTGGCTGATTGACTTAGGTGCATCTTTTCACATGATATCTCATGGATATTGGTTCACTAAGTATGAAAAGTAAGTTGGTGGAAAGGTGTTCCTGGAAAGTGATTCAACTCTAGAAATGTTTGGCCATGGAAGAGTTAGAATTCAATTCCTTGACAAAAGAATCAAAGGGATTGATGGCATAGCGTACTAGACATACCAGTTTTGGATCATTACTTGCTTTCTGTTAGTAAGATGAATGATGTTGGTGTGTAAGTTTATTTCTCAAGTGGAGGCTATAAGATGACTAGAGGCTCAATGGTTCTGGCTAAGGGCACACACATTGGCACTCTATACAAGATGGATGCACATCTTGTTCAATGTAACATCTCTGTAAAGTCAAGCAAAGTTGCTCTCATAGAGAACGATAATGAAGCTCCTCTAGCTGTAAATTATTTGGAGGTGAAACTCCCAATAGAGAAAACCATGCTATGGCATCATAGACTCAATCACATATGAGAGAAAGGCTTAAAAGGCTTGAAAAATAAAAATATAGTTGAAGGGCTTGTTGATTGTAATTTTGAGTTCAATTTCTACAAACATTGAATATATGGAAAGCAACACCGTGTTTCATTTTATTCGAGTCCTCATAAATCTTCTGGCTTGTTGGATTATATTCATTCTGATGTTTTTGGTCCAGTTGATGTTCATTTTGTATCTAAGTCAAGATATTATGTATCTTTCATAGATGATTATTCGAGAAGGGAATTTTTATACTTTCTTAAAAGTAAATCAGAAGTGTTTAGTCGATTTAAAGAGTTCAAGAACTTGGTAGAAAATCAGATTGGTAGGAAAATAAAATGCTTGAGGATGGATAATGGAAATGTGTTTTGCTCAACAAATTTTGATGAGTATTGCAAAGACCATGGAATTAAAAGGCATAAAACATTGCCTTACACTCCACAACAAAATGGATTTGGTGAAAGGTTGAATAGAATCCTAATGGAAAGGGTGAGAAGTATGTTGAATAGTGCTAGTCTGGAGCAGAAGCTCTAGGATCAAGCCATTGCTACAACATGTTACTTATTGAATTGGTCACCCTCTTTGGCTTTGGTAGACAAAATGCCTATGGAAGCATGGTTTGGTAAGAAGCCCTCTCTAAGACATCTTCATGTCTTTGGTTGTGAGACATATGCTTGTGTGCCTGATGCAAAAAGATCTAAGTTGGATAAAAAGGTTGTCAAATGTGTCTTTATTAGCTATGAAGTCGGTGTAAAAGGATGCAAGCTTTGGGATCCTGTCGCTGAGAAGGTTGTATACAAAAAAAGTGTAATATTTCAAGAGCTGAAACCTTCTGCTATAGATTTATAGTCAGAGAAGAAGGAAGAAGAAGCAAAAGAGGAGGTAGTAGAAGTATCGGTTATTTCTGAAAAGAAAGAATTATGTACTCCTAGTGGACCTAATAATGAGGAGAGTTCAAGTAGCTCTGAGAGTTCTAAACAAGAAGAGGAACCACAATT